>OY987269.1:10183576-10599616 GCA_963920665.1 Straminergon stramineum | reverse complement strand
AAACGCTATCTTGAATAAAAGAGTAAGCACTTCTCATTTTCAATGAGATAATGTTGTCAATGGGTCCTCTATTCGTACTGTGACGGAAACCTGAGATGGTATTTCGAATACTCAGAGAACTAAGTATCCTGAATTTCTCCATGACAACTTCAAGGGCCTCTCCACGGAGGGGCTTTCGGTCACTTTGTAATCCTTCCTCTCTAAACAATTCAGATGTAAGAAACTCCTTACTAGCAGCAAGCCGAATGGCTGAATTTGTCGCAGTTGGTGTCTTTGATACTTCTTGACTAATCAAAGATGTTGTTTGATCAACAGAATCGCGACAAATGCCTTTACCCACAGGATGATTGTGAATACCAACATGGATACAAGCTCTAGGAAGACTTGAAGAGTTCAAGACCCTATACATACGACAAGGACACTGAGCTTTGCATGAAGGAACTTCCTTACAAATCCGACATATAAGATTAGACTTTGTTGGTGATTGCTCTCCCACAACAAAGATGGTAGGTGATGACCCCTCCCACTCTGTCTCATTTTTGTTGCCGCTGCGCCGTAGTCTAGGGCATGCTTTGTTTTCGCAAACAAGGTGGCCCACACACAATGAGTAGCGGAACTTTAGGCCAAAGTCATTCGCAATATTAGTGGTGTGTGTGTGTGTCCAATTGTGTCCATCAAACTTACGGTCCATGCCCTCTAGTTGTCGACCTATAGAAGATGAAGAGTTTGAGCTGGGTCGAGTTCCAGAAAGGGAAAAGGAAGAAGGAAGAGGAGGTAACTCAAAAAGTACATCCCCATTAAATGATTGAGGAAGATGTCGAACAGATTCACAACGAAGTGCGTTGAGGTTTAGAAACTTCAACTCATTCCGAGCACGTGGACGACTCTGCATATCTCTAAGGCACTCCAAGATGCTCACAAATTTAGTTTCCCTTTGATAAACAGAAGGATGCAATGTGCTATCATGCTCAATGTTGTCCACATCGAATAGAGTGTCTTCACACTTTTTAGGTATAGTAGAGAGCTTGGGATTCTCATTAATGATAACAACAACATCATCATCGGAAGACTCAGTAAGATCAATATGGTTATAACTTGGAGACTCTACCTTTACACAAGTTCCCCAAGACATCTGAACAGTAGAGGTTGTAGATCCGGGTGTGAGAATTTCTGTTGACATTGAGCTAGTGACCCTTGGAGTACCGAAAGTATGGTACCTGCCTGGGGAAAGCTTCCACATGACTCCTGAGTCATTCTTGATCTTCGGTAGCATGACAGTAGATATGACTTGAACTCCCTCGGAATCGAATATCTCCTCCTCCACCCATAAAGAAGACAACTCCAAGTTGAACCTAATACTGAGAATCAATGCAGATATGTATGCTACACCATCATCGCTACAAGGAAATGAAATTGGAATGCTAGACCCGTCACCGCGAACAAGTGCCATGTCCATACTTGAATCTACATACAATCTATAAAGTCATGGTGAATGTTATTGCTTGCCTACATGGGGGAATCCAAAAGCTTTTTTTGTCATAGTACCTAGATGACAATGAAACGGAAGAGAAAGATTTCGGTTGTTTTATATTGGATTTTAGTGATTTGAAATTTGAATTGAGAAGCCTACATTTAAGGATTTTATGTCCGTCCAACAATTCAATTATTTTGTTTCAGTTACCATTACACAATCCTTAGAATTATTAATTGTAGATTGCACCGCACTCATAGATGATCAAATGAAGGCACATTAGAAGCCACCAAATAGAGGCCTCTTTCAATGTAGGATTGATATTTTGAACTATAAGGGTGATTGTGAGGCAGTTGAGCCAAAAAGGGTTGTTAGTGTCCGTTGGAGTTCAAGTGAGTAGATGTCGTTATGTCATGAGAAGCTCTAATAAATTGGATGAGAATACATTCATCAACCTCCAAGATTGATATATATTGGAGAGATTGCAAAGTTAGCAATGAAGAAGTAGAATTAGTTTTGTTGTAGTGTTTTTGGTTGGAGGGATGCCAGAGGGTTCTCGTAGGAAGAGACGTAAGGCTGGTCTTCTTTTTTCTAGTAAGAAGCAATTAGAGAAATCAAAGATGTTTAAACGCTTGCAGAAGGTCAATGGCACTGAGATAAGTAGCATTGTTCGGACCTTGTCCTATGAAGATCTTGAAGTTGAAGTTGGGCATTTTCAGTGTGGGGATAGTTTGACACAAAATAGTGAAGGAATGGATATTGCCAAGCTTGATGGTGTGGATGAAAGTGGAGAGGACTTATGTCAATCAAGCCCTCCAAAGAACAATACGTCAGTAAGAAGCATACAGTTGGTAAGTTCATCTATTTATTGTTGGAACTAGATTCATTAGACAGAGAGGAGTAGAATTTAAGGTAGGAGGTCCATAAAGCATCCATGTAAGAGCTGAAACTGAATTTAGGGGAGGTGAAACTTCTTGAAATATTTTTCAGTAAATTTTCCTTGAAAGACAAGAGGAGTTGACATCTAACCTAAGTCGTTTCATATGTTTTTGAGCTTTGTAGAATTAGTTATGATTTTTTGAAGTTGAAATGGTAGAAGGCTTTAAAATCGCCCTTGTCCTCAAATGTACATAGTTGATACATCCATGTAAAGATGAAAAAATCCCATGTACAGATAGTGTACATTTGAGAGGTGGGCGATTCAAAATGCCCTAACGGAGTTCGAGCCTCCTACCTTACATGTTTTTATTTGTTAGAGGTGCATTTGACACTACACACTACATTGTGTATTCCGAGAAGAGGATTCCAACGGTATATAGCATGTAAAAAACAGAGTGTTTTTGAATGTTTTACGGCCTAAAAACAAATTCAGCATCTTGGAATCTTCTCTGAAATCTTGAGAATCAGAAGAATTTTCACCCAAATCTTGCCCGTGTATTTTTAGAGGATTTTGACGATTTTTGTAAAATTGACCGTGAGTCCAAAAAATCTGGAAAAAATTGAGGTGAGTTCTAAGGTTATAATCTATGTGCTCCAAAAATTTGGACTTGAAATCTTCAAAATCACAAAATCTAATCAGAAGATTCCTTTGCCCTATATCTACCAATCTCTTCCTTATTTTATTTTATTTTTTTTTGAAACCCGAGATCAACTTGCTGGTTAGCCTAGGGTTGGCTTTTTCGTAGTTCTCTTCATTTTGTGTTGTTGCGTTTTTGGGTGCATTGTTTGTTGTTGCTTCTACGATGAACTTAAGGAGTGCCATGTTGCAGTGGAAGGATGGAGAGGAGTGCGGCGAGAGCGGGAGGGGTGTCCATCAAGGCGGGGAGGGTGTCCCTGTATGCATCGAAGGCGGTGATGCTCCTCAAGCCACCGAAACTCCTCAACAGGTGCCACTTTTTAGCTTCTAGACTACTTGCTGAGGCTAAACAATACCGCCTCGTTAACGAGGCTTCAATCTTGCGATGTTTCATTTCTCATTGAAATAGTACGAATTGAGGTGCAAGTTTCAAAATTTTTTTCTTCCGATTGCTGCTTTGGATTCCAGAACATGACCTCGTCAACGAGGCGTCAATTTTAGGGTATTCAGGGTCTCACTCCGACATTATAATTCGAGGGTGCATGGTTCTAGTTGCTTTTTAAAATTCTTCTTGATAGCTTGCTTAGGTTGTAGAAGATGGCCTCGTCAACGAGGTCTCAATTTCCGATTGTTTTCTATCTCACTCCAATGGTACAAGCTTAGGCTGTCGGGTTCCAATTCATTTTCTTCGATTTAGCACTTGGGCTGTCTAATATGGCCTCGTCAACGAGGTCTGAATTTCCAGTTGTTTTAAGTTTCACTTAGGCCACACATGTTTAGGAGGTGTGGTTCCAATTCATTTTCTTCAATTTAGCACTTGGACTGTCCAATATGGCCTCGTCAACGAGGTCTGAATTTCCGGTTGTTTTAAGTCTCATTTGGACCATATATGTTTGGAGGTGTGGTTCCAATTCATTTTCTTCAATTTAGCGCTTGGGTTGTCCAATATGGCCTCGTCAACGAGGTCTGAATTTCCGGTTGTTTTAAGTCTCATTTGGACCATATATGTTTGGAGGTGTGGTTCCAATTCATTTTCTTCAATTTAGCGCTTGGGCTGTCCAATATGGCCTCGTCAACGAGGTCTCAATTTCCGGTTGTTTTAAGTCTCACTTGGACCATACATGTTTGGAGGTGTGGTTCTAATTCCTTCCTTCAATTTAGTACTTCGGCTGTAGAAGATGGCCTCGTCAACGAGGTCTCAATTTCCGGTTGTTTTAAGTGTCACTTAGACCATAAATGTTTAGGAGGTGTGGTTCCAATTTTTGTTTCAAATGTTGCTTTAGACTATAAAATTTGGCCTCATCAACGAGGTCTCAATTTCTGATTGTTTTAAATCTCACTTGGACAATGCATGTCTATATTCTATGTTTATATTCTTCTTTCAATTGCTAGTTTAGGCTATAGAATATGGCCTCGTTAACGAGGCCTCAACTTTCGATTCATTTGGGTCTCACTTAGACAGTTCATGTTTATGGTGTATGGTTCCAATTCTTGTTTCAATTGTTCGTGTGGGCGCTATAGAATATGGCCTCGTTAACGAGGCCTCAATTTTCAATTCATTTGGGTCTCACTTAGACGGTTCCTGTTTATGGTGTATGGTTCCAATTCTTGTTTCAATTGTTGGTTTAAGCTATAGAATATGGCCTCGTTAATAAGGTCTCAATTTCTAATTCTTTTGTATTTCACTTTGACAATACAAGCTTAGTATGCATGTTTTCTAATTTTTCTAAAACAGGGCTTCATGGATGTCGATGGAGGGCTTACACAAGTAGACCTGCTACAGCTCAACATCAATGATGAATCTGAGATTGTCGTTACTATTCCTCAGGTTTGATACATTTTCAATTCTCTTTGGATTTATGTCACATCAACCATTCTTGTATCATACTTGTCATTCAATTTGCTTTGTTTTTCCATGACTTCATAGTATTAACTACAATTTATTTTCAATATACCATTCATTGTAGGTTGAGAATACTGTTGGAAGTAAAAGTGCTACTCAAGCTTTTGAAGGGCGAACGGTAGAAGAGGTGGAACACGATGTTCGACATGGTCAAAAGCTTGACTCCAACGCTATCATCAACAATATGCTATTCAATGGTGGTGGGACAGGATCCCGATTTGATATTCCTTTGTGTAGGATGATTGGGCTTCCGTTGGTGCGTCCTCTCCTTCAAAGTCAAGTCAAACGATTGGAGGCTGAGTTTGTACATGGATATCGACAAGGGGATCGTGTGCTTTATGTGTCTACAACAAATGACAAGGGACTTTGTAAGTTAGTGACCCCCGAGATCGTGGAGACATGGGATGAACACTAGATACAAGAGAATGACCAATTTGAGTGTTGGTTAAAGTCTCAGCCATCCATCTCACATTTGTCAAACCATATGTTTTTTGTATGGGATGGCAATCATAGATTGGCAGCTTGGTATGCTTACATACACAGGATGCATCGTCATGATCGCAAGTGGCATTTGCCCGTTGATTGTATGCTTCTGGTGTCAGAAGGTCGCACATGCATTCTATTGGAGGCTATGAATGACATCAATTGGTGAGTTTCAATTTCTAGTAAAATAAATTCTTCTTTACTTTACCACTTCTTGGAATGTGTTGCAATATTCCATGTCTTCAAATTCATTCATCTTACATTCTACTTCCATTGGTATTTGAAGGTCTACGGAGCATTCCCATGTCAAGAGCAATTTGGTTCAACAATTGCACAGGATGAGTACTTATGGCAATTTGAAACTAGAAGAGTTCAAGGGTCTTCTAAGCGATGAGGATTACAAGAAATGCGAGAATAGAAAACTACTAGGTGCTTGGTATCCATTGACGTCAAACGTCTTCATACAATTCCTTCATCGGGTGAGTGTCTCATGTTTGTTTAATTTATTCATTCATTTTTGATAATTTGTAGAATTCTTTTTGTATTGATTTTAAATTTTTATTTCTCGTGTGCAGCAAGAGATCGCTATTATTTCAGATGCGGCAGTGCGAACATATTATGAGAAGACACAGGTGCAAGATCGTACTCCAAAGGGAGTTCATGATGCCATGATTCAAGCTTCCACTGCAGCTATCAAGGGATTTCGAACAGAGTTTGATAAGCAGTCTGCTATTGCAAATCCAAAAAATGGCATTGGATTTCTAGAAGAGGTATATATTTTTGTTTGTTTGCTTACTTCCTTGTAAATGAATGACTTGTATGATTACTTTAGTGTTGGTTTTGACTATAATTTTGTCCTTTGAAATTTCAGATTAACTTGCATTATAGTGCCACCGAGAAGCCCGAGATGTCATTGGAGAAACTTCAAAGGATATCTACATGTGTAGTTCAGTCAAACCATAAGGTTCGTTGGCTCAAGTGGTGGAACTCTAGTGAGACCTCTAGAGAGGGCTTCCGATTTCCTTCCCTTGGTTTCAACACATTGACCTTAGAGACTTGGCTCTCTAAAGCTGCTTTTTGGGCTGAGGTATGTTATCAACCTTCTCTTTCAATACTTTCATTTTCCAAGCTTATAAATATTTTGATTCTTATCCCATTGTTGTACCACGATATACTATACCTTAACAATGTCTTCATACTTATATTTCTTGATTTTTTTGTAGTTGGAAGAGGCAGCCATAGCTGAATTTACGAGCATCACCAAGTCTGAGAATATTGTGGTTCAGTGGAGTGCCAATGATGAGTTGGACATGATTGGTCCTTATGTGGAGACATGGCGCATTGTCTTATGGGATCATGCTTTTGGGTGGCTTTTCAAGAAGAACTCTTCATATTCAAGGTCTACACCTTTCAAAGAGCAAGAGGGTACAGATGTTGCTGTGAAGAGGATTCTATACAGGTATATCTTTTACTTTAGTTACATTTATTTTTGTATATTTGAGTTGCTTTACAAATCCATAGAATAATCTCATTTGTATCTCTCTAATTGCAATAACCAAACTTATTTTATGATTGCAGATATTTCAAACGAGAGTTGATTCATAAAGGTGGGATTGAGAGGAAATTCATGCCCAAGCTTTTTAGGGGATGGCTTGACACGTCTTTAAAAGGTTGCATGTTCACTTTGACACAACAACGGGGGTTTTCTGACCAAGAACTTCAAGCTTGTCCTTGGTACCTAGAGTGTCCAAGGATTTTCGCCCCAACACTTGAAAGACTTGAGAAGGAAGCTGCTAAAGACCATCCCAAAACAACCACACACGATGAGTCTTTAGATGAAGAAGAGGAGGTTGAAGAGGTTGCACCAGTGAAGAAGGGGCGCAAGCTAAAGGAGAAGAAGACTATGAAGAAGATGGTGAAAGAGACTACAAAGAAGGACAACACCCCCTCTTCATTTGTGCCAGCATCTGCTCTTGCACTTCCTACTTCTCTTGTGCCTCTTACTTTTGAAGTGATTGATACAGCTCGCTCCCATTGCCCTCCAACTCTTATGTCCATTACAACAAATGTTTTTGCTTCATCAGAGTACATTGCCAGGTCAGCAATTCAACCTGATAGACATGGTATTGAGCTTGAGGCTCTAATTCTACCATCATCGATTTCTGCAATGCTCAGTATCAAAGAGAAGATAGGAGACAATGCATCAGCATGGGATGAAATGCTTCATTTTGCAAAAAAGGTAAGATCTATGCTTGTTAGCCTTCTTCTAATTCTTTTATTTCACTTTTATATTAAATTATAAGCATGGCATTGCAAATCATTCATACATCTAAAAGTGTGCATTTTTTAATGTCAGGTTGGAAGAGAGCGGGTGCGAACTCTTGGAGGCAACATTAACCTTGGTCCATGTTTTGATTTGATTGTTGCTGATATCCCAGATGGACTACCAGTGTCCAACATCTCGGTTCCACCTTCTCATGTTCCTATTTGGAATGTATTGAATCAAAAAGAGGTTATTGAACCCATCTTTGAGTTTGCTTCGGAATATGTTCATGATGATGGAGCAATTTTGTTGTTCCACCCAAAGAATGGAAAGGTGAAGGAATTTACACTTGAGCGTGCCGATACGTATGGCTTTCGTCTACTTGACTCTTGGATGGGTGTGAATGAGTTGAAGCTTTCTAGTTACAAAAAATCCAAACGTTGGGTAAGCTTCTTTGAAATTTCCTTCATTTATAATTTTTGGATGCTTGAACCCATTTGTAGTAAATTTGTATTTGTCAAATATTAATTGTCACACTTGTTTATATTTGGCAGTCACAGCGCTTTCGGATCTTTCTTTTTGTAAGAAGAAAATGGGAGGAAACATCAGTGGTATCTAAATTCTCTATCTATGTCAATCAACAACTAAGCAATGCAGGGACAAACCTTGAAGAAGTGGATCTACTCCACAACTTCACCTCTTTACAGACTCAACTCATGAATGGTGCAGTTCCGTGGAGAGGTGCCCGTGAGAAGGATCCTCTATTTGTACAACTACTGATTGAGGCATTTTCAAAACCTGGTGATGTGGTGTTGGATTGTTATGCATCTACATGTACTTTTCATTAGACAATTATCATTATTTAAACCATATTTTTACTACATTGTGTGTAATATATTTGCTCTAACTAATGATGTTGCATTCAATGAATAGGGGCCTCTATCCATGCATGCCGCAATATTGGACGTCATTTGGTGGCCTTGGAGAGCGATAGTGAGATTTTCAAAGCTATCCTTCAACCTTTGAACACACCTCCTTCTATTGCCACCATCCAAACCAAGCGCCCTCTATCTATAGTGGTGGATGATTCTGATGACGATGACATTGTAAAGCCTTCTGCAAGGCCGCGGAAGAGACGTTGCTGTAAGTAAGTTGGTTGTTGCTCTTATTCATGTTTTAATTTTCTTTTTTTGTGCAATATCTCAAAAGTTCTTTAAGGTTTCTAATTGTTCATTCATTGCACCTTGTAGAGGCAGTTCTCTTCGACATCTTGTGCCCTCGCCTTCTCCTAGTCCCAAGAGTTTGACATGTTACATCCAAACTCTAGCGACAGCTATGGCAAAGGCTCCATCACCTATTTCTGTTGTCAAACATCGTTCATACAATGTTGCTGTCAAGAAGTTTTTAGACCTTGAAGCAGATGTTGAGACACCAGGGGTTACATGTAGTGATAGTAGTGAAGCCAGTGATCATTCTTCTCCCATGTGTGGTATTGGGTCCAACTGATCTTGTTTTAAACACTATTGTTGTTACTTGATTTTCTAATATCATGTAGTGAGACTAAAAGGGCCACTACATTCTTGCACCTTTTTCTATTCTTGAGTGATTTTGCATTCTTGTCATCCTTGGTGTGTGGCAGTAAAGGTCATCTTCATTCTAAAAAACATCCAATCTAGCTGGAAGACATCTACGTTGAAAAGGTCAATTATAAGAATTTCTAAAAATAGAATTTGTTTCTTTCAATTAGCACTATGCCACTTTTCTTAAATGGAATTAAACATGTAATTAGAACTTGTAAATGTTGGTGTTAATATAGAAATAAATTTGTAAACTTCAATAATTCTTGAAAGGAATTATAAATAATAATTATAAATAGTACCTTCCTAAAAATAGTTTCATATTAGGTTATGAACATCAAACCCTAGTTTCCAAAAAGTCACCCTAAACCTTGGATGTAAAGTACTTGGTAATTTACCCTTATTTTAAACAACTGATTTTTTGGTCCTATCCAACAATCATCCAAATTCCTTTCATCCAATGGCATGAACAATAAATGTATTTCATCCAAAATAGTCAACTACAAAAAAAAATCATCCAACTCCATCCATCTCCATTCATCACCATTCATCCTTTTAGAGGAATTTATAGCCATATGTTTTTACCCTAAATCACGGACATGAGCATCTTATGGTGAAAAATTAGAAGTTTTTCAAATGTTCTTCTAAAAATGCTTAATGCTCAACGCTCATTGCTCAACGCTCAACACTCATTGCTCAACGCTCAACGCTCATTGCTCCCTGCTCATATTTTAGCAACCCTGGATTTTGAGCCACCACATACATTGGTAATCATTTGACATCCCAACATAAAGTCAGTAGCAATAGGAGAAAAATTAATGGAAGTGTGTAAAATATAATGTAATCTTTGGGTCCTTCAAGGGCTTTCTAGTAATGATCTAGAGGGTCCATTTTTTCTCTAATGGTATTGTACTGCCTACATTTTTTATGTTACTAATGTTTTGAATGTCAAAAATTTGTGTCCAACATCCCAAACAAGTATTACGAGTTCCACGATTCTTGTAGAAAATGTGATGTGGCAAGGCCTACAACTATTGAGTAAATAAAATTTGTCATATTTAGACATATTGAAAAAACAAACAATAATTAGAATGACAAACAAATTTGAAAGTGCTATTGTACAACTTCGTGTCAAGATTAAATTAAATTAGAATATATCAATTTAGTGTAGTAAATAATGTTGGATAATTAAGTAAGTATATTAATCAAAACTTCTAACCAATGTTGTGTAAACAGGTAGGTTTTGCAACTATTGAGTTTGGTTTCAAGGTTAGAACTAAAATATGTCAATTTAATGCAATAACTAGTGTTGGATAACTACAAGTAGATTTACAATCTGATGTTTGAGCACTTGGACATGACATTGCACTATTGGTATAAGGTAGGTACATCCTAAAGTGCCACAAGTGGGCTATGGGTAATTTGAAGGCTAACTAGTATATAGTGAATATAAAAGAGCAAACAAATGTGTAGAAAAGGAAATAATGCATGATCAATTTTCTATTTCTGCTGAAAATGAGACTATAGTAGGGGTACAAAGTTTTGAAAATAGAATGCTTTAAATTGCTTATAGACAACATTGAAAAAGAGTTGTCACATTCAAAAGCTCCTCCTCCTAAGGTGTTAGAAGTAAAAGACATCGAGGTGCAAGCATGTTATTAACATTTAAAAAAAAATATACAAGCTTCTAAACCCACAGTTATATCCCCTCATGTTTTGTGAATCATAGGAATTAACATGATGATTTAATAACAAGATATGTGATCTATAATCTCTAATACGTGTTGAAATAATTTGAGGATTTCATAACATGAGCATATTGTTTTGATTCTAATCTTTGACAAGCCTTTACACATTATCAATTTCTTGTGTTATTGAATCTTCACTTTTTGTGAATTTAGAAGAAACCGCATGTCCCAAAATGGCCAATACTTCTTTTGAGAACTGTGAAGACATGGAGGTCCAATTTTCAAAATACATTTACATCATTTTGGGACTTATTCTAGGTTGTGCTTTAAGGCGTGGCTTAATTTTTGGGGCACCCATTGTAGATGAAAGTTTAAGAGTTTTACATTGTAAACCTACACACTTTTATTCTTAATTCCATCTTCAATACAATTTGACATTTGGACATTTTGAGGATGAAAATTGTTTACAGTTTTCAACATATCCATCTTTATAAGGTAGTGTTGAGTACGAATCTCATGTATTTGGATTATTGTTCACATATGTTTCATATTTCACCAACTCCATCTCTATGAAACCCTTTACAAAACCACCATCACTATTTGGAACTAATTGGCACAAAATTAAAATCCTAAAATTTCTTTGGCTTTTGTTAACAAATCTATGAAGAAATTATGTGAAAAATAATTATTTTGCAAAAAATAAAATAGTTAACATACATAATGAAATATATTTTATAAAAGAATAGGGTCAATATTACCTTGGGTTTACACAATCATCAATGGTCACGTGTAGCATCCAAAAGCCCTAAACAAAATAGTGAAATTAGGTTGCCCACACTAATTTTCTTACATTTGACACAATATAAATATTTTCAGTTATTGTACAAGAATGCACTACTTTTGAATTAGGTATTGTTTTAATTGGGACTCATGAACTTCCATTTATACGATTGAAAACATTTTTAGAAATATTTGTTGACTCTGGTGGCTTGTAAAGTCACTTTTTTGTTGTTGACAACCTAATTGTTCAAGACAACCTAATTTTACTATTATGTGTAGTTATTATTTTATAAATATACCTTTGCTAAACTAATAAGACAAATCACACGCACTAATAAGACAAATCAGTATACCGGTAGTATAAAGTAATCGGATCCCGCCCTCGTCCTTATCCGGCGGTGTGTTGCTCCCGCCGTGCCGTTGCAACGTGGTTTGGCTATGGAGTTCTAGGGTTTCAGGCAGCCTGTGCGACGGAGCTGCTCTGGAGAGGCGACTTTAGCGAATCGAATTCTCGAGATTTTCGCTCTAAGGTGCGCTGGGGATCGTTTTCGTGATATTTTATCCACTTTGAATTACTTCATTCAAGCATAATTAGTCGAAGTTTGAGTGTTACTGCGTTCCTTTGACCGAGGTTGAGTTGCGAATTTTGACGGACTATTCGATCCGTGTAAGATCACGATTCAATATCCACGTGCAGTTTTGTATTCAGACGGTCTTTCTGGTCTTAGGTTGGAGTTTTCTTTATTGAGCAGCTGTTGACGTCAATTGCAGGATGGCTTTTCTTACGTATGACGCAACTAGCAGGTTTCAAAGGTTATCTGGAGAGCCGTGCGGATTGCGCGACAGAGGCTTATTGTTTTAGGATGTCGGATTTGTAAGAAGAAATTTGATTACTAGCAGTTGGTGGTGGGAGGAGAATTGAGGGGTTTATTGCGGGATTGGCACGCTTTTGGAATGCGAATTGTGGGCTTTGCACGTGATCGTGTGGAAAAGGAGGGAGAAGAGAGAAGTGTTATTTGGATGGGATGGTGGATGAAATTATGCTTGTGAAGTGGTAGCATGTAGCAATTTGTAAGGTCGCTGGCGAAGAGAACGATGTTTCCAATTTCCCGTCGCAGTAGGAACATCCTTCTTGCGTGCGGGGCGGTAGCAGCAGGTGGCTATGTGACCTACCGGATATACCATTCCCGGAAACGACTGCGCGTTTTTCTTTTCTTTGAGTCTTTCTCGACTCTTCTTGAAGTTCTTGCGCAAGGGAGCAACACTTTCTCCGTGGTTTTGAACGACCTTCATGGTTTTCTTGTCTCGGAAGAAGATGAGGTACCGCAAACCGTGAAGCAGCTTTTGAAGCTCGCGCGTTCATCTGAGGCTCAGGAGAGCGTCTCAGCTTTGACGGCCGCTGTTAGTCGTGGGCTTATGTCGACTTTGATCAGTAGCGGGTCTATTGCATCGAGCCTTAAATATGAAGAAGAGCAGTCTCGGAGGTTGCAGTCCAGAATATCGACTCCAAAGAGAGTTCCTGGGGTTTCTGAGGAAATGAAAAACGTAATTAAGTGGGGTGATAGGGATATTAATGCTTTGCTAGGAGGGGCTTCTACCACTCTCGATGACAGAACTTTATCACCGGATGATGACGAAGATGTCGGGGGATGCGATGGAGTATTGGACGTTGACGCTTGGACCAGTACTGGAAACATGTTGGGCGGTGTCAAAGAGCAGGTTGATTCGTCAATCGCAAGGGGCATGAGGGAATCTTTGCAAGAAGGGTTAGGGGTTGACTGGAACTCCAGCGGGGATGGTGCTGGGATGCAGTCTGGGGAACGGAATGGCAAAGAAGACTTGGTGGACAGGCTTGCTGAAAAACTGTTTTCTGAACCTGGGAAGGGCTTTGCGTCGGCTATGGTGGCCTCTGCCTCTCGAAGTTTCGTGATTTCTATTTTAGAGCACAGTAATTCTCCCAGTAAAGACGAAGGGGCAGAAAGCGGAGGCCAATTCGTCAAAGGCTTATTTGCATTTGCACACAGCTCAGAGGGCAGAGCAGTTCTGACGGATTGGATTCAAACTTTTGTCGGAACTGCTGTGTCAGTATATCTGGATCGGACCAAGGATATCAATACTTTTGATGAACTTGCTGCTAGTCTAGGGAAGCCGGAACACCAAGGGCCCATTACTGACCTTTTGACCACTATCTGCGAAGCATCTACCAGTAGCTTTGTGCGTACCTCGCATGAGGTCTTAACGTCCGATCCTAGTGACTCAAAGGCCGTGCCGGAAGCAACTATTTCATCACGTCCGGATTTGGGTGAATTTTTTCATGACCACGAAGGCTCGGAAGTGTTCTATGATACGGGAGAGCAGGAGCCTATATCTCCAAGCCATTCCCCAGTCAAATGGAAAGGGAAGACCATTGTCGGGAAGAAAGAACTAGTTCAGACGAACTATATTGAACACATTTCGAAAGTGATCGCCGTTCCTAGTAATCGGAAATTGATTCTGGATATTGCAAGTACCATGACTTCTTCAGCTGTTCAGTCAACGATTGATGTTTCTTTGGCCAAAGTTTCTGCCGTCTTCAGTGGAAAAGGGCTAGAGCAGGTTTCAAAGGAGCAGGTTTCTGAAGCGCCCAAAAGGTCTCGGGTTGGAGAGAAGCTGCAGGCTGTTGGAGATGCGACCAAGGCAGTCGTGGACAAATCAGTAGTGCTCATGACCATGTGTGTTGCAGTTTGTTTGCATTCTGTTATGGGCGGGGTTAGAATGGTTTAACCCTATTAGTTCCAATTCATTTCTCACGATTATTCTTTTGCGTTTGTTGATGGCCGCACTGACTCAAATGTAAATATTGAGGCGGATTTCATTTGTGGTTCAGGCAGACTTCAAGCTGATAGATTTTGTAGGTTGCCGTCGTGCTGGGTATTTCTACTGATTCTTGCATTCAAAAAGTCGCAATTCATTTTGTATCATGAACAATTATCTTCAAACATTAATTTGTAACTTGCAAAATCCGAGTCTGTTGACATTGTTCATACCGTCTGTCTTGCTTTTTTCAATTCTGGTATGACCTCCACTGACTTGTGAGTGTGGAAAGGTTAAACCTAGTATATGAGTCGAAAGATTTGACACTCTTTAGCATTGCAAGGGTAATTGTTTTAGGTTCTTTTGCCTTTCAAAAAAAAATTTCTTTTGATTTGGATTGGCATCGAAAAGAGGTTGGAACTCTCCTTCACGCTTGAGATATAGTCAGAATTTTAGAACGGCAGTGTGAGGGTATCAATTTATTATTATTTTACTGGCGTGAAGGTTACGAAGATGTGGCAGTTTGCAATGCACTACACTCAATTGTCCTATTATGGTATGTTATGGCCTTACATGTGGTTATAACTTTTTTACATATGGTTATACCTCTTAAGGAGGAATATTTTTGCGTATGATATTTGTGAAGACTATAGCACCGCAGTAGCACACATATAATGTTGGGTAAAAATATTCCTCCCTAAATCCTATAATAAAGTATAAAATTAGATGTGTATCTAGTACAAAGTAAATTAATTTGAGTAGTTTGAAAATTTATGTATCCAAAGTCAAAGAAAGAATCCAAGAATAGGAGTTTCTAGATTTTATGAATTGTGCCTATTCAAACTTTGTGTATGAATTGTGAGGTTGTTCATGTCATGTGACAATCTTTGATTGTATTCAGACTTATCGAAGACCAAAAAAACACACACTTTGTTTTGAATCAATCCATGATGTCGAGATGATTCTTTACTTTCTTAGAACATTCATGCTATCTTCAGAGAACCTTCAAGAATTACTTTTATTTGGCTAATATGTTGTGGATATGGACACTGAAGACTGTAAAAATTAAAAGGTTAAGGTGGATAACCCATGATCAACCAATTCTCAATTTTGTCCTCATGCTTTAGTTGAAAACATTTTAGAACAAAAATATGTTTAGCTTGCTACATGAGGGTGGAATTCTTAAATGGATGATATGTCTACTTTAAACAAATAAAAATAATAATGGCATGTAAACAGTCTAGAAATTCATTTGATATTATGCTTGAGCTATACTATCTTTAGATTGAGACTAATAGCCAATCAAGAATAGATTGTATTTAACCCTCAAAGGACGGATTGGTGACCATGGAAATCATCCCTTTTCAAACCATGTGACATCATATACTTTAAAAAATAAAAAATATTCATTGAAGGTCAAACTATTGTAGAAGATCTCTCCTTTCCATACAAAATTCCAAGGATGAATAGTTGTGCTTTTGTCCTACACAAGAAGATACTTTGTAATACGTTGGACACTAAACACCCGTGCTGACATTTATGGTTCAAGTAAATAAATGGTACAATGAAATGATTTGGAAGATTTTTATATGTTTTTGACTTCACTCTCCAATTTTGATTTGTTGGCACTTGAATTTTTTAGCTAATTGGCGTTTGGAACTTGAAATATAGATTTGAAGACCTTCATTTACATTATTGAAATTCAACCTATTTTGAATGTAAGAATATGAAATCCATGTACTTGCTTCTACAACAACTAGGCTACCCACTATTTTCTTGACATTTGTGGTTAGGTCTTAATATAAAAACTCTAGTTGTAGAGATTGGTTTAGAGTGAAGATGTAAAGTATTTCAGTTTTTTTGAATGAATAGATGAGAAATTGTATTGAAGGTTGCATATGGTGTTTGACTAAACATAACTTTTCCACCATTTCAAAGAGATTAATATTAGAAAAGACATTGTGTTTGGACTTAAGGTTGCTATATAATTAGGGCCACACCAAGAAAATGAAAAAACTTATACATCTCATTTTTCAAAAGAAATTTCAATTTAATCATATTTGTTTTTTGGTTACACTCCCACCGCCGTCCTATACTACTAGTCATTTTTTGTAGTAATGAAAGTATTACAGATTAAGTATTTGTTAATAAATTTTTATTGTATATTACAATCAAAGGATTCTATAGTGAGAATGTAATGTATCCTCTCAAACACAAAGCAAAGATGTGGCTACAAATTGCAATTATGGAAAGATTAGAAATCAAGAGTTTGCAATATATACAAAGTGCTAGATATAAATAATTGAAGATTGACTTTATAGGGAAGGCAAACATCCTATGCAACTATTGTGCTCTCTTAGTGTATTTAGATTTGCACAAACACACCTTGGAATTCAACAAATTCAATGCATATTAGTCTTTGACCCAATCAACTTTGAAACTATAAAATATTCAAATTCATTTAAGAATTTTTTTTAATTTGTAAAGAATATAATAAACTAGACTCCTTGTGATTTGCTTCATTAGTAAACATCAAAAATCAAATAAATAATCTTCCACCCTAAAATTAGGTCTAAAGTGAAGGGGACAAGTAATTTGGGATAAATGATAAAAACAAGAGGAAATAGTATTATGGAATGGAAGGAGTATTTATGAATTTATTTTCATCTTTTACAATATAAATGAAAAGTCCACCATTATTTCATAACCAAGCTAATTGAAAATTTTTCACATCAATTGAAAACATAAAGTCTTATGTAATGAAAATGTAAAATTGAAACTTTTATCTAATTTAACCCCTAAAGGACCAGTGTCCCCTCGGGGGACAAAATGGATTTCGGGCAGGTTCCTATGACCTCAATTTTTAGTCAAACTTTTTGAAACTTTCTCATAAGATAGAAAACCTGATTAGCTTCGTGGGAATATAATTTTTATTTCAATCGGTGCCTGGGAGCAAAAGTTATGCCATCTTAAACATAATTTTCATGTCACTGGGCAGAAAAATAAATCCACAAAAAATTGAAATTTTTAATTTTTTTTTCTTATAGATTATATTTTTGTCTACATGTGAAGCTTTGATTCATTCCATTTGGATTAGTAATGTGAAAGTTATGAACAATATTGTTTTTCGGGCAATATGAGCATCTTCTTGAAAAAATAACTTATAGGATTCATTTTTGAATGCAATTTTCACAATTTTTCAAAAAAAATTGTTTGAAAAAGTTAAGTTTGTTTGCTAGAACAATCTCACCATTGGGATTATTGAGTTTCAATCCCATCTTAGAGCTATTAACGATTTAGTTTTTCATGTAATCTTGGACCTACTTCTACTTAACAATTTTTTAGAGAATGAAAATCAAGAGTTTTTCTTTTGAAATTTTTTTCCTAGAATATCAACTCAATTCTTCAACACAAAAAATTTTTAATTCACAGTCCATAGTGCAAAAAATTTCAACAAAAGGTGTTCAAAGTCATCTGAAATTGCAGGCCAGTGTTCCAAAAAACTTCTTTTTCCAACTTTGAATGCTAATATCTCTCAATCTGTGGGGTCAAAATTCATGAAATTTTTACCACATGTTCTGAGACAAGTAAAGTACAAGATCCAACGGTTGGATTTTCTTAAAGTATTTTTTTTGGATTTTATGGGTGAACGCAGAAGAAATGGCACTTTTGAGTGGTTTTTGACAGAAAAATGGCCTTGGTCCTTTAGGGGTTAAAAGACAAGCACAACTACAATCTTTTGAATTGGGCTCAAACAAGGAGCTTTGGTGGCAATCATCCTTTATTGTTTTGACAATTTTTTCCCCAATTCTTATTAAATTTTGGTAGTTTCTATCATTACACTAGCAAATGAAGAAAAAAATGTAGATGAAATGACCAAAAGCATCTCAAAGAAATATACAATTCACTTGATTTTAGATAATATTATTAATTTTGGATAAGATTATGAATGAATGAACATAAACAAAGGATGGTTATCCACAAATGGATGGTTCTATGATTTCAATTGCACTTCTAAGGGTGCATTTATGTGTGGGTAGTGAGATCCTTGAGGAACTTGTTGGAAAAAAATATTCCCCCTGAGAAACCCTTGCAAGAAGCTATTAGTTACCACAAATGATAAAATTTAGAAAATTCATAAAAAGACTTAGGGATTGAGAATTAGATTAGATAGCTCACACTATTTTGAATTACCAAATTCATGTGCTTTTGTATTAGTATAGATTGAAATATTATTGTATTACACCAATTTCTACAAGAATAAAATTTTTGAGTGACTCTAGTTTTTCACTAATGCTAATTTTTCCCCTCACTAATAGGACAAATGAATGTACTCCATATAAGTAGATTCCACTTTGAGGTGGATGACATGATACTAACATGAAAACAAAATTTAACTCTAGAAGGATGCTCAAGCCACACAATGGCCAATGGATGACTTTCAAGATTACCATCTAATGGGGAATGCATCTAATGGCCCCTGAATTGAATCATGTAAGGCAAAGATCTTTCAAGATGAAGGGGTAGGAGGTTCATAAAGCACTTGTCGCTTGGGTTCTAAAAGCATACTAACATCTACTAAAAGTGTATACTATTTGTACATTTCTCTTTTCCATTGCATCAACAATGTGTGAATAGTGTACATTTCACGAGGTGGATGCTTTCAGTGACTACCGCATTCCAACTTCAAAAATTCATAACTAATTCCACAAAGCTCAAAAAAATATGAATCGACTTGAGTTAAATGCCAATTCCATATATCTTTCAAGGAAATTTTATTGAAATACATTTCAAGAAGTTTGACCTACCCTATTTAATTTCTAGCTCTTAAATGTACTTCCTACCCCTTAAGGACTGGTCAACCATATTGTGGATGATCTAGACACTTTTTACTCAATGGGCCGAGTTTGGTGAAAAATCTGGGGAAGGACCAAAGGGAATAGATGTGGGGATTTGTGAACCACATCCACTAGGCCAAGAATCACCCCAATCCGTGCTTGCATGTGGAAATGGGATTCAAAATACTAACGCAAAAGTGGTTGTAAATATGGCAATTACTAGCGAAAGATGGACATAATGAGAAAGATACATATGTTTGTAAAATGCACTATGTGCCCAATGCACATGTTGTGTACAATCAAATCTTCATTTTAAATCTGACTAATATGTTGTAATTTTAATTTTTCAGTTATGCAACAAAAGTGGATTGCCCACCCCCCAAATCGACCACGATCCTTAGAGCCGGTTGCCATTGGGGGACTACAGGGGTCCAGGACTGGACCTCCAGCCTCCAGCTCTGCAGAAGTTGGAAGCAGAACTGGACCCTCCGGACCCTCGGCCGGAGCTTGCTTTCTGGCATGTTCGATCCTGCGAGATTTCAGAGATTTCTTCCTTGCTGCCCGTTTCCTTGCTGCCCGTGGTCAACCTGGATGGGCCTCCAGTTCGGTTTCCAATGGCAACTGGCTCTTAAAGGATTAAACGCTGGCGGCAATGCTCACTTCCGGTAAACGAGAAACAGGCCTTTTCTCCAAAGTCAACGCCTTCCGCTAATACCAACTTTGTTCAGATCCTCCAGCACTCACATCGATCTCCTTCAAAGTCCCAAACTTACCAAATCCATGAACTCAAATGCGACAAACACTACCTCAAACAGTCCGCGTTCTCAAATGCGTCTGAATTGAGCATAAGTTCTACTCGGAGAGCTCCAAAAAATCTGAATACTGCATTGCGAACTTCAAATTTTCAGCCCATTTAGCAGTGCGTGCTTTTAGCAACTGCAGTTTACTTCTCAAAATCACATGTCGGACCTTTGCTTCAAAGTAAAAACTCTCCAAGGTACAGACCCTTCTTCAATTCCACCTACAGACACCCAAAGGGTACCAAGCTCTAAATTCCAAGAGCCAAACCCATTATAAAAAGAAGAAACGCGCTACATTACAAGGCCGCCAAGTCTTCAAAACCTCATTGCAACGCGGCCCACAACGCGGCCCACAAGCTCTCACTTCACCTTCTCAGGACCTCAACGCGTGAATCCGAGATTGCATTCACAAAGTCCAGCACTCCAGCAGCAAGCTTTAAGGTTCCTAGTCCCATTCCAATCAGAGCTTGGAGTGGCGATGGCGATGAACATTGGATCCCGCATGGGGGTTGCAGTGGTGATGGTGGTGTTGCTGTTCTCGAAATTTTCTTCCGTGGCAGTGGAGGCTGCGAATACGACGAGCTCTGGGTTTCCAGTGCCGTCCTATTACGTAATGGGCGACGCGTTTATGGACGCTGGCAACAACAACTTCATCCGAAACTACGTGCCCAAGGCGAACTTCAAGCCGTATGGAATGACTACCTTCAAGACATCCACGGGCGGTTCAGTGACGGACGCATCTTCCCAGATTTGCTTGGTACGCTCGCTCGCTACTTCAGTCTCATCAAATTTAAGGCTGAGATTGTATTAGTGTTTGCAACAGTTTAGGGATAGATATGCATTGGTTCCGCGGCCAAGATATTTGTAACAAGTTTTCAGCACTTTCACAACGGTTTTGCAATGACCTTCAGAAATCTAATAACAATTTAGCAATGGTTTATTACCTCATTCTGCAATGACCGTCAGAAATCTAGTACTCCGGAGTAATAAGTTTGCAATGGTTTAGCACCACATTGTACAATGTGTTTGCAGCGATTTCGGATTCCAATTCGTTTTGCAACAGTTTAGGCATATGTAGATATGCATTGGTTCCGTGGCCAAGACTTTTGCAACACTTTTGCAGTCAATTTTTGCGACGGTTTTGCAGTAGACCATGAGTTTTAGTCAACGTAGGGAACCGCTACAAAACCTTTGCAAATTGTGTTGCAACCGCTACTTCCTGTTGTAGTACGTGTTCTTAGCATTACGGGTGAATCATGTCCATCTCAGTTCACACTGAGGAATGTGAGTCGATTATTTCTGGAATTCGAATTAAAAGCTTCGTGATTGTGGTCTGACTACAATGAACGTGGAGAATTGGGGCCGGGTCGGAGTGTTGGAAAGAGCGTCATTTGTGGTCGACAAGGTAGAGCTTGCACAGTGCGAGCGGTTTCAGCGAGAGTGCTTAGCATCTTGAGTTGCTGAATTCCTCAAAAGGTTACCTCTATTTCGTTATTTTAATGAATTTCAGTGTGACGTTCGAGTGGTGAGATAGGGTTTTAGTTGCCGAACTGAAACTTCAGAGGTCTAGAATGAAGAATGTGTATAGATATGAGATTTGGAATGAGTGTCTCGACCTGCTCTAGTTCTCGACGCGCGTAACTCTGGTTCTTACTTGAGAGCCATTGTCAGCGTAACCTTAAAGTTCTAAATTCTAGGACTGGTGAAGATGATGAATGTCTTTATTTTCTCCAGTTCTAGAAGGGCGTCTCAAACCATTCTAGTTCCTAGTTTTGTGCCTATTTTGTGAAATTGTGCCGTGTAACGATACTTTAGACTGTTGCTATGGGTTTTAGGGTTTAGGCAGTTGTAGCGGCTTTACGATTGAGGTGCCTAGCTGAACTTGCTAGCGGTACTCATCCACATAAAAGAGTATTTCCCTGGTGGACAGTATAAACTTAATCCCTTTTACCGAATATCAGCATAGTCTTATTCGTTTAAATGGCGTGATGTAGAGTCACAAATTTTTAACGTCCAAGTACCTAGAGCTCTGCAAACTTGAACATTCAGGTACCCACTTAACTGTAGGTATTGAGTTTGATACATTGACTCAATTGGCGCAGTTCAGATCACCATACTTGTGACATTCCACTGGTATGGATCCAGAGCTCTAAGAACTTAGACTGGTATAGATTTCCAGGCACCCATCTGAAAACGTGTCAATGTCGTGAATTCCCGTCAGATAGCATAACGTGAATTCCGTGCCGAACTGTGAAATTACACAAAAATAACGAAAATTGACGCTTCTAAATCTAGGACTAGTGTAGATTAGAGGATCAATAGGGGCGATTGGAGGTTTTGGTCAAAATTGAAACTGTACCAATTTTACAGCCAAAATGATTCTACAGAATTGTCGAAAATCTGCAAACTGGATTAATGGAGCTATAACGTCAACTGAAGGCTGTGCAGCCTGAAACCAAAATCTATACCAGTTCTAATTTGTGGCCGGAACTTAGACCTTTGCGAAAATATGTGTCACAATATTTGGCCTGTGGAACATCGCCAATTACCGAAATTGATGGGTTTTTTTGCTGTTGGTCGTGTTGCAGCTGTGATTATGAAACTGCCGCGAGCGCTGCCGTCGATGGCCAATCTCACCATCAACCAGAAGGGCCAGTGCGTCAACTACGCCTCCGGAGATTCGGCAATCCTCAAGGCCTCCAGCGTCGCTCTGGTAAGCTGACTGCACACATTGCTGATTTTGTTTAGTGTACTGTACAACACATTGCTGTGACATTCATCTGCACATGTAGTGTGTTTAGAAAAGTGCCAAAGGTCTGAAATTCCTCCAATTTCATGGACGATGAAATGGAATGAACAATGTATCTTAGCAGCCACCCTTTGTGGTTGTGTTGTGACTCCAGTGACACCTTGAAAAGTGAGCCAAATTTTTGGAATTTCACCACTTCAATTGGCTTTGAAATTTGAATAAACCACTTAGAAATCATACTTTGTGGTTCGTGTTGTGATTCTAGGGTGTAAAGAATGCAATTACATTGGAGAGTCAAGTGACGGCGTACGAGACAGATGGCGTAGACGTGATCTACGAGTTTGGAGTGGACCAAGCACTGCTCGCCCTCAATGACGCTATTTACCACCTCTCCTTTGGGACTGTTGATATCTTGGCATACTTCACCAAACCTGGCTATGCTGCCTCCGTTGGCTCCATCACCACCTTTGTCAACAACCTTGCCAATGAGTATCTTTATTATGTGAATGTGAGTCAATCCTTTAACGTTCCCACTTGGAATATGTTTGCATAGTGTCACTGTTTGGTCTATTTAGTGTCGCGTGTAAGTAAATGAACCTTAATTAAAAATTGAACTTTAAGTTTTCAAACTAAAAGAACGAAGAGTTCACATGGGAAGCCGACAACTTATTAGTAAGAATGACTTCCAAATATCTTTTTATGGTCGCAACACCTAAAAGCAATAATATGAGAGTCTTAGCATCTTTTGTGTGATCACACAGTGAAATTTTTGTTCAAATAGATTAGCAAATTGTAGTGAAAGATGTACAAACAAATTTGGAACCTTGAAGCAAACAAAGAGTGATGCATGGAATAGAGGCACTCATTAATAGCCACTTTGTCAATTTACTCAAGTTCTAAGTGTATAGGAGACTTGGCCATTTCACATGCAAATTTGTTTTAGGTGTTTGTCTTAGATAGTTGTTGCTTTAATCCCTAGAGGAGCAAGGCCGTTTTTCTGCAAAAAAATACTCAAAACTGCCATATTTAGAGCAAAGAGTAAAAAAATTTGAAAATTGTATTTTTTTGCATACATAACCAAAGGATCTTACACCTAACTAGTATAAAAATGTGTGGAAAAAATTTCAGAAATTTTGACTCTATAGATGGCAAGATATCTGCATTTGAAGTGAAGAAAACGAGTTTTTCCACACATTGCGGGATTAGGTTATTTGACTTTGAACCTTCTTAACTTTAATTTTTTGCACTACAAAGTTTTGAGCTTTAAATCTTCATGGTGGAGAATTGAGTTAAGAGTCTAGGGAAAAAAAGAAAATACAAAAAAATTTAATTTTTATTCTTTAAAAAATTGTTAAATAGAAGTGGGTACAAGATAGAAGGAAAATCCAAATTAATAATATCTCTAAGATGGAATTAAAATGCACTAATCCCAATGGTAAGATTGTTCTAGAAAACAAATGAAACCATATGGACCTTTCTTTTTGAAAAATTATAAAAATTGCATTCAAAAGTGAATCCTATGAGTAATTTTTTCAGGAAGATGCTCTAATTGCCCGAAAAACAAGATTGTCTATAACTTTCTCATAACAAATCCAAATGGAATGAATCAAAGCTTTCCACGTAGACAAAAATATAATCTATGAGGTAAAAAAATTCAAGTTTTTGAAACTTTTTTTTGTTGTCTCCTCTCCCTTGTTTTGAGCTTATTTGGGCGTAACTTTTGTTCCCAGGCACCAAATGAAAAAAAAAGAATGAATTAAAATTAATGAATGAATGAATTAATATTCCCACAAAGATAATAAATTTTTCTATCTTCGTAAAAAGTTTCAAAAAATGAGGAAAAAAATTGGGATCGTAGGTACCTACCCAAAATCTCATTTGTCCTCCGAAGGGACAATGATCCTTTGGGGATTAAGATAGTGCTACATTATCTTTCAAAAATGTAGGACATGATTTCTTCTTTATTTTATCTTCTTTGAAATATTTTAAAAGATTTATTTCAACTACTATAAATATTTAAGTGGTCACCAAGCAATCGGGGCACTTTGAATCATATGTAGTATAATTGATTCGATTGAGTATAATGCTTTTCTTTCTATATTGTTATATCTAGTAATATAAAAGTAGAACATTGTTATGTAGATAACATCCTTCACCACTCCCATGGCTTGGTATGTTCATGCTTATAACAAGGTTCTACTTTCACATTATGTACTCTATCAAATCAATCAAAAGTCAACTTTATTGAATCTATGATGGAGGCATTATTATGTACATGACTTGGAATTTTAAAATCTATATCCATTCTAAATTTTTGAGCTATCCCCAAATGAATATTACAATTTTTAATGCATAAGATTGCACCAATTCAATGCAATAGTATATCAAAAACTAAATAAAATTGAATCTCTTCATAATACTGATGAATTGGTTGGTGGGTAGAGGTTGTAGGTGGAGGTGCATGGAAGATACTAGTGTTTGGCACTGGTCCCATTCAGAAATTGCCGCTAGAAATGCTATGGGCATTGAAAATGGCCACTGTCGATGGGCGGAAGTGGTGTGCATTGGTTGACGCAATTGTGTGACAGTTGAACGAACAACTACTAGGCATCGTGACACAGCTCAACACCGACAACGCCTTGGGCATGGAGCATGAGAGTCTGCAACTTGTCTTTGCTGATGTCTACAACGCCATCTCCGCGTATCCAACTAAGCAGGGTGAGCTCAAACTTAACCCTAATTGTGAAAGGTATACACACCTCTACAATCATCACTAATTACAACCGAGCATAGTCACTAATATTGAACATGGATTAATGTACTTTTTTTCGGATTGGATCTTATTGGCAACTCAAGGAGGATTTTGACACACTTCAACATGCATTATTTGGACATTGTATTCATAAGTTATGACTGATTTTCAAAAGTGTTGTCTCTAGATGAAGCAACAATCAAAACCAGGCTCTCATAGACTCTCATGTTTTGATTGTATACATCTTGTAGTCTATAATCAATATCTAGGTTTAGGGTAACACTTTTTGGTTCAAATGTAGGTGTTGCATTTTGCGCCAGTGTTGATTATGGGTTTTTAGGGTTTCAGTGTAAGAACCTCTGCTTTTGGTCCGCACGCAGAAATTTGCACGAATAATTGGAGTCCATTGTAGTTTTGAATTGCAAGCCAGAGCTGACGAATTTAGGGTTGTTTTGCGAGTGGGCAGGGTTCACGGACGTGAGGAACGCGTGTTGTGGAGCAGGCAAATTCGGAGCAGAAATCCCATGCGGGGCCAAGGGTTACAAGCTCTGCTCCAAACTGAAAACCTCCTTGTATTGGAACGACATGCAATTCACGGAAGCCGGATCCAAGCGCCTGTTCAAGCTCTTCTTCGACGGCTCCAGCTTCGTCCACCCCTTCAGTGTCAAGCATTTGGCCAAGATGCTCATTCCCGGCGTTCCTTACTAGGTCCAATGTGGTGTGGTTAGGGCTTGTAGGTTTGTAGGGTTTAGGGTTCTTCTCCATTCAATCATGAAATTATACATTCTTTCATTCTTTTCTGGTTCTTGTCAATAATATACCAAAGGCTCAGAGAATGCCTCAGGTGCGAAAGTTAGGTTAGTTTTTGGAGAATTTTTTAACTGATTTGTACTATAAACGTGAGAGCCAGAATGTCACAGTTAGTGTCATTTTTCTCAGTTCTGAGCATGCTCTTGGTGAGTGTGACTTTGGGTAAAAGTTAACAGCTCGAGTTCGGAAATCGATTCGAAGCGCATTGGAGGTCACGATCGTTACCGTCATTGTTTGGACAGTTACAACTACAGTTCTGAGTTTCTTTAGGGTACAGGGTTTAGGGTGTTTTTTCTGGTAAGCTGATTGACACGACTTACCGGATCGACCGTGTACACTTCGTTCTACATTCATTTATAAAATTATCTTCTGACGAGCCTTATTTACTTGCTAAGTACCACTAGCATGTGGCAGAATAATGTTTTCTACATGGCCGACAACTTGAGACAACCAAATATCAATCAATGCTAATTTGTCGTTCTGTAGTCTTGAGTTCTTTATTACAGGATATGAAAGCTGGCCTCCAATATAAGGTGATTTCAAAATCACATTCCGAAACTCCATGATGAGGCTGTGTTTTGAGGGAAGAGAGATCAGTGTGCCCACTCTAGTAACACAAGCCTACAAATAGGGGAGCAGGTATCATAAGATCTCGTTCTATGCAATCCATTCAATATAGAACAAAGCAACTAACCCCCCAAAGCTCAACAACTTTCTGCATCTCGGTATCATACATCACAATTGCATCGCTGCAAGTCAACTCTGCATATTTCTTCTTTATACCACGCTCCTTCAACTAAACTCTTAAGACTAAGATTGGATGTATTCTTGTGCTTGATTACACTTGTGAACAAATCTTGTCCTACATTCTAAATAATATTATTCGTGATTGGTACATTAAATATTTATTGGGCACATAGAGCATGATTTATCGCTCTGAGCCGTAGAGACACGGTTTGGAGCAAGGGGATAGATGAAACATTCAACCATCAACTGACTGGAGAGTGAAAAATTCGTCTTCAGTCTTAAGTACCTCATTGCTACAAGAAACATACAAATAAGACTAATGACCGTTCACACACTTTTATTAAGTCCATGACGATAATATACAATGTGAAGAGAACCACATGCCAACCTTACTAGAGGTAACTACAATTTGGTAGTCACGCAAGCTCACTATTGGATCTCCACTCCATATGTTTGTCTTCCAATCCCAGTTGCGAAAGCTACATGGGACATGTATCAAAAAGAAAACGGAGATAACTCATAACAAATGGAAAATGGCCAGCAAAGCACCCCTCATCACCAGCCCCATTTGCAATTTTTTGGAACTCATGTCAAACCTTCAACTTGGCAGATTTGACACTTGGACTGGATCACACCTGCAAATGCCGTCGCTGCTGCTTTGCCTTCAACGCTTGGGAATTAGGTTTACGTCCTCTATAAGGCTTGTCCTGCTCGTTGTCCCTGATAAATCCTAAAAGCATAAGAAGCCCCCAAAACAAGAAGCCACCGCCGCCACCGCCACCGCCACCACCACCACCTCCACCGTCATCGCCACCTCCTGGTCCACCTCCAATGCCACCATCATCCAGGTTTGGAGTAAACGCCTTCTCCTTAGCTGCAAAACATGCAATATTGTTAGGTTAGGTGACATCAACAAACCTCCACTTGGATCAGAACAACACGCACGGAAATCCTGATTACATCTGGGTGAACATATCCGCTGCATCACAAATTACTACTTCGCGCATGTGTCTTCAAGGATGCGTTCTTTTGAATAATGAAGTTCACTGCCCCTCACAGACATGAGCTCACAGAAATCAGTGAAAAATAAAATGGACCAGACCTTATAAGGACAAAACTTTAGATATCGAAAGCGTTATCAACGGCAAAGTTATCAAGATGCACCAAATCGTAAATGTGACTCACCAAAGGCATATTCGGTGTCTACCATACACAAATAATAACATGTCACCGTGAAAAAAATTCTCTGTCGAGCGTAATAAGGCTTATAACTAATTGCATTGAATTGCTAAATTGCTCCCAAAGATAAGCCAACACAACTATGTTCATGAAAATGATTCAAGGCTTCACGAAATAGTCAGATCACTCATTGTGACCATATTTGGCATTCCTAGCTTGACACCGTTCCGGACAAAGGTTCAAATGAGCTTTGGCTACTTACATCCTGATGGCGCTTTGCTGACAACTTTCTGCTTATTCTGCACAGCCTGGTTCTCTGCTTGGCATGTCGTTATCTGCATAATAAAAATTACCATCCAATCACTCCGCAGCCTGTTATAGAACTCAATAACATTCTAGAACCGTTGGGATCACTTAATCCTCTCCACCGCAGACTCAAATTGAAAAAACATATCAATCATGGTAAGAAAACATCACACGGAGGTAAGAAAATTCTAAACAACTGAGAACGTGGCTCGGCAAGGACTGCCATGAGCTCAAGATTGTGTCCAAAAGGAATCCAGATTAATTTTCAGAAACCATTCTAAGGGTGCCGAGGCAGCTCTTCAAGGATGTCATGTATCCTCCCTCAATTCCTTTTATCAGGGCCAAGACACGAGGCCTCAAGAATACCATTCAAAGCATTGTAATCCTCCATTATTACAAAAGAGGACTTCGCGAGACTCACCATGGCAGCAGTAGCCAAGACAGAGGCAACAAACTTCGTTCTCCTTGAGACGCTACCGACAGCGGCGTCGTTGGATTTCTTACGATTAGACAAAGAGATGGGTTGCCTGGAAAATTTTCACACAAAGAAACAGTTGAGAGCAGTGAACCCTAAAATCTTTGTTTCTGGAATTTCAAGATTTCAATGCCAGGAAATGCAGGACAAAGGCGGCAAAAGCAGAGGCGCGAGTCCTACCGTTGAGTTAGGGTTGTAGAAACGTTAGCTCCGGAATTGAATAAAGATTGCTGCGGAGCCCAACAGCTACCCAGGCTGCCGGGAACCCTTACCGAGGTCACGGCAGCGGTGCCAGCAGACGCAGCGTTGCCCCGCGAGGACAAGCGCATCGCCGACATCGCTCGAAAAAACTTCAACACTAGCAATTCCCAAAACCCCAATTCCACTCAAAACAAAGCTCCACAAATCCCCGACCAAAACCCTCGATAAATTCGGCTCTCAGAGGAAGAACCTCTACTACAAAATGCTGCGAACGAGAGCTGTATCTCACATCAAATTTCGAAGAAAGAAAAGCACGAAGTGACGAAGGAAACTGCAATTTTGGATAACAACGGGTGTCAATCACGCTCGCCGCATCTAGGCAATGTCTGAAGAAGAGGACTGACACCTGTCACTTCCAGTCACCGATCTTTCCGGAGACCTCTTTAATATCACCTTCTTCAAGTTTTCCGGAATCAAAATTGTTTTCGCCAATGTCTATGATGTTTACACTTCCATGTGAGTAGGGGAAAACTACATTTAAGGAGAAGCTTAATCTTGTTGTCAGACTAAGAACAATCCCAAAAGTTCATTCAAGTGCAATGTTACAATTAGTTTTTAGGAAGTCGGAAACTTATTTCCTTCATAAACTTCTCCTTGTAATCATACAGGCAAACATTTTAATTCCTCCTTTGCTAATATTTCTCACTTCCCAACAGAGTTTCAGAAAACTATTTGTCTCCTTTGCAAATTTGATCATTTCAACATATGGAAGTTTGCCCTAAAAGTGTCTGATGAATGACTTTGAAGGAACCTTGGAGATGCAGAATGCAAGTGTCTATTGAGGAAATTGATAAATTTTGGCTCACTACTTTTTTTGGTAAGGTAATTGACCCTATTTGTAACATGATTTCCAATTTGTCCATCTCTGGTGATGGAAAAGAATCAATATATTTTCCTAGATGACAAAATGTAAAGGGAAATGATACCAATTGAATTTTTTTTCTCCAAAATGGTATGAATTTGTTATGGATTATTGAAGTGATCAACCACTGAAGTTCATAAATGCCACTAGGTCACCTCATAAACGATAAAAAGTACACCCACAATGGTCATTGCACCACCTAAAATGGACATAATGTTTAGGCCCTAAAGTAGCTGTGTTCATGAATGGTTACACTGAAAAGGAACAAGACCTTATTTTGTTTACTAAGTCATTTCAAAGCATCACTTGCACCCACCAACAATGTCTATAAGATCATTTATTCAAAAGTGGTGCATTTGGACATCCACTAGAGTATTATATATTCATGTCACGAATAATGTTAGTTCCCTGTGCTCCTCATAACATCCACTCATATAATGTTAGGGAACTCACTTCATTTTGTGTCACATACACTTTTAGTTATTAAAAGTACTTCCACATAATTATCTCTAATACTAAATGCAAATTTTGTCATGCTTTCATTGATTATGTTTTCATTTGTGTAGTTTTCATTCATTTGTTCTTGCTTAATTCTAATATTTAGTAGTCAAGCATCATCTCAATGAAACCTTGAAACTTGATGCACTATAACAAAACATGGTAAAAAAAAAACACTTTATTTTGAATGCATGTTTTTTACTATGTTTTGTTTTAGTAATGAACCTTTTGAATGTTATTAAAATGCAATAAGCCCTATTCAATTAGTTTATAAAATATAAAATATAAATTTAAGGAGAAAAAGGTTTTATACAACTTAAAATAGAAGAAAAAAATAATAGGACATGAAAAAATTAGAGGCAAGATAAAATAAAAGGTGAATTCTACAATAAATGAAAGAGAATTCCACAAAATTTTGAAACAAATTATATTTATTTCAAAAAAATTATTTTGATTTGAATTTTTTAATTCTTGCTCTATTCTATGCAATCTTCTACTCACCTTTGGATATCATGATGAATTAGAAGAGGGCAATGTACCTTTATAGGCTTTGAAATTGAATATTCACATTAGAAGAGATTTGAAGGTATGAAGAGGCCGCGAGTTATTTTGAATTCCCAAGGTGTGGGAACTCACCACATCATGGCATGGACATTGTCCCGTTAGAAAATAATAATATTTTTCCTTTTTTTAAAATTATTTTTAAAATTTAGTTTTAGGTTTATCAATAATTTTTACAAATTTTAGGAAAAACTCATTTTTTGATTTTTTTTCTAAAAATTCGGAAATTCAGCCCATTATGGGCTGGTTCCCAATTTCTGGCAGCATAGGAACAATTTAGGGAACATCCCTGAAACAGGCTCTTGAAGCCTTCAATTCTCCTCTAAGGGAGGCAACCCATTCTTGATCACCGCTCCTTTTGGCAACATAGACTACTCTCTTTCAGTGCAGGGGGAGATGATAGTGATTGATTACAATACAATCCCCATGCAATTGTGGCACATTGTGATTATTTTACAATACTCTCAATTCTTCGGTGGATTTTGCAATTAACCCTTGTGAGAAACATGAAGGTCTAGATGACCAAAGTGGGAGGAACGGAATCTTCCGCTCAAAAATTCATAGTAATTATGTTTTGCAAAAGAAAAATCTGAAAAATTATGGAAACCTTCTTGACTCTATTTTTGTACATTGGAAAATTTCCCTTGAAGAAACTCGCCCTCCAGATAGGTGTAACTGCTTCAGTGGTTGGAAATGGGTTGCCTCCCTTAATGTTTGAATTTGTAAGGCTGCAACTAATCTAATGAGATACATTTCACTTTGTACTTTGTGGATGAACATACCATCAACTTCTACCTCGATATCTCTCATTCAATACCTCTAGTGCTTGAATTGATTAAATAATTGAAATATATGTTGGATGCAATTAGTCTTGAATAATAAGATGTTCTCTATTGATTATTAATTATTCTTTGTTACTAGATGTCAAATGAATAATAGAACAAGAGTCTTTGAGGTGTCATTGAGGTGTCTTTAAGGTGGACATTTCTTATAGAACCAATCATGTTTCAATCTCGCATAGCTTGATAGAAACATCAAATTTTTCATCAAAGAACCATATAAACAAATGAAAATGGTCCACCCAAGGGATTGAACAACAAATTAATGCAAAGTTGTTTGGATATAAGCTAAAAGTTTTATCCATTATAAATTAGCAAATAATAGGAAAAATCTTTATAATAGGTAGTGCAAGGAATTAATCCTCTCTCTGTAGTGACAACCATGCAATTATCAATTGTCTACAGATAAATAAGAGCATCCATTGGACATGTTTAGTCTTGTATATCTTACCATAGTTAATACACAAAAATGCAATGGTCTTACAAGAAGACTCAAACAAGATGTTTTTTCTAATGTTTTGATTTCATAGGTACAAATGTATGATGTGCTAGTACTACAATATCATAGAATAATTTTTAAATTCACAAGAACTTTGAAATTCAATATTTTTTTGTTGTAAGTCAAAACGCCACAAAACAAAGTTTGAGCACCCCTCCTGGCAAAGAGCTTTCTAATGGAACCATTAACATTACCAAGGGATGTATGGTTCCAGAGATCTCATTATATCTTTCACAATCCAGAAGATCTCACTGTAACAAACCAAACAAACAAACAAACAACCTCATTTAAGGTTACAAATGTGAGAACGTTTGAGTAGATCCTAACTTTACAAGTAAGCTAGTGCTATAGTGACAAAGTCTCTCATACCATAGTTTCTTGTTATGTCTATAATGGAAGTAGAATCCCTATTTTTGTGTTAACCCCTTGAAAGACCTTGGAGTAATGGTAGTCCACATTTCCAAAATTTTGAAGATGTATTATTGAATACAACTTAGAATAATAATTTACTAAAGACTTTCAAACAAAAGTTGTAAAAATGATCTATAGATCATGTCCATACAAGTAGATCTACTACTATACTAACATCTATCCAATAAAATTTTAAGAAAAAAAATTCCAACATTCTTCCAAAATTCATTGTAGATTAAATGGCTTTTTTTTTACATTATTTTTTTTCTTTAACCCTTCAACATTGAATTGGTGACTATGGCATTTTGGAACCATATTACATCATTCACTTTAAAAAAAAAGAAATACTCATTAGGAGTCAAACTACTATAGAAGATCTCCCCTTTCCACCCCTAATTCCAAGGATGAAAAGTTGCAATTTTGTTCTACAAAGGAGAATTCCTTGATGTTCATCCAACAAAAAATGTCCACCACATTGTTTAGGGGTTACGTTCAAAATTTTGAGCTTTAACTTCAATGTTTCTTTTAAGATTTTTGTTTTACTTATTATTTATTGAAGTCATTTCAAAGGCTCATTTTTTGAATTTAAAAAAATAATTTTTGAGGTGAAACATACCAATACCCATTGAATTATAGAGTTCCTGTAAAACAAAGTCTTCAAAATCTATACAATACAAATATTAGAGAACTAACACAAGAATCTACAAAGAAAGAAATGGATGCAATCACAATTTTGTGTGCTTGAGGATGTGTTGGTATTCATCCATTGTTCAAGATTTGAACGTATGATCCTTTTTTTGGGTTCAAAATCAGACAATAGAAAAAGTAATCATGAACAAAGGTATACCAAAATGCATTTGGAAGACCCTCACTGTCATCACTCGTCAACACCAAGTGCAAGCATACCCTTAAGCCACCAACAGTGCATACGTACATCTGATCGATACTAAACCCTTTTAGGGCAAAGGATTGATGAATTTAAAATCGCTAGTTTGATTGATCATACTGCGGGAAGTATAACATACATGAGGTCAAATATGCATAAAGTTTAATATGCATTTCTGCTTTGAAACAAGGAAAGAGTTGCGGCAACAGCATGAAGAGATCCAGTCACACAAACAACTGGTCGCTCTTCACCATGCCTGTACCTTCTCTTTAAGACTGCAGCTGCCTCCTTGATTGCAGCCTGCATTGGTTCTACACTCGTAACTAGTAATTTCTCTTCTTCAGCATGATTTTCCTTGAGCGCCTGGGCCACGTGACTCCAGCATTCAGCAAGCTCTTCTGCACTGAAAGATCGACCATAGCCTCCTGCCACAGGTACCCTAGTGCTCACAACGACGTCAGGTTTGGTCTCTGCACAAAAATGGTAATACAGGTCAGTTAAGAGGTAGCTGTACGAGCTTTGACTTGAAGAACGGTCAGACTTCCAGAATATGATCATTCAAAAGCGCATCTCTATATCTTCACAGCGTACTTGCCTCTTAGCAAAGCTCGAGCAAAAGCTTCCTTGTCCTTGTCAGAAGCCATGGCTATTACAATTGCCAACCTCGAAGTGGGGAAACAGTCTCGCAACGTCTTTCCCAATGCCATACCAGACTCTTCCGTGTGTGCTGGTCAATCAGAGGAAAGAGTGTTATTGAGCTAGTATTTGCAAGTAAACTAACCCCTCCATGCCTAGGACATATATTTCATGTCCATCTTCTCATGACATTGTTTTCATCGATTCTGAAAGATTTGGGAAAATGAATCTGGTATTTCCAATGCCAAAATCAAACTAGCTTTGCATTTGTACAACTAGGAGCTCCAGGAATGAGAAATCAGAATGCTCATGTATGGCTTAAAAACTTCTTTGTTAAAAAAATTTCCTAGTCATAAAAACTATTATGACTTGGAACATACGAAACAAGAAATTTAGTGGATTTATTATACCAAGATAATGGTCTGATAAATTTAACTCAAGAGTACAAAAATTTAACAAGTAATGTTTTTCAAATTCAACCTTAATTCTAATCATCATGCTTAACATCTTTTCAGCCATCATCTTCCAAAAAGTTGTCAAAGTCATACTAAACCACAAGTAAGTTTTGTCCAAAACTTGTAGGTCTTTAGGGTTGAGGTCTAGTGCATAAGAATTAAGGTTAATAATGTCAAAAGCCAAAGGAGTCAATTTACAAACTCTACGTTCATTACCTCCATCAAGGATGAGTCTGGCAGAATGACAACCAAGTGCCTCGGAATTCTCCGAACCAACAACCTGAAACCTCCCAGGTATTTCCGTAGCTTCCAGTCCTACTCGTATTGCAGAATCGGGAATTTGCCATCCTGCAGTATTCGAGAAAAAGTATAAATCAAACATGCTTCCTATTTACAAAACCTCCATAAGGCTGAGTGTGGCGTTTCAACTAACATAGTTTGCAAAGTTGAAGGCCACATGCAAGTCAGCAAGGATACATGAAGGTAAAACATGTTTCATGGCACAGAGCCTGCTCACATCATACTACAAGATGAAAATACAAACGTAACAGCAACGGGTACCTTGAGCTCTGAGGGCGAGGATGCTGGAAATCGCAGTGAGAGCATTATCCTGCTGATGTGCTCCTAATGCACGTAACTTCAATTTTTCCATCCTCCATTCCTAACATGAAATGAAAAATCAATCAGTTTTTGCTTCTACAGGACGGCCAATAGAGAAAATATAGAATCTACAGAAGAAGCATCCCAAGACCCCGACTGCACCAATTGGCTAGTTGGGATTCAAATAAACTATTGTGTGCCCGTATTTGGAAGGCCATTAATCAGGGGTTTAGGCACTCAAGTGTGCTAACTGCTGCTATTTAGTTGGCGCAGGCAGATTTAGCAGTTGAAACCATTGATATAGGGCACAATTCGTTTACTTTTCCAAAATTGGGGAATCAAGTTAACCAGTGGAAATAAATGTAATTCATTTCAAGTTAGTTAGCAGGAATCGGCACCACTTTGCTGGCACCACTTGGGCAACTCCCTAACTAATTCCAGTTAGCTAAAATTGCTAGATTTTTGGTGCAAGCGGGGCCTCACAACCAACTCACAATAACCTCAAGTGCGAGGGACTAAGGTCATACATAACTAATACCTCGTGTGAAGCTTCAAAACCAGGACCTGGTGGATTCGGGATCAATACGTCACAAATCTGAACAGGGCGGTCAGATTCCGTTGACGAGATCCCAGATCCATATCTCACCATCGACTTGAAGACAGTAATCAACGGTGACCCTTTTGCAGCAGCCACCCTCTGAATCATCTCATGAACTTCTGCATGCCTCTGTGGGCCAAGTACCACCTGGCAAAGAGCACATTAACAAGATCATGAATATTGCAAGTCTTTCCAGTTATCTCCATGAAAAGCTCATAGCAATGTCAAAAATAGCATAAAAAAGGCGCAACCCACAACAACCAAGTAGAACCAATAAGCTAGTTGGTGCGCTAAAGATAAACCAACTTCCATGCAGCCACAAGAAAATGAAAGGTGAAATAAGTTCAATAAGCTAACTGCGGCAAATTGCTTGGTGCAAGCAGGGTTCGCACTTCAACCCACTGGTAGATACAATTAGTTGACTTGTCCAAAATCAAGGAGTTAAATTAACTCATAGACATAAACGAAAATCCAACATCAGCTAGTAGACAAGAATTAGCAACAAATTTTCTAACAGAGTCTAACTTGGCAGAGTCAGCACTCCGTAACTAATTGCAGTTAGCAAAAGCTGCTACTGGGTTGGTGTAGGCGGGGCTTAGAGGAAGTAAAAGAGAGTAATACCGGACGATTTTCCTTGATGATACCAGCTTTGGCAAGCGTAATGGACTCCAATGAACCACCCAAAGCTGCTAAGTGCTCACAGCCAATGCCAACAATGACTGCCGATGCAAGTCCTTTGGCGGAGATCACGTTTGTAGCATCCCGAGCTCCTCCTAAACCTGTCTGTAAACGCCATCAATCTGAAATTAGGGCTGCAACCTTTTCACCTCGGCCATGACTGAAAACAGCTGTATGTTCAGTAGTTCACAATCGACACAGCAATGCACCAGCCAGAGTGTCTGTTCACATGAACACACCCACAATGGGCTTGAGGTACCTCAATGACTGCCACATTCACTTTCTCTCGCGCGAAGTGCGTAAAAGCCAGAGCTGTCAACACCTGCAATGGCAATGAGTGTAAATTACATGCAAACCTATATATCAACTAGGGCTGATGAGAATAGAACACTATAGCAATTTCGATACCAATAGTTTCAATCGGTCTAGTGGCATCTAGACACATATATCACCTTAACGATAGCATGCTTAGAAAAGATCATTCAAATATCGTTCAAGGCTGATGCAATTTCGGCACTTCATTTACGATCTGTTACTCTTCATCTCAAGGCACAGGTCGAAGCAGGATAACAATAAACCCTACACGTCGAGTGGTGCGAAAATCAATTTAAATTTATCTTGTCTCGGTTCTGTTTTGTTAAAAGCCGAACTTCCCACTAGTCCCAAGTAATAAGAATGAGCATGAAGAGGTCGCACGCACATGGCTCCTCTGTGGTGTGCTAAAAATCATTTGACATTGCAGGGTTTCAAGTTACACTTTTGTGGAAGATTGAACACTAGTCACCTAAAATAATGCGTCCCAAGGTGTCATAAATTCAATGCATTCTCTTAAGCGTATTATTTGACCCCAAGTGGCACCCTAGTTGCAAATTATGCTGGTTCAAATTTTAAGCTTCTTGCTTCGACCTATGCAATCTAAAGTGGCCCTCAATGTATCCATCGATGTGCAAGCGTGCCCATAAAAAACAAAACAATAATCAAGATTGCACATACTTCGACATGCACAGTTCAATCAAGTGTGGCCCAGCAAACAAATACGTCTTCAAACCATACCCCAAGGTATACTGCTTTATCTAGTGAACAAGAAACTTGCAACCCGGGATATTGTCACCTGGGTGACACCTCAAAGTGGGTAAGCAAGCCTGACTCCTCAGCAACAGCCTCATCGACGGTTGCTTGTAAATCAGTCACCAGCTTGCTCAGGGCGTTAGAAGTAATAGGGTTTCCGCTTCTGCCTGCAGTTATCCTTTCTCGTATACTCGTGACATGGGGACTGTCAAAACGAACGCGTGCGTTGTCAATCTAGTAGCTACATCTGCTACCCTGATAGAAAAACGTACCAATATTCAACATCACCAATACTTGATCTCCTACAGACCCATTCAGACTCAATATCCATAAACTACTGTATAAATCTATACATGGTATTCTACAGCACCTTAATTATGCGAAACGATAGGAGTACCACATCACTGCAAAGAAGGTTCGGGTTAATACCTAGTGTAAGTCCCCACCGACAGCCCTGCAGCCCGTAAGATGTTACTAATGAAGTTCACCGTAGAGCCCTTGCCCTTTGTTCCAGCAACATGCACAACCTGGAATCCATCACACTCAGTAATGCTATCCGCCATATCAAGCGTCTCAAAATAATATGATGTGGAGATACATTTATCAGTGAGGTTCAGGTGCAGTATTGACGAATGTGCACCATTTCGGTAGATTCGCCAATTTCACTAAGCATCTTAAACCATACATCTACAATTTTACTTAATGCCATTCAAGTAGCAACCTGTAATCAATGAAAACTGCCACATGATAAGATTTCACTTGTGGAAAGTGCCTTCATTTAACTTTCTCATGGAAGGATACCCGAGTTAGATAGGTCAGAAGTCTAGTGCTTGATTTTCGAAAAACAACAATGATTTTATGAAAACATCAATAATTCAATTCAATTCCAAAAATCACGAAAATACGTGCATAGTGTTCCAATTGCTCTCAGCACCAACCAAAACCAATTCAAACTTAATTTTCACAATATGCACATAGGTCAGATCCTTCTTTAGGGGAAATTATTTCAGACAGCATAGCAAGTCTCAAAAAACAATGAAGAATGTGCACAATTAGGCTTCTAACGTAGGGAAACCCAAAATTGCTGCTGCCACAACATCGACACCCTAAAATCTTAATACCCAAGACCATGAATACATATAGATTAAGAGGAAAAAGAATACATAAACATCTGTTCAAGTGTTTATGTTGGGTCATCTACAATAAAACTTTAAACCACCTTAACTTTTGCAAAACGAATCCAAACAATGCATCCCCTGGTGCACTGGAATCCTCTTACATCACTACCGTCACAAGAATTATACAAATTAGGTCAAATTTGTCCAGAGTAACTTAACTGGATAGCTCGAGAGGGGATCCCCAAGATGCACAAGAAGCCGCTCCATACGCTGGAGGTCGAAACCGGCAACGGAGTCGGTCCCTGCTCCTGACGGCACGCCTTCTTTTTCGTAATTTTTCAGTCTCTCCAGGAAGCGCAACAACAGCACATCTCCATCTATCTGAGCAACATCTTCACTACATTTTGAACTGAAAAACGGGAACGTCGACAATGCCCTCAAATTATCATTGGCTCCCCAATGCAATGTCGACCGAACCCTAGCCCCAAATGTGAACGAAGAGGATGTTGCAGAGTCCACCATTGCTGAGATCGCTGCCTTGAACATATGCCGGGACTGTGACAGCATCATATTCACCATTTCAGACTTTGAAACTTCTTCGTTGAGTGTCCAAATTAAATTACATGTTTGACGTTCAGGAACCTATCGCGAATTTCAAACTGCGATGGAAATTGAGCAACCCTGCAAGCCCCGGTCGATAAACCCTAGACCCTCACTGCAGATTTGCAGGCACCCGAAGCTAGGAATCCTAACTTAGTGTGACCCAAATTCAGAAGCCACGCTATTTGCGCTACAATGTAACTTTCGAATGTATTCCGTGGGTACATAGTAACCTCAAAGTGACACCAATAGGCAGTGTTTTTTTTTTGGTTTTCAGACAAATGGTTATGTGGCCTTCCTTTCAAGAAGGTTCTGCGTTCCTTGGCTCCTTCAATATTGGGATTTGAATTGAATGAGGCCAATTATGAGTATACAATTTCGAAAATCTAATTTTTGTATGCAATATTTGTATGTATTGGCTCTACATGATGGATAAAAGGAGGTTTTGGAAACATTGTGGCAACAATGTGCAAGGCGATGATGATAGTTTGGCATTTTTTAACACATTTACCCCTTTTTTTTTCTATAGGCTTGAAGCTGCCCATTTTTTTTTGAGGCAATTGGGCATTTAATTGCCTAAAAAAAAACCCTGCCAATAGGGTCACCTACTTTAGTGTGAGATTTTCTTAACCCTTGAACGCCGGGCTAGTGACCATGGAAATCAAGCATTTTGGAACCATGTGACATCATCTACTTTAAAAAAATCAAAAATACTCATTGGTAGTCAAACTATTGTTGAAGATCTCCCCTTTTCACCCCTAATTCCAACAATGAATAGGTTCACTTCTGTCCTATACATGAGAATTCCTTGTCATTCATCAGACGAAAAACATCCGCCTCAACATTTAGGCGTTAAAGTTTTGTGGATGTCTTTGAGATTCGTAGGTTTTCCAATAGAAGAGTAGAATTTCATCCTCCTAAATTGGGCATCAAGCTCTTTAGTAAAATTATAGGGAAGCATAGTACAATCTATATTTTAGAAGGTTTTAATTCCAAAAAATTATTTTTCATAAGGGTAAGTATTGGGAGAGCAAATTTGGGCATCAAATTCCATTGGGACTAATTTAGAAAGAAATGGTCAAATTTTACAAGAAGAATTGCAATTTCTAAGAGCCTTAGTACATTCAACCCTCTATACATACACATGTACTAGTAAAAAAGAAAGCTACTACTATTAGACCAAAGTCACTTTTAAAATGTAATATTTTCTAGAAATAGAGTGGTTGCACCCTTCTCTAATATATTGTTCACAATAACAAATTATAAATTTATTGAAGTGCAAAAATTGGCACTCATTTTCATAACTAGTTATAATACAAACTCTACACAGAATGTATTGAAATTGTATCCAAGCCTACTGGGCAATAGCACTATAAATGGAATAACGCCATCTGTACACTAAATCAAGCCTAAATCAAGCCTCAAAGCTGAAGAATGCTAAGGTCGAACCGTCGCAGTTCGTTTTTGAAAATATCAAAATTCACATATATCCCAATGATTCTACTTTCACCATACCAAACATTGTAAGAAAATGATTTTCAATAGTTTATAATTTTATTAAGAATTATTTTCTAGTCGGTCACCGACCCTGCGCAAGGACAATAAACGCCGCCAGCTCTTTCACGTGGTTATCCTTGACTATTTTCCATTAAGGGAAGGCAGCGTCAACAGCTGACGATCATGATCACATGCCAGTGCTGCAGGTTCGCCAATTTCTCACATGGAAAGAATTCACATTGAAGACACCGACATCCCGCAGAAGTGTACTTCCCTCAAGCGCAAATTGCTCAACACCTGCTCCCTAAAGCGAACTCAAGTCCATGATTGACAAGTTGTTAGACAAAAAGCTGATCATAAAACTATAATTGTACCAGAGAGTTGACAAGGAAACAAAGCAACATGGATCCAAGTATTCAAGACGTTGAAAAAAACTCGGGCATACTTGGGTCATGAGACCAAAAAAACTAAGTTACATAGTAAAACTAGAAGAGAAATCCTGCTACACATCCTTTTGATGGATAGACTTTCCCTATCAAATCAATTCACACCCCTCAAATCTAAGCCAATCTTCTACTCTTATCTTCATCATCCACGTAAGCACACAAAAATTGTCCTGAAGCTGCAAGGGGATTTGTTTCCTATTGCATCTCCCTAAATATTACAATCAATCTGACTTCTAGTATTTCACATTTGAGATTCCTCCTTGAGTCTCGAGGTAGAAGACAATGTTCATCTTCCAATGGAAAGAATATTGCAGCTACACTAGCAAGAGCAAGTAATTACATTCCACCCGTAGCACCATTGGGCATGTGGCACTGCTTGTAAGCCAAATTGACGTTCACAAATGGCTGCCTTTCAGAAGTGGAGGCTTCCTGCGGAGGTAGAGAACAATTAAAACCATATTCTAAAACGAATTCTTCAACAAGAATATGCAATAGTATGAGTCCTCGTCACAGTCTCAAATCCTAACCTCAAACTTTGGAACACAAAAGGGAGCATATCATCTTTAAAGAGACCCCGTGACACCTTGGAATTGCCCCAGATACCCTAAACCTTGGATATCCATAATGCCTCATGTCTAGCAAACCAACGAACTCACGAAGACTCACGTTATTCTCATTTTATGTGAAGTAATGAAAAGGTTAGAAAGGAAACTCTTGGCACTTGAATTAAAATAGTAAACCTACTTCGGAAGCTCCTATCCAATAACAGTAACTTCCGAACCATACTTTAAAATATATACAGGGCACGATCTCTACTTCCTTCAGGTATCTTTTGCAATTTTCTTTGAAGCAATGCGTCCTAAACGATTCATGAAACTAATCAATTTTGACACTTCAGGAATTTAGAAATTAGATCAAGACATCACAAAATCCACGCACAGCGAAATGCACCACGAGCTACGGTACCAAAGGTTGACGCAAGGAATCCAACAAAGGTTGGAATAATCACCTTCATAGTAACATCTCTGTCACCATTCTGTGAACCACTCCCTTCCATTCCGTTTCCAGCGCTCTGGTGTCCATTATGCATGCTCCTGGCCTTCGCTTCCACAAGCTCCCGCATGATTGCGCCTTCTTCCAAGTCCGGGTTGTGGTGCCAGTAGTTCCCCAGGAACGTCTTGGCGCCATCAAGGCTGGGAAAATAAGGAGGCTCGAAGTACAGCTGCGAGAGGGCTTCGGCAGCGGAGATCTCCGTTTGCACGGCACCCTTGAACTCACCGCTGCCCATCACGGCGATCACCAGCTGCTGGTAGGAGAAGTAAAACTGACGCACGGAGACTTCGACGGCTTGGAACGACTGCAGGAGATGGATCACACTGGAATGGGATGGACCGGAAGACGTCTCCATGTTGCCGTGTGTGTGGAAGAGTTCCATGATAGCCTCCTGCAGCCGTGGTCCCCCTTTGGGATCTGCCTCCACGCCCACTGCTTTCGGCACCAGGTGCCGAAGCTCCTTGCACGCCCGGGTCACCTCTCGCAACATTGTGGAGCGCAAACAATATGCACCTGCAAATGGACAGTAATAGGGCGATTGTTGAATTCTACAGTGTAGCGCAATATTCTTGCACTTCATCAAGATGGACGAAAGTAGAGCCTCGTTATGAGAAATAACGAACCACAGGAGCAGTGGTGATGTTGAGGGATGCAGTTTGGCTATACTTTCATGTTACTGAATACCATAAAATGGTACTCAAATGCTTTGATCTTACCCGATGATGCTCAATTGATGGTCTAACGAGGACACCGTAACGCTAAAGAAGTACATGAGATATGATCAAGCTCTACATATCCAATTTTGGTTTCTATCACTACGAAAATGGGTTCAATTGAAATGACACGCTCTAGTGCATTCTCTATGGCCACCTATGCAAACTTCTGCATCTCCAATACTTGATTTATTGGGATTCAGCAGATTTGTTGATAGCACGGAGGACTCTAAAGAGATCACACACCCAATTCATGGAGATGAGGAAATGAGGGAGCTCACAAGCATGACTCAACCTAATATTTACTTGTACAAACCTGAACAGCACCAAATTTGAATATCCTCAGTTATTTAACCCTATTACATTACTAACAAGTAAACCTACTAAGCGACGGAGACGATTAAAGAAAATAGACAGAGAGACAACAGTCGCGAAACCTACCTCCTCCAACATGCTCAGATCCGTAATCCATTCCTCCTTCAGATTTGGTGTTGATGGCAAGCTCATGTTTCAGCCGCATGAAGTCATCAGGATCCATGACTTGAAGAAGATCCATGGTGGCCAATAGAAGCTTCCAAACCTTTTCTACAAGCCAGCACTTCTTCGCAGCCTCTACAGGATCGCCGGCTTTCACTCGCTCCTCGATGGCTTGCAGCAAGCCCTGTGCGACCATCAGCCATGCCTCCAAGATTTGATGGACAGTGGATAATGTGTGGTCTTCAGGATGACCTGGTGCCCCCTGTCGACATGCATACACCTGAACCACCACCAACAGTAGAGGTGAAACGCATATCTAGGTTCTCATGCTCAAATAGTTACAGCATTGTTGCAATGAACAGGGATTTCGATCAAACTAATCTCTTTCAGGAACTTTCAAACAACATCATAACAAGAATCCTCCTCATAAGTGAATCATGGATAGATCTCCCTGTAGCAATTGTGATCATACAGGCCCCTCCCTATCATTGGAGTGATCATACACATGCCCCTTCAAGTATCACGACGATGCCTATATAAGAATTCTCTATTATCAGAGTAATCCTACGGCCTTACGTGTCGAGGGAAGGTCCCCACAGGGAATCATATGGAAGCCTTTCTATAGGGGTACATTCGCACGATGATTTATGATATTGTGCATCAGATTCTAAACCATTCTAATCTTACTAAAACCATTGTTCAAAAACCAAGATGATACTAAAAAACGAGCCAAAACTCAAAAACTATCAGTATGTCGCAACATTGAAGAGAACGGAGCAAACCTTCATCTTTATCATCAAAGCGATCATTCAAACACATCCCTACAGAAGGGCTACCATATGATCGCAGAAAACTCACCCTAGGGAAGATTTCTTCTATTTATGATCAATGTTGAGTAGAACATTCTAAACCATTCTACTTTTACTAAAACGTTCGTTCAAAAAGCAAGATGATACAAGAAAACGAGCAAAAAACCCAAAAACAGTTACTATGTTGCAACATTGTAGGGGTTGGAGCAAACCTTTTATGATGTGTGGAACATTCTAAACCATTCCACATTCACAAAAACCTTTGTTCCAACAGGAACACGATACTAGAAAACGAGCAAAAAAATGTCAACAGGTTGCACCTTTGCAGGTGTTGAACCGCACCTCAGAAGGCATGCATATCCGATCATAATCCAGTAACGGTTTCCCAGTCAAGTTCGGCTCCCCCAGACCCAGCGTAAACGGCGCCCTCAACATATGCCCCTCAATTGCATACAACACCCTCGCTCTCACATTCTGCGCCCCTTTCCAATTCGGCAAAATCGCCAGCAAGCTCATCTGACTCGCCCTACTCACAAACGGACGAGCTCCACCTCTCTGCCACGACGCCAGCGGCCCGGACCCGGCCGCAGTCGCTGGCGCGCGCTTATCCCCTTCCCCCAACCAACTCACCATCTCCACCTCCAGATTCACCAGCGACTCCAGCTTCCGGAGCCACTCGTCGCGTGCGATGTAAGGCCGCGGGTCTTGGAGGATGTCTGTCATCATGCGGAACGTCATCTCCAAGGCGTGCAGGGAGGGTTTCACGAGGGACTCGTTCGCCCAGTGGGGGAAGACGCGGGTGCGCCAGAGAGATTGAAGCTCAGGGAGGTGGAGGTAAAGCTCGTAAGCGGCGACTTGGGAGGGGGAGGGTTGGACTAAAGCCTCGATGTCGCAGTTGGCGAGGGAGACTTCGATGGGGGTGTTGGGGAATAAAGCGCAGTGGACGCCACCGCAGTTGCGGCTGGTGAGGGTGTGCGGCTCGACGTTAAGGATCGAGTCGCGATAGACGCGCGAGGGTTCCATTTGCTCCGACGGATCGGGAGTTCGGGGACCTCGGGAGCTTGCCATCGGGATAATGCGAAGGGGATTGATTGAGAAGGGAGGTGATGGTTAATGGGTGGTTAGGAAGCGGGAATGAACGACATTACACACAGGGATTGTGCAAGAAACTCTACTTGAAAATCTTCCAAGAGGGATAGTAGACGATGGATACTCTGTGCAATGGCGGAGGCGCGACGGAGGAAAGGGTGGGATGATCGACGCGATGGGGAAACATAGCTCTGGAATAAGCAAATTCGGCTCTGAATCCAGCGCCTCCCGATCACTGTTGGGGTCAAGATGTGAGCTAGAATCCGGCTATGGACGCCGCTGACACGAGAGTTTTGACTTCGGGTTGGGAGCAGATCCGCACGTACTGTACAGCCACCCTAAATCCCGGGGACGCTATCCGAATCTGCGACCCCGGATGATGCCGTCGCACTTTCTTTACGCTAAATCCGATGAAGTCGAACTCACACACACCCGAGCACACTCTTCCCTACCGCTCGTTCTCACTCATCTTGATCGCTCCCAACTCCACTCCACCCCTATCATCCAACACAAAATCCTCCCCCAAAAAAGTCCCCGATCACTGAATCCCAACACCACCAAACCTCTAATCTCACACCAGAAAAAAAACACGCACACAGACCTCTCAACAAGCAAAAACTCCCTTCCTACTCACGACTTCCCAAGCTCCCAATCCCCGCCACAGATTCACCGAACACCAATGTTCCAACACGATCTCCCAAAATCAAGCCCGACCTGACCAACTAATCATCAGCATTCCCAACCTCCTCAAAGAAAGAGACGTCCACCACCAAGAATCCGTTCAATACCAAACATGCAACCCTCCAGAGGAATTCCACGCCAAGCTCCCAGGCAGCACACGCCCCTCGAATCCACAGATTCCAACCCAACGTCCGAAGCTTCTGGCTCCTCCCCACCTGCACCCAGACAGAAGAGAGACGCGGCGATTCCGAACTCAACGCAAGCTTGCTCGGAATCCTGAAACAGAAAGAACGCGTGAAGGAGGCGACAGGGGACTACAGTACCGTAGTACTTGGGTCTACGAGAAAATTTGCAGAGTGGAGGGCGCGCAAGGGGTGCACAAGTAGAATTAGGAAAGGGGAAGGGGGAAAGGAGGAGGAGGGGAAGGTGGAAGGGGCCAAGCTATGGTGGTGCTGATAGGGCGTTGACACATGCGGAGTTAGTCAAGTGACTTGAGCAACAAAAAATTTCACTCTTTGTCATTTAGAGAAACTTGTGAGTGAAGCGACTCTATATAAATTATTTTATAGAAGTTATTTTATAGGAGTAATTTTAGACTCTATTTTGTCTAGCAAAGTCTTGTAGCATGGCTATGTAGCATAATAATTTCCCTTGTAATAAAAATATTGCTTGAAAAAGTGTTTTTCAGACTCCTAGAAGATACTTTAGTACGCTTGTTAAAGTAACCATGCTTGCAACTTATCCTAATTTCTCTATCTTATTTTCAATAGTAAGTGTTAGATATTCATAGAGCCCAAAGCCAATTTCAAATATACAGTTATTTTTTAAATTTGGAAAAAAAATATATTATTCATACAATACAATTGAGTTAATCATAAAGGTCATCCCTTTGTTATAGTAATGTTAGAGGAAGCTTTAAAAAAGAATAATACAAAAAAAACCCACCAAATTCCATCAAAGTCTAGTTTGGGTGCTCTAAAAGCATCCTTAAGCTAGCATATAAAGAGGCACAACAATGATAAATTTTGTGGGGGTCCTAGAATAGCAATAGAAACTCCCCCAATGCTAATAACATTTTCCATGTTACCTTTTCCAAATGTGGCACTTCTTGGTTCTTGTATAGGAAGAATTGGTCTTTTGTTGTGCCCTCCAAGAGCCTCAACATTCCTTGGTCAACCTATATCATGGTGACGATGGAATCTTAAAGGGCATGAAAGAAAAAAAAATTTGCTAGTACAACCACCACATCAACAATTCCCAGGTTGTTGTTGAATCATTAAGGGGTTCAAGTACCATGCATTGTCCATTAGGAATGCGTGCAATAGGCAAAGACACGGTTTAAAAAAAGGAGACTTGAATGCAAATGGCATATACCATTGCAATGCTAGTTGCAAAATTGAGAATCATATAGCCCAATCATAATGCGTCATTTAGTCCTAATCACTCACTCATCTCATAACTAATTGAAAATAGACCACCTTACACTCCTAAAATGAGGGCTAATTAAGAATGGGTTGCCTCCCAATAGATTAGTACATCAACAAGACCCATGTCTCTTACTCATAATCTTCTCCATTATTCTATCAAAGGATTGCGAATGAAATCACTCAGTCCCATCAATAAAAACTATAGTTTCTTCTTCCTCGAGAACCATAATCAAATCAAATGCTTATTTGGACAATTATAGGTGCAACTTCCTTCCTTACATTCGTTCTTCTCTGCAGTACAAACTATAACTTATAGCCCAAGTAATGTTTCCGAAATCTTTTTGAGTTTTACTAGCTAATTTCCTACAATTCCCAAATTGAACCATCTTTTCAAGTACGGGTTTCGGTTATTTTCTCTACATTTTACTCCAATTACAACCATTTTGTTTTTTCCCAATTCCACCAGCTAACTTTGAACTAACTTAAGATAGCCACCAATTTCCCCCAATATTGTACCCAAGGGGAGAGAGATTTTTTTTTACTGTGGGAGTCCTAGATTCCCAAGATTTGGAGGCCCAATTGAATTGGGCCGAACCCACATGCCCATTTGCTGGTCATTGGGAGCCACTTGGCCCGCAATGAAGACCCCCCTCGAATAATAAGTTAAGTTTCCGTTAGGAAGGAAGTTTCTAGAATCATCATCAGGGAGTCTGGAACTCTGGCTGGTGTGCTGCTGCTGCTGGAGTGCTCAAGTCTCCCAAGTCTCTCAAGTCTCCCAAGTCTCTCAAGTCTCCCAAGTCTCCCAAGTCTCTCATATCAGTCGCAGTGGCCACCGTCCAGAGAAGGTCCCATGACTCCCCTCCATCCCTGCCTGCCTGCCTGCCTGCCAATGAATGCCGAGGAAGTGATACGAGGTGACTCAGCAATTACTGGATTTGGGGGATGGCCACGTGGTGTCCTGCTGCAATATCTTTAATTTTTTTTTAGAAAGGGGCTTTATTAGAAGTTTTAACCCTGAAATGAAAATAACTGTGACACGGCTGTGGGCAGGTCCGGGTGTGGCACTCAAGCCTGAGAGTCATCAGCCCTGCAATTAGAATTATCCATTGACTAGAGTAGTTGGAAATGTGGCTGATTTTGTATTATTCAGTGTGAAAAATTTAGGAACATTTCTTGTTCTACACTAAATAGTGAAATTAGGTTGCCTTAACAATTAGGTTGCCTTACCCCAAGCAAGTTACTTTACAAGCCATCAAAGTCAACAAATATTTCTAAAAATATTTTCATTTATACACATGGAGGTTCATGATTTCCAAATACAAGGATAAGAAATTCAAAAGTAGTTCAATCTCTTACAATAACTGTAAATATTTAATTAGTGTCAAATATCGAGAAATTAGTGAGGGGCAACCTAATTTCACTATTCAGTGTACGTTACACAATCTTACCATAAGTTAACTTAGCTTGGTTCAGTGCGTGTGGCTTTGCCATTGGGGGTTTGTTGGGCGTGTTTTTTTTTTCGAAACTGGTGATTTTCCTGAACGTCTGTCTTTGCCATTGGTTTGTTTAGGTTTTTTCTTTTTTTTCTTTTTAATCTGGAGTTTACTCCAAAACGTTTGTCTTTGCCATGGGGTTTTGGGGGGTTACTTTTTGGAAACCGGAGATTATTCCAGAACTTCTGTCGTTGCCGTTGTTTTCAATGGAAGTTACGTTTACCAATTACCAACCCATTTGAGATGAAAAAAAACTGTCTGTGAATGCCTGACATGCACATTCACTTATTGCACTTGTATCGTGCACCATTTCAAAAAAATCATGCTCCATTTCAAAAATATCATGCACCATTTCAAAAATATCAGGTACCATTTTGAAATATTGTAAGCTTAACTTATACCCCCATGAATTTCATGGCAGACCCAAGAGGTAAAGGACCCCTGCCACCTGTTGAGGGTTATTCATGTCAATGGGCAGTCATGGCACACTTTTTTTTTTTTTTTTTCTGACACAAATGAAATCAGGAATTTCATTGCAAGGAAAAAATACAAACCAGCCAGCCACAGTCATGGCACTCTTCAGTTTCAGTTTCATTGCAACTGGATTCAGAAACAAAGGATGAAGGTTTTAAGTATAGGAAAGTTTTAACCCCTAAATGCCCAAGGCCTGTTCGGAGCTTCTTGAAATTTGTTCTAATATGAACAAAAAGTCAACATTTTCATAAGTTATACCAATTTCTTTAGAATTGTAACCATACAGATTCAAACTAGACATATTAGGGATCACATAGGAAAAGAAAACATAACAATATCACTTACGGATTGAAAGATTATAATGTTTGATCATGAGGGTGTTAAAAGTATGAAAAAATTTCAGTTCTTTTTTTGCATGTCAACTCTAAAAAGTTGGTCACTAAAAAAATATGAGGTTATAGGGCCAAGCATGCACAACCCCAATCAATTTACGGTTTTCCAAAATCTATTCTACGATTTTTTTAAATGAATTTCTAATGTGATTTTGCCTCCAAGATCTAGTGTATTTGAGGCTCATTTCCAAGAGACCTCAACACTACAAGAAGTCAAGATTGCAATGGACATCCTTGCACAAAATCTTGAATAGAAAAATCATAATCCTTCATTTTTAAGATCGTCTTTTTGATCCTAAAATTAGACTTCAAAAAGAATTCTCCAAAAAAATACAAACTATTAATAATAGCAATTTGGTTGGATTTTACTTAACTTCAAAAATTTTGAAACACCATAATTTGATGCCTCGGGCATTTAGGGGGTTAGTTAGAATTACCGCCCCTAATGATGGGATGAAGCCAGATTTTTTTCCAATATTTTCTGATCATACTGCCAGGGGGGTCGGGATGGGATTGGCCACCAATCAAAATGTCAAATTCGATCTTTTTGCCGCAGGCTAAGGTAAGTTATGTCTGGCAAGCTCAGGGCAGGGCAACACAGTGAGAGTCTCTGTCTGGACTGGCAGGCAATGTATCCTATGGTGAAATTGCAATTGAGGAAATGGCGGAGATCTATAGTAAACTTGCCAATCACCGCACTGAGAAAATTCAAATCCTTCTCCATATAAATATAGAGACTTGCATGTTTTCTAGCGGACAACAACATTCATTTGTTTGTACAATTTTTTGTACATTTTTGGATTGGTTCTTCAGTCGAGATGCATGGTTGAATAGATCATGAAGAACGTAGAAGGTGGGTACCCTGCAAACTGACACTTTTTGCTACTGTGCTGCTAGTGACTATTATTAGACTGGTCAAATTTTTGTAGATTTTTTTGGTTGGCAAGGGAAAAGAGGTTCTAATGCACCCAAGAACACAACATTTGGATATGATATGCCAAAATTATGAAGGACTGAAGTTATTTTGGATAGATCATGAAGAACGTAGAAGGTGGGTACTGGGTACCCTGCAAAACTGCCACTTTTTGCTACTGTGCTGCTAGTGACTATTATTAGATTGGTCACATTTTTGTATATTTTTTTTTGTTGGCAAGGGAAAGGAGGTTCCAGCGCACTGAAGGACACGACATTTGGATACTGTATGCCAAAATTACACAGGATCAAAGGTTTTTTTTGGAGTGCATGTTGTGGGATAGATAAATATTGATTTTGGAGATGTACACATGTAGAGTGATGATGGTGGTTTCAGTCAGGGTGCAATTTGAGGTGTACTTGCTTTTATATGAAGAAACAGTGGATTAACAATTTGAAGAACAACATTTCAATTCAAAATTCAATCGGTTTTGAGTCCAAGAATGTGAATTCTTATGATCATTTGGTTGCAAGGCACTTTCTTAACCTCGAAGCATTCTCATATCCACTTTATGGACGACAAAGAGATTGAAACTCAAGTTTCATCTTCATTATTGCTTGGGATGAAAGTCATCCTATGATGTAGAGATACCTTATCAAGCTGTTGTCCTATCCTATGGTTGGATTTGATGTTACTCGAATACATTATTTTTCTAAAATTACAAATATGCAAGAATGTCAAGTAGTTAACTAAGCCAAAATTGCATTGACTCTAGTTCAAAACTGGATTTGCAAAATGAGGTCATAGATTTATAGAACACAAAAATTTCCAAAAATCACCATGTGAAGAGAACCTCATTTCAAATCTATTCCAACAAATTTTACTCAAAAAAATGATAAAATTTTACTTATAATCGAATCTAGAAGGAATTTCAATTTTTTCCTTTCAAAATTCATAAACAAATGTTGGTGATGGCATCAATGAATCTAACTATTGTATGGGTGGAATCTACAACTCCTAGTTTGCAACTTTTATTTGTATACTAATTCCAAAATATTCTTCCAAATAGTACTTTATAATGATTTTTCTTCAAATCATCCATTCTAGACAAGACTCTAGATGTTTAGGGTTTAACCCCTAATAATCCAAGTGACCATTACCAATTGTTGCTCCTCTTTTTCAAGTTGTTCATTCTCAAATTTTGAGTTATTTTTAATTAAAAATTATTTTTAGAAAATAGACTCCATTATGAATCCAATGGCAATACAACATCACTACAACAAATAGTATAATTAGGCTGCCTTACCCCAAGAAAGTTACTTTACAAGCCATCATCAAAGTTAATAAACATTTTCTAAAAATGTTTCTATTTGTACACATGGAGGTTCATGAGTCCCAATTACACCAATACCTAATTAAGAAAGTAGTGCATTCTTGTACAATAACTGAAAATATTTATATAGTGTCAAATGTTGAGAAATTAGTGTGGGGCAAGTGAAACTAATTTCACTATTTGGTGGAAGTAATTTATCACCTTAGAATTGAAGGCACAATTGTCTACTTTTCTAAAATTATTAAATTTTTTTAAAAAAGGATTGCTTGCTTGGTGGAGTTGGGCACTTGTGCAATCAATAATGAATAAGTTATCATTTTTTGCTATGGAAATAAATTCCAATGTGAGATAGAAAAAAAAAATCTTTAACCCTTAACCCCTAAATGACGCAGTGGACGTTTTTTGTCCGATGAACGTCACGAAATTATCCTTTGTAGGATAGAATTGCAACTATTCATCCTCAGAATTAGGAGTGGAAAGGGGAGATCTTCTATAGTTTGACTCCCAATGGGTATTTTTTATTTTTTAAAAGTGGATGATGTCACATGGTTCCAAAATGCCTAATTTCTATTGTCACCAACCCGGTGTTCAAGGGTTAAACGTCTTGAAGCGGACGTTTTGTGTCCGATGGATGATTTCACTATTGACTGTAGAATGTACCTATTGGTCCAATAATTGGAGTAGTTTTGTTGACTACCTTGGTCATGGGGGCTTTGTCCTTTAACCCCTCATTGCTTGAAGTCCAAACATGTGTAAAAGCATACTTGCTTTTCAAGTGCTATAAGTCTAAATTTCAGTGAAGTATGAAAATCTCAACTGTACAATCTTGTAATGTGCATGTTTTAGATGGTGTGAAACAAATTTGGGGTCATTTGACCATATAGATTGAATAATTATAATGTTTTAGTGTTGAAAAATAATGTTGAAATTTTCTTAAAAATACATTTTGAGGTGAAATTCGATTTCTAAACATACTCAAATGTAAAAACTTTAAACTACAAAGTGATTAAAAAACAAAAGACAAACACTTTGGTGAAAAAAAACCATCGGTCTTATAATCCACTCTTCAGATTTCCCTTATAGCTAGCCGTTGGCTTGGCCTCACCTGGCAATAGTGTGTCCTTGGCTCCTGACTTTCGCGGCATCTGAAGAAAGGGACATCGATTTGGTCCTTATTCAAAGGCTTTGTCATATGGATTGCTTGGTTTGATAGGAACGCGATTTGTTTCAACAATCACCCCTGGCCTATTCAAAAACTGGAACACGTGCTATGGGAGGCATTTGTGGACCATGCTCGAGTGGCTTGGATGAAAACCATGCTACTCTGTGAACTTTACCCAGACAAGGCGAGTGTTCACCTCAAACGTTTTGACAACATCTAGTTGCATGTGCTTCAAAGAAAACAAAAACAAAAACAAAAAAACATCATTCAATTGACTCATTGTGTCTTCAAAAAAAAATTGAAATGTCAAAAAACAATGAAAAAGTAGCAAAAAATTGCATCTACGGTTCAACCTCCCTCTACTAAAATGCTTCTTAGTCACTCATTACCTCTTGGTATGTTATGAAATTTTAACCACACAAACTAAACTAGTATGTAAAACTTTTCCAACAAAAATGATTGAAAATAGACCATGCATGAAGAAGTTATAAGCTACAGAAGTTCACTGTAATGCAGAATTGTCGGGATTTTGAATTTCAAATTGCTCCCAAACATTCAAACAACTTGGATTGACAAGAAATTTTTTATCACAATAACTAGACCTTGAGAGGAACAAAACCCAACAAATTTTATTGGGAAAAAGAATTTTATGAAAAAAGTTACAAGTACTTGAAGTTGTAACCATTAGAATGCAATGTGGTGAACTCAAATTGAACCTCTGAACTTTGAAGGGCTCTCATAAACTCAATACATCTTGGATTGATCTGATAATTTTACCAGTGAAACTAGACTAATATGCGCAACTTTTCTAACAAGTTTTATTGAATTCGGACTTCGGATGGAAAAGTAACAGCACTTTGAATTTGACTGCCAGACAATGTGAGGACACTTCGTCTCCTCCGGCAATGAGGGGTTAAGGGTTAAATAAAAATAAATAAAAATACCCCCCTTCCCTCCCCTCCCCTTCTCCGACTGCCAGCAAGGCTTCTTTTTTTGGCTTTTTGGTGCCATATTGCACTAGAAATAAATATTTTGGCTAAAAAATGGCAAAAAATTGTAAAACTTTTTGTCAAAAAACTTAGAAATAGAAAAAAATATTGGATGAGATCGCCCGATTGTGGATGAAAAGATAATTACATACAAGTGATATGTGCTAATGTGACATTTTCTATCCAATTTGTGGATGAATGTTGAAATTTTGGAGCACCACTGTAACACTTTATATGGCCACTTCGTAAAAAATGAAAAAAAAAGCCCTGGCTGCCAGTGTCCTTCAGGTGCTGCCTGGGTGCCCTCACTGACTTAACTTACTAGTAAAGTCAAGTCCTTGCAGACTATCATGAGCTGGCCCTTTAGTTATGGATAGTCCTTTTTGCATTTTGTGTACAAAAGTTACTACTACTGATTCTGGTATTCAGTTACTGGATATTGTGGATAAGCCGCAGGCCATGAGTGATGGCCGCCATTTCTTCAATTTTTTTATTTAAAAAATAAATAAAAATATGGATTGATTGATTGACACAAAATCAAGTAAGCCAAGGATGATGACGTGGCATTCATTTACTGTAGTTTCCGCTAACTTACTCCATGCCTGGCCACTCTCCCCGGCACAATATAAGGTGGGCCGGCACCCCACCACCAAAAAAAACTGCGCCACTGAGGGACCCCAAACCCGGTATCATCACTCTAGGTACATCTCCCAAATCAATGTGTGCCTACGTGGAAGAAATGATTCCAGGAGAATCTCTCTATAAAAAAAAACAAAGTTTTGAGCCTTCATGATTTTTGCATATTGTATTTGAATGTCAAGTTGTTGTTTTTGTGTGTGTGTGTGTGGAACTTCCTTTTCCTTGCCAACTAAGATTGTCATCAATAAAAATTTTACCAATTGTGATAGTAAGGTAGGAAATAATCCAAAAGCGTCCATGTTCCCATTTGTGCATAGTAGAGATCTCTTGAAATGTCCTTAGCCTTTCATTGAAGTGTCCCTCTAGAGTGTCATTAAATCAACCCCTTATTTACTTATTGTTGATCCATTGATTGCTAATATTGTTAGATTTCGATTTCAGGTCCAACTATACAATGGTTTCAATGGTCTAGGGAATTGTCACATTGAAAATTCAAAGAAAATACATGCCATATCCAAAAAATTCTAATTCTTTTTCCCGGAAGATTGATGATTTTCAATTTGCTAATATTACAAAAATATTTTTTCCATTAGAAGGTGCCTCCAACTATGCTTAATTATGCTTACATTGATGGTTTTGGGTGCGTCCACTGGAGGTTTAGTACCAAAAGAAAAAAGAAAAAAGAAAAAGGCGATATTGAATGAAATAGCCTACCTTCGATTTTCTTATTAAACTGATCTCTTCCAGTTGTCAGATCCAGCCGGCGGGCCCCACCAATTCCGTTATAGAAAATAACAACTTCTGGTGTAAATCTTTCCGCAGTTCTGCCACGTCAGATTAATTAACATTTCTAACCAATAGGCGCAAGCCACGTGGTGTTTCTCCGAATTGGAGCTGAGTCAGTCATCAGTCGACTTTGCAACGGCATGAGGAATGGGGCGGGAATCCTCGGCTGCTGCCATGCAAGAATCTTCGGACTTGGTGGTCAATGGTGGAGTGACACGTGGTATTCTGCATTTCCCGCTCCCGCGCCACGAAATAAGATATATAGTGGATTTGGGGAATGCCACGTGGCGTAGTGGGCTGGAGCACTGTAGATTTGGAGATGGGCTGGGGGCACGTGGGTTGGGGGTGCTGATTGGTGAGTTCGAGTTCCGCCAGCATGGAGGTCATGGGGCTCAATTATTATTTTTTAAATATTGAAAGTTTTTTTTCCTCTTAAATTAAATGTTTTTAGAATACCCGGAGAGGCTCAAAATTATTTTTTTAGCAGAATCTTCCAGAATACATATACGGTTTCAAATCAGTTAGGATTACAGTACAGGACAGTTTTCTTGGATTTGAGATCAATGACTTTTACCGGGTTTCCCAATTTAAAAGAAAAAAAAATGGTTGCATTTTGAAAACAAAGGATGCCAAACTAGAAGGAAATTGGTAGGGCTGGAAATCAACCAATGGTCCATGGACCCCCCCAAAAGTGGAGGATGTTTTATTTGCCTCCTTTCAATATTTGGTGGATTTCAATTGCTATGGGGTAATATTCATTGGCTAATACTTACCTAGATAAGGCAAGGGGCACGGCGAGGGGCATAGTTGGGTATTAGCAGCCTTGAATGTCGGATAGGGTATTGAATGAGGAGGGTCAACAATTGGTGCAGTTTTTAAGGAATTTGGGTGATAGGATAAAATGTGTATTGAAAATGCTTGCCCTATTCCATAGCTTTGATTATTTTGCAACTTCTATATTGCATTCTTTGATTCATGTTGTAACAATTTGTTTGATCTATTGCACATATCATATTTAGAATATCAACTTGAATCTCTAGTTTCTTGGAAACCAAACCAAGAGGGCCTCAATTGGATTACAGTTCTATTGGTAGAAATTTGAGTAGGTAATATGGTGGCTTTGTGTTTTTCAAATTCTTTGGTTGGACCTACACATACAATATTCTTCATTGATTTTGGTGATACGAATATAGCCTCAATTAAATTACAATTTTCAAAGAATGATGAGTTAAATTGGTCATTTTCAAATAATGAATCCTTTTTTCATATAGGGGGAGGGTAGAGAAGGTCAATTGCATGTCATATTCTAAGGTCCATAAGCACTTACCATATAAGCATTTTGTCTATATAACAATTATGAGCGGGAACTTATAGAGTTATCAAAAGAATCTTTTGAAGAAGGTGAAAACTTTTATCTCTAAACTCTTTTGATTTTATACAAACTTTTCAGTATTATTCTCAACTCCATCTTCGATTAGTTAGAAGGATCTTTGGCATTCAATTGGTGAAGGTCTATGCTAAATTCATTCATGCCAATAATAAAATATTAATTAGTACTTTCAATTTAGAATTGTTTTTTTTTATTACATTACAAGAATCTAGTAATTTTGCCAATGCTAGTATTAGTTTGGAGGAAATTCGGCAATGAGAAATTGATTTTACAGGGAATAAAATAGGAATTTCTGTGACTGAGAGGAAAAAAGTGTTCCATTTTCATAGAAGGAGGAAATTAGCTAGAGGAGCTCTAAAAAATTTTCAATCTCAAATTGAGATCAAGTGCAAGATAAAGATGCCTATTGTTTGTGGTATTGTAGCTATATAGATTCATTTGGATTTTCTTAATGAAGTATAATAAGAAAGATTTGGAAAATCCTTGGCCTTGATTTGAATGGATTTGGTGAAATATTCCCCCCCCCCCCCCCCCAAATTGGACATTCTTATATTGTCATTGTTGGCATTTGGGCCATGTTGGTTTTTGTCAATAAATCGCCAAAATAATTTATGATGTTAGAGATCTAGTCTACAAGATGGGAAAGGTAATCACATAAGAATTAGGTAAGTCACCATTTCACCAACTGTGACTTGATTCAATCAAAATCTAAGAGAACATATCATTGTAGAATGTAAATCAATGATTAGTCAACATTTTCTTTTCTGGGACACTCTATTAAAATATTATCTTGGACTATCCTAAATTGACGTTCTATAATGAATCTAGTTTATACATTTTGACAAAAGTGGGTCATAGTTGGTTATACAATGACCTACCTTATCGTTTAACAATCTTAGCGTCCATTAGATGGGCTATGAACTTCTTTAAGAGCATACAATGGAAGCTAAATGAAATGAATATAGTACATCCAAATATGTTTTAGAAAGTGATTTTTGTCTATTCTTCAACAACGTGATAGGAGTGGTCACTCAATGATTTATGATGTTGTGTAAAGCTTTGAATTAGTTCATGTAGGGATGGAAAGAAAAATGATATTTGCAAAAATGAATGTCTTGTGTCTAGGTTTTTCCCATGCTATATATTATTTTACCACTAAACTCCAAATCTATATTCTCTTCCCTACCATGAAATCTTGGGAGGGTGTAACTGCATCTAAAGTCATCCCAATAGGTATCATAGTATGATTCCTATAAAAAATATAATTAAATATTGAATCTTAATTATTGGAAATTGAAAAGGATTTTCAATTATGTCAATTAGTATTATGGGACACTATATACATAATCTATAAATTTTAAAAGTGCAAAGTGTTGACATATCTAAAATTGATCATAGGATCTCACCTTCAAAGAATTTATATTTAGGCAAGACTTTAGATGAGATAGTTGTAGTAATTTTGTTGAAATTAAGTGCACTTATCTTAAGCCCTATAAGTCCAAATTCATCTCTAGAATTGATGATTTGAAATAAATCATTATAAAGTGCTATTTGGAAGCATATTTTGGAATTGATATAGAAATAAAAGCTGTAGATTTTGAGTTTAAGATTCCATCCATGTGGTTATAATCACCAATGCTATCACCAATATTTTTTTTATAAACTTTGAAATGGAAATTTCAAAATTTCTTCTAAATTTGATTACAAGAAAAATATTAGCAAATTTTAGAGTCAAATTTGTTGGAATGGGTTTGAAATGAGGTTCTCTTCACATGTTGATTTTTTGAAATTTTTGTGTTCTTAACATCTATGACCACATTTTGGCAAATCCAGTTTTGAACTAGAGCCAATGTAATTTTGGCTTGGTCAACCACTTGAGATACTTGCACATTTGTAATTTTAGAAAAATATGTACTCTAATAACACCAAATCCAACCTTTAGATAGGACAACAACTTGATAAAGTATCTCCATAAATTAAAATAACTTTCATCCAAGTAGTAAGGAGGATGAAACTTTAGTTTCAATCTATTCATCATCCCAAAAATGGATGTTGGAGTACTTAGGAGTTAAAGTAGATATATTGCCAAGATTCTTCTAACTACACCATGGGGATATGGATAACCACTATATAATTTTTCCTCTATAAGCTCATTATGCTAGTCGACTATCTAATATTGATATTTCACATTGAATTCTATAGTCTCTCAACACTTTCGAATTTTTGAATTGAAATATTTTCAAAATATAATTATTTAAATTAAAATTTGAATCATGGACAAAATCATATGTTATACTAGGTAACCTAACTTGTGAAGGCAACTTGAAGAATACAAAGAGTGTTATTTGATCCACTATGTTAGTGCGCATATTTTATCAAGATCACACTATTCTAAATTAGTAAATGCTAAATAGTACTACATTATATACATTTAAAAAAAAAATTCTTTACATTAATCAAAGTTACATTAACTTTCCCCAATAGGATAAATCAATGTATAGAAACAAGTATTATCAACCAACACTCTAGGGGTCCCTTTTGCCACTCTAGAAAGTGGGAGCACCCCATGCTTCCCAATCCACTAAGTATCTCGAACCTTCACCTTTGTGCAATTCATATCTCTTTCTCTAGCCAACCTATGACCGTCTCTATAGATTAAACTGAATTCACTTCCATGGGGATCTCCAAAGGGATTACCCCAATCTCTGTAATATTCAACAATCCATAGCTCTTTTACCCTTTTCCTAAGAGAATTATGTGGAATATTTCACATCCCATCAATAGCTATGGGGGCATCATGGGACATGAGAATGGTGAGAGGTTTACAAAAGCAATTGATAAAAAAAAGTAGTTATCAAAGCAATAGTAAAAAAGAGTCAGTTAAAAAATTAGTAATCAAAAGCAATTATCAAAGCAAAAATCAAAAGCAATCAATAAAAAAAGTAGTAATCAAAACTTTCAACAATAGCAATTAATATTTCTAGATGAACTTCATGGAGAGGACTCAAGGCAAGCTCTTTGAAGGCCACATACCCCTCACCAAGAATCATGTCCTATTCATTTTGTGTGGGGATTATTTCCACTAATCTCCTCTTGGTACATGAAATCCACAAAATTGGTGATTACAGATTTTTCATTCATCAATCACATATTCCATCCATTTCTAGATGGGCCCTTACATAGGACAATTTTCTCATTGTCCAGAATTCAGTGAAAAAAAACAGACATTCCTTATCAGACTTTGCCCTCCTCTTCAGCCTTTTTTTTATTCTTCAGAATTCCCTCCACCTCAGTGATTGCCCTACACAGAATATCACCATGTCCAAGGGGGAATGGTTTAGGCTGGTGAACAAAGTTGCTAGCCAACAATACAAATGTTGTACTCAGTACTTCATTTGTCCAGATTAAACTAAAGGTTACAGTGAATGATGGGCAAGGTATGGTCCAAGTAACAGATGACTGTCCAGTACAACATCGTAGCATGCCCTTAGTTGCTTTTTATCTACTTTAGTAAGCTTAAAACACACAAACTCAAATATCACTTTCAATGTACCTTAAATTTCACCTTTCAAAAGGATTCCTCTTCAGTCCCCAGCCACTAAATGAAAGAATCTGGACCAAGTTTTGTGGCTAATACCTTTGTTGAGGATATCATTCTGCTTCCACCACTGGTTTCCTTTTGAGTCTGTACTTGGTTGGACCTGTGCATATTTTACAGTAAATTGAATGTGGGGAACTGTGACCCACAAGTGGAATCACGTCTGCAATTGGCAGATGCAAAGATCTCTTGCACCTCCCTGGCATTTATTTAATAAAATGTACAAATTGGCTTCACTAGGAAGCTGATCCACTTGATGCCCCTTGCGGTTGAAGTCAATGCTGGCCTTCAAAGTAATCATTTTGAAGTACTAGAGCATCTCCACCATTGTAAGAAAACTTCAGCAGTAGCGAATTTTTGGGTCAGTTGGATATGGAGGTTGGTGTACGACTAGTTTAACCTGTCCACAATTGTAAGAAAACTTCATCATCAGCAAATTTTTAGGTCAGTTGGATATTGAGGTTGGCGTACTACTAGTTTAACCTGTCCTTGCAACTCATTGCTAAGGTAAGGTAATGTAATTGCAACCCCACCTCATTATGATCGCCACCTCTTTGCGTGACAATGTGTGATCCCTCTTCATTTCAAGACCTAAAGATACTCATGTCATTACTCATGAGTCACAAAGCTCATAAAAAAATTAGTACAACTACTCAAAGATTTTGGTTCAAAAATAAGGTACTGTAAGGTTACTATACTAAGGTGGTATACATGGTGAGGCAATCAGGCAGGTTCACAATGAGATATATCTATTTATCTACCTTACATTAACTTTTAACCAATTGCAAGTTTCTTAATGTAGGAAAGCAAAAAGTGAAGCTGTCATTTATTATGAGGACTTCCAAATTGTAGAAGAATCATCACTACTTGGAAGTATAGCAGAACCTGTCAAAAATTGCTTATTTTGAAGAGGAGGAAAAGAGAATTTGGGTGTGACTCCAAGTAATTGATTGTGCACTTTTTCTTTCAAAGATCCTAAAGACATGTTTCAAATTACATCATGCTTTTTGTCCAGCAATCAGAATAATCCACCTGACGTTGGTTTTCAAAAAATAGACATGCACTTGGTATTGCAAAAGTTATGAATTGGATATTAGCCATCTATGGGACACTTGTTTTCTCTTGGAACACTAAACTTCACAGAGTAGATTAAATATCACTACAGACCATACAAGTTGGGTAGCCCCATCACTTTATCATGGGGTGCTTGCTGTATGATTCATTTAGAGTCACACTTCAAGGCACTTGAAAATTATACCCTGAATGAGTGGAATTGTGACTTAAGTCCCTGCTGGTTTAAGTGGTTATAGTGTCCCTGTTCGTTACCTACATCAAGCGAACCTTATTCCTCACACCTTAAACTCATTACAGACAGTCAACTCAGCAACATAACTTTGAAAAACACATAAAATCTGTACTCAAAACTGCAGGCAGTGGCTGCATGCATCCAGTAGAATATCCCAACCGGGGGCATTCCCACTAAATCTGAACCTTGTCAATCCCATTCATGGTTTTAAAGGTTATGCTCTATAATCTTAGATGACAAAGCAGGTCCTGCTCTGACTTCAGAGTAGAGTCTCTGCAAGCTACTGTGATGAGTGACAGTTAAGCACCTCCGTAGTAAGTACATGCACAACGATGACAAGTTACACCCAGATTTTGAGAGTATAGACCAGTGGAAAAATGGAAACAATCTCTCAAATTCAAGAGAAAAAACAGGAGAAATCCACGAAAAAATGACATAATTAGACGAGAAGAATGTAAGAATTAGGCAGGAAGTTTAGAATTATATACAGTTGGCTTTAGTTTTAGATGAGATTCACAAAAAGCATCTAGGGTATTCTCTGCAATGTTTCCCACCTCATCTATCTCGATGCCCATGTTGCGCATGATGTGAATGTCACGGCTAGTTGGAGACTGCCAAGGAGCGTCCCACCAAGCATAAGGGAGCAGCGGCGTTCTTGCGCACTGCGAGGGTTGGTTCTTACACCCCAGCCTCCCACCGAAAGTACGCCAGGCGTGACCCCAACCAGACTGTTTCACCAACCCTTGAACTACCAAGTCACGCTGGAAACTGCTGTACAGTACACAAGGGCGTTGTGCATCGTCATCTGTTTCTGAAAGAGTAGAAGCTGCAGCTAGAGAACCGACCAGCTGTGCATACGTCGTACAGATTCTCTCACTGGCCGCAGAAATGACCGCTACTCTTGCGCGAGAAGCTAGGAAAAAATCTACCAGGGAAACCCAGCGTGGCATCTCTCCCCAATCCCGCATTTTGCTACGGGGAGGCTCACCGTAATGTAAGCTCATCACCACGCTCAAGTTCTTGAACGTGTTTAAGTATTCCTTATAATCAAAACGAATCAAGTCTGCATCCTCCTCCAGCTGTTGATTGAGGTCGCTAAATACTTCTGGGGTGTCCGAAATGATCACGACCCGTTGCTTCTTCCTGCCAGGACCATGTAGAGAGGATTGATGAGATGAGAGGAATGGAACTTGACGACTAAAACCACCGATTAAAAATCGGTTGGTAAAGACCAGCGACAAGATCAAAACTTAGCAGCACAAGTTTAGTCAGGTTCGATATGATCTTTAATTACATGTGGAGAATTTCTACTAGCGTTTCAATCACATCTTCGTTTCATCTAGAAGACACATGAACAGACGTGAACAGACAATATTGATCAACTTCGACATGCAAAAGAGTGAAGAGTATATGTACCTGGGTATTTGTTGCATCCCCTGCATGACGTGATTAAGGCAAGCTGACGCAGCAGTCGGTGCCTCTAAACTACGGTTATGGCGCAGACGAAGATGGATGGCGAAGTCTGGCTCTGACCCTCCCTTCAATGCCCACTCTACAGCCGCTTGGATATCCGGACTGGGAGTCACAAATGCTCGAAAGAGTTCACCAAAAATATTTGGGCGGGAACTCGGAAAAGCCGGGTTGCCTAAGACTGCAGCAGCCGCTGAACGCATTGCTGTGTTCTTATTCTTTAGTAGAAACTGCAGGCCAACTGTGTCCATCGTGCCCTTGAACCACAACACGGAGTCCGGAATGGATGTCCAATCATCGCACAGAGACTTCGACCGCCAAGGTCCATGTTCTATGTCATCAACACGCATCGTCATGGGGCGTTTGTGCTCTCCAGCACAATCATGCAAAGCCCACAGACGCTTCACTTCATACATACTGAAAGATTGGTTGGAGTATATTAAATAGTCTCCAAAGGGAAGGACAAGGTCGCTAGAATCACCAATATAGGATGGAGTATTCGCTCCACGCTCACCTACAGCAATATCACAACTCAATACATTGCTGAGACCGGAAATTCACCATATCATCATGGAATTGAGGCAGAGAAACGCCATAAATATTGAACGTGGTTAAATATTCGTTCTAAGCGAAACCATATGCTACTTTCACAATGCAAGGAAGGAATGGAAGGACTAATATTAATGAGACTGAAAGGTCCTATTTGCTTTTGGTCCATAAAATGAAGAGAAAACACTACCTTTCAGAGTCCTCATTAAAGTTAGCATCAGAAATCTTGCTGTTTGAAAAGCATGAAGTGGTTGAGCAGGAATCGGTTAGCATTCACGTACCTATTATGAATGAACGATTGAGCATGAGCGCAAGGCCCGCAGCACCAAGCAATTTGTACATGTTATTGCCAAATCCATCTTCAGCAGCAAGTCCCATTACAAACTTGCGCTCACAAAATTCCTTCCCAGCTAGTTTTCGCACCACTTCCGCTCCATGATCAAACATCCACGTCTTGATCATTTCACGTATTCGAAGACTTGCAACCCTTGTGTTGCCAGCTGATGCAATACCCATCTCTTCAGCAGTAGCACATTGCTTTGGAGGCTTCCAGCACTTTGAAAACACTCTAGGAATTTCGAAGTCTGTTGAGGAAGAGTCTTCATCAATCTCACAGCCAACATCCACTTCATTAGTGTCTGTTTGAACTAGCATTTGCTGAGGCCTAATCTCAGAAGAATAAATCCATGTTGCCAAAAATCTCAGTAACCTTTGACCAAAAGAGGGGGATTCTGAAGTGCGCGACAACCCATTCTGACCCAAACTTTCAGTTTTCTCAGAAAAAGAGACGGGCCTATCACTGGACTCTGTTTCTGATCGAGATCCTTCTGTCACTCTTCGCTGGTTCAACTCCTCAGAACCTTGCCCTCGAAGATAATTTCGATGCAAGCTAGACAGCTGCATACCCCTTGCAAGTCCAAGGTCAACCATCTGAAAGGATCCATCAGCCCCACCCAAATTTCCTTCGCTTGATAGTTCGAAAATTGTTAGCAGCACACTGATACATATAACAGAGAGGCCGAGTAGCTGAAGCCCCAAAGTGTACTTGTTGTAGATTCGGCGATGCTCCCTATTCCGCAGTGAGTTGCTTTTTCTTATACCAGGTGGCGGCATGTTGGAAATATGCTACCGACTTGCTGAAGATGTGCACGGTCCAATTAATTCTCCAGTCATAGTGCATTTGAGACTTGCAACAATAACGTTAGCGTGCCCGTTCAGGAGTCTGGGAGTTCCTCGTGGATCTAGCATCAAGATATAGTTCCGGATAGTAATAGCCCAGCTTTGGCTGGGCTATGGCTTATGCCTGCACACACATCGAGGTTAGAAGCATCCCAAAACAAAGCGAAAATGTGCGAGATGAATCAGATACGATTCAAAATGTGACAAAGAATCTAACGTCCTGAGTCCTTCGCTAACATTTCAATCCTCTACTCTTCTATCTGTTTAGTGAAAGATAAGGGATTGGTGGAAGAATTCAAACAAGATAGAAGTGGCCTCAAACAAATGAAGAGTGGGATGCACCGGACGAGTTCAAATTGACAGGCAATGGAAGTGACTACAAAAGATCTTGACCATGCCGATCGGCACATACGAGAACCCAGAAGGAACAGTAGCGAACTTGATTAAAAAATTGTAATCGCTAAAACATTGTCCACAAATGCTCGAACTTCAAAAAACTCTACAATAGGAAGTGCGCCACAAGTGGTGAGCGAATCTCAAAATCAGGACAAGATCTCCAACAGAACCGGCACTCCGAACCAATTGAAACCAGAAACACAATGACGCACTCCTCTAATGTCAGGTAAAAATCAAACAAGACAAAATTGGCCACAAACAGCTGTGCGCCGGGCTGCACAGGGAAATTCTCCGTGACAGGGTAATGGACGTGTTTACAGCAGATCTTGAACCTGCTGATCAACACATACAAGAAACCAGAAAAAAACAGAAGCGAATCTCAATAAATGGATCGAGATCCTAAATTCTTTCCCACAAATGCTCAAATTTCAAGAAACTCAAATACGACGAAGTGCGATCCGAAACTCAAGCAATCCCGTCAAGATCTCACCAAATCCGGCACTCCGAACCAATTGAACAGCAACACTATCACACACAGCTCTCCGATACTAGATAAAATCAAAACAGACAAAAGTTCCCCCATATAACTGACAAACCGAGCCACATTGAAGAGTTCTCTGTGATAAGCAATGGAAGTTACCAACGCAGATCTTGAACATACCAATCAGAAAGTACAAAAAACAAGAAGAAACAGCAGCGAATTTGATCAAAACCATCGCATTCCTAAACTAATTTTCCACAAAAGCTCAAATTTCAAGAAACGCGATTTTAGGGTTAAGTGCGGTACGAAGTTTCAAAACGAGCTCAAGATCTCAATAGAACCGGCACTCCGCACCAATGAAAAACAGAAACGCAAGCACACAGAATTCTCCAATGCGGAAACAAGTACACTCAAAGCACACACAAAACGGAAAGTCATGAAAACTCAATCCTCACCTCCGCAATCATGTCCGCCAGCTCCAACGTCGAAATTTCACAATCCCGTAAGCTCAATCGGTAACCTAAAATGTCATAAGCTCATCTTAACCAGGAGAAATGCAAGACCCCTGCCGCCGAAGTTGCGGTCTTCCGAATTGCCAAATTGGTCGGTGCGTGCCATCGCTCTCGTCCATTCAATGAAGTTTCTTTCATTTAGTGGTTCTTTTTGAGCAAATGAAAAGAAAATTCTTATTCAAGGACTTGTAAAGGTGACGAAGATCGGGAACTGGAGCAACGGTGCAACGGCGAGGTCAACTATCGTAACAGGGATTTGCTAATCTGGTTGTCTGCAATAATTCTAATGCCACGATGAAGGCTTGTTGACGCCTGCGCTTTCTGAAGAATTGGAGGTGGTGATGAAAGCATTGTTTACGTGTTCACACGGCGCCCCAATGGCGCACATTTTACCCCTCAAGGACCGAGGGGTGGCCCCAATTGTGAAGGTGTATTATAAAATGCAACTTAGAACAATAATTTCAATGATGATTCTCAAACAATCTATACATGTATACATTAAATTAGCTTATATTTATTTATTGTATTTAGGTTATTTTGTTTGTTTGTTTTAATTTTTAGAGTGAGATCTCTAGAACCATGCATCTCTTCATTGTGTTCTTGGTACCATCAAAAAGCCCTCTACAAGGAGGGGTGCATAGACTTTGCTTCATGGCATTTGGACATGTGGTACGGAGATTATGGATTTTTGAGCTATTTTTGAATGAAAAATTGAATTAAATCATCTTTTACTTCAAGAATACAAAGCAGTCATTATCTTTTCATTTGCAACAATGGCATATAGCTACACTAGTAGTTATAAAAATATGGTCCATAGATCATATCCATATGGTTTGATCAACTAGTATACAAACCATTATTTTGCAATAAAATTTGAAGTCAAAAATTGAAAATTTCTTTGAAAATTGATTGTAGATTGAATATTTGTGATTTTCACAAGAATTTTCTTCCTTTACGTTCAAAATGTTAAGTTCTAATCATAGTAATTTTTTCAGATTTTTATTTTACTTTTTTATTCATTGATTCATTTTTGAAGGGTCATTCTTTGAAGTGAAAAGATTACTTTTTGAGGCTAAACCTACCAATTGACTTATTGAATAATAGAATACTTTCAAATCAAAGTCTTTAAAATATATATCATACATATGTTAAAGAATTATTACAAAAATCTTTAAAAAAATTAATAGATGAAAAAACTCAATTTTGAGTTCTTGGGATTTGTTTGTGTTCATCTATTGTTCAAATTTGAATTCTTGGTACTTTAGGGGTGAAATGTATTAAATCCTTAACTCCAAAATGATGTTGAGGCCTATATGTGTTCAATAAATGATTTTAAAAGAAATTCTAGAGACATACTAAGTTCCTTTAGGATAATTACCTAACTACCTAGGTGAAAGTACCTTACAAAGATAACCCTTTTGGGACATGGCCCCCATGACTAAGGTAGTCACCAAAATTGCTTCAATTATTGGACCAATTGGTGCATCCTTTGTTTTTGCAATGAACAATGATGTCATTCATCAACAACTTTTTGGCCTCAACTTCCTTTAACCCCTAAGTGCCTAAACCTTTCCAAGTGTGTTTTGACTATAAAAAAAGAGCATTGGCTTGTAGTTATTCTCAATGAAGCAAATTGTGTTTTTTTCCAAATCTAACCATATAGATGTTAATAGAGCTTGTTTATTACTATGCACACTAATTTTGAGTGTGAAATTTTCTAGGACTTATGAGATTATACCAAAGGAAATGTACATTTTCTATTTTTTGTATGTTGTCTTTGTCTACAATGTTTCAAAAATTTGCTTATAAATGTTTTTTGGGATTGGAGGTAACATGAACAACTTCAAAGAGTGTTAGTACACTAAAATGCACTTTCAAAAAACTTAATTTTACATGAAAAAAACATCAAACTCATTTCACAATCCACCTTGCAGTTGTTGAAATGCAATTTTTGTTTATAAGTAGAAATTGCAAATAGCTTCAAATAAACACTTGCATGTTGAAATTTTCAATGGTCAAAATCATGAAAAGACTTTAAACTTTTCATTGGGACCATTCTCAAAGCAAATGGATAAGTACAATTTCTTAGATCTCAAATCAAATGAAATTGGCAAGCTTTGCATAAAGCCGGGAAATGAAGAAAAATTAGCAAGCTTTGCACTCCACTTTTAGTACAAATATGCCTTTGAAGACCTCTCAATAATTGAATATGAACTTTTCTCCATGAAAAATGAAAATTTTCTATAGTTAACCCTCAAAACTACTCGAAATTTGTTTTAAACCGGTCATAAGAATTTAACTGCCCAAGCAGAAATGGGCCTAAAATTTCAGATCGACCATATATGGTCGTTAAGGCAGTTAGGGGTTAAGGATTACGATCCATGCTAATCAAAAAAACTCATTTCTAGTTAGTTGTACTTTAATCATATAAGAACATCAAGACTAAAAGTATTCCGTAAATAACTTTCAAAGAAATTGTAGAATCAAAGCCTTATTAATTGAATGCACTTATTCATCCAAGAATCTAATAATTTTACTTTGACTACCTTTGTGATAGGGCCATGGCTGTATAGGGTTAAAGGATTAACATAATTTTTCTTCATGCAACATTCTATTATTTGAGAGTAGAGATGTGGTGACAATTCTTTTCATAGAGGAAAAGATAGTTTGAGGAAAGAGGAATTGTCAATATTTCACTATTACTGACAATATTGTTTCCATGTTTTGCTCTTCTTTCTCAATTTCATTGTCAGCCTCCCTTGTATTGAAGAAAAGGAGACATTTCAGTGATGAGTTATATGTAAGGAAGTTTGAGTAACTTAGGGCGCAACTAGAAAAGTGACCAATGCTACAACTTCACAGCCTCGATGACTACTAGTTTCTTCTTAACCCCTAAATGCCCAAGGCACCCAAATGTGGTTGTTTGGAAAACTTTGAAGTTAAGTAAAACTCAACCAAATTGCTATTATTATTAGTTTATATTTTTGGAGAATTCTTTTTGAAGTCTAGTTTTAGGATCAAAAAGCTAATATTAAAAATAAAGGATTATGTTTTTTCTATTGAAGATTTTGTGCAAGGATGTCCATTGCAATCTTGACTTCCCATAGTGTTGCAGGCTCTTGGAAATGAGCCTCAAATACACTAGATTTTGGAGGCAAAATCACATTAGAAATTCATTTAAAAAAATCGTAGAATAGATTTTGAATAACTATAAATTGATTGGGGTTTTGCATGCTAGGCCCTATAACCTCATATTTTTTTTAGTGACCAAATTTTTAGAGTTGACATGCAAAAAGTGAATTGAAAATTTTTCATAGTTTTTACACCCTCATGATCAAACATTATAATCTTTCAATTTGTAAGTGATATTGTTATGTTTTCTTTTCCTATGTGATCTCTTACATGTCTAGTTTGAATTTGTACAATTACAATTCAAAAGAAATTGGTACAACTTATGAAAATGTTGACTTTTTGTTCAATTTAGAGCAAATGTCAAGAAGCTCCAAACAGGCCTTAGGCATTTAGGGGTTAACTTAGTTCTGTCAACTTGTCGATGCACGTTTCTCCTCCAAGTTTGACCTTTTTTGGTTGAATTTTCATTAACAAGCTTCCTCTGCCATCCTTCAAGTTTATTAAAGTTAGCTACTGTAGAAATTTCGACAATCACGGGTCCCCTACCGGAAACACCAATTGTTTGGAATCATGTGACTGCAAACAGTTGGAGGTAAACAATAAAGGGCAATAGAAAAAGAGCACTTTCCATATATCAATATTCTGGTACAATAAAATTAGCACCGTACTGTTTCCATTTAAAAATTGGCCCATGTAATTGAGCCATTGAGTGAATTCTGCGATAGAAAATAAAATAAAATAATGAATAGATCTGACCTTCACTAAGTTCTACAATTATACCCTCTTCTGATGAAAGTGAAACTACTAAGCCACTGCTATAGACATCTGCAGATCACTAGACATTGCAAAAGTCCGGGCGCAAGTCGCTCAACCAAGACTGACACAAAAATGTTCTGGTGTAGAAGATTTTACCTCGTAATCTTCGATCAAAGCAGGGCCAGTAGGAGCCAACTTCTGATGACCTAAAAGCAAAATTGTGAATCACTATTTACAGAGAGTATCACTACCCATCTTATATCAGCTCTCTTTAAGCGTCTTTCAGCAGCTGTTGGGTACAAGAGTTGCGGACAAGAGCACCACAAGAAACTAGAGAATAGGACCAGGTCTTCTCAAGGATATGAACCATTGAAATGTTCCGCAACAGCCTTCAGAAAAATTTGAGCGTCGTAAAGTGTGCTTGAACATGCCGTGTAGTAATACTGTTGCCAAGTAGAGTACCACAAGAATCTGGAGTACATAAACAGGTAGCAATAGGGTCTTCTCATGGATATGAACCATCGAAATATTCCACAACTGCCTTGCATAAACTAACATTGTCTTCAAGGTATTTGGGCATCAGATTGAAGTGTGCTTGGACATCCTCGTGCAGTGAAGATTCTGACATTTTGGGGTTTCATAAGCCAAATAATAGATATTATACCAGAAAACTCCCAAAGCAGATACTCACAAGTCCAGAGCAGAGATCTCACAGAATGGTTGCCCTAGAACCGGGAGATGTCACGGCCGAAAAGAAAAGTAGTCGCCCAATTGAAGGCCACATAGAGACGAGCACGCCAACTGATCACCCGTGTCAAATAAGCCGATCGCCAAATGAGCCAGCTCTTGAACCCCGTCAAGGCGAGACCAGCTTTATCCGGACTCTCCCTCAAGTCCACCAAAGCTTTGTACCTCCCCACAGTGGCCATACTACCCAAATGCTTATAAACAAAGGGAGGCATCACGGGTACTGCAGTACCACTTCCAGCTCGTGCATGACCGGACTCCCCAAGCTTATTCAATGCCTTGGCCAGGTACTTCCCTTGTCTCTCTGCAACTTGAGCCAAAGCAGGCAGCGGAGTTTTTCCCGTCCCCTCCAGATACCCCGCACAGTCCCCAATGGCGTAAATATCTTCGAAAGCAGGCACTCGAAGATTATCATCCACCCCAACTCTTCCACCTTGCGACTTCTCAAATTGCAGCTCTTTCACAAACGCAGAAGGCCCCACTCCTGTTGACCAGACTAATAGCCCATACGGTACTTCACTTCCGTCTGTTAGAGTCAACTTATTGGGAAACACTTCCTTCACCATTCCACGCTTCAGTTTCACTCCACTTTTGGTTAAGTGATTGGTAGCATATTGACGCAGTCTCACATCAAACGAGGAGAGAATCTCACTAGCTTCTATCAGCGTGACAGCAATAATGTCTTTCACATGAGAGAATTTGCGTTGCACGTCACGTTGAATGAAGTCACTGAGCTCACCACTAAACTCCACACCTGTTGGACCGCCTCCCACCACCACACAATGCAGCAGCCGCTTCCTCTCTTCCAAGCTTGTCCCGGGAATCTCACACCGCATGAGGTTGAGCATCAGTTTCGACCGAATGTCCATTGCATTTTTCACGTCACGAAGAAAGATAGCATTGTCGTAGACGCCTTGAATGCCGAATGTGGTTGCCTCCGCACCCGTTGCAATGACCAGCTTGTCATAAGCAATCTTGAACTTCTCCCCTCCAGCAGTGTCAGTGGCTTCATCATATATAGACTCGCAATGCACTTCGCGGTTCCCGGTGTCGATATCCGTACACTGTGCGAGGAAGAAAAAAGAATCAGGATCCTTCGCAAGGGCTGGTTGGATTATCCTAACTGGCTCGGCTACAGAGCGAAATTCCAAAGTTCCAACGCATGTTGAGGCCAACAAGGGTGTGAACACCATATGGTTGCGTGGAGATACGCACACTATGTCGTAGTAACGAGTGTCGAGATCCTTGAGGAGCCGGCACGCCCCCCATCCTGTTCCCAGGACAACAACGCGTGGCTTCTGGGATTGCGTCGTAGCTGACAAACCGGCAAGCTCAGTTGCAGCAGGAGTTGGAGATTCTTCCTTGTCCAAAATCCTTTCAGCTGCCGTGCTAAATCCAGCGTACCGATGGTAGATGTGCTCATTGTGCAGGAAGGGAGAACTGGACCTTGCAAAGATACCGTTGGACCTCGTAAGTGTGTGCGAGATAATGGATTGGTTCGGTAGTCGGAGAGGACTCTGAGCACTCAACGCTCGAGATGCTGCTGCATGTAGAGCCGTGAAGAGCCCTTTCCCCTTCATTTTGGATCCTGCTATGAAAAGAACGTACACGCCGCTGCTTCAAGATGAATTCCAAAGCCGTTTCCTTTTTACAATCTTCAAAAGAATACAAAGAAAACATGTTTACTAGAAGATTAATTATTCTTTAAAGCTCGCGCTGCATCACAGTGATGACAGTTGCAATGCCCTAAATACTACATTATAAGAAGAGAATCGAACAAAGAAAGTCAACTGACAAAAGAAGAAAACAGTGAACATGGAATTGCTAAAACATTCTCCAAAAATGCTCAAACTTCAAAAATCTCGACACAAGGAAGTGTGCCACAAGTCGAGCGCGAAATTTCAAAATCAGGTCAAGATCTTAAACAGAACCGCCACTCCGAACCAATTGCAACCAGAAACACAATATTTGACGCACTCCTCCGATGCTAGATAAAAATCAAACTAGACAAAATTGACCACAAATAGCTGCTAACCGAGCTGCACAGAGGAATTCTCCGTGACAGGGCAATGGATTTGTGTACAACAGATCTTGAACCTGCTGATCAACACATACAAGAAACGAGAAGGAACAGTTTCGAATTTGAAGATATCAACCGAGATCCTAAATACTTTTCCACAAATGCTCAAATTTCAAGAAATCTCAGCTACGACGAAGTGCGGTGCGAAACTCAAAACAATCCCGCCAAGAGCCCACCAATTCCGGCACTCCGAACGAATTGAACAGCAACTCTATCACACACAGATCTCCAGTACTATAAAACTGCCCAAAACTAGACAAAAGTGCCTCCATATAACTGACAAACGAAGGGAGCAGCCATTTGAACAGAAGGAGCGATTGTGCACCCTCCTTCAAGAAAGTTTCCCCCACCCCACCCCACTCAGACGCCTCAAATAAAACCCTAAATTGATCACCTCTCAGACACTCCCAGCACCGTGACCATAATCAGTCCACCCCACTCCGACACCACCCATACAAAATCAACAAATTCCTTGACCACCCAAACCCACCTTGAATTACAACTGCATCAACCAAACGCATCACTGGTTCAACTCCGTACCTGAAAATCAAATCAACCGACGATCCAACCACCCCAGAACACCATGATTGCCGTGAAATTACGTTGCTGATCAACGAAATTGAAGTGCGTTGCGCCCCACCTGTCTGCTGCAGGTGAACAATGAAATGAAGATGGCGAGAAGAATGGGCGATACATATGATCTTAAGCGATGGAGAAGCAGCGTTGAAACGGAAGTCAAAAAAAGAGCAATGCGGGTGTTTTGGAGCACATGTGCAATTGTGCGGTAACTATTTCGTGGTAGTGTGAGAAGCACCAGCATCGCTGCACCATCCGAGGAGGGGGGCGCTCAGTTTCCGGGGGCGTTTCGGGTACCAGAATGTTCGGCGCTTTTTCTTTTCCTCCAAGTGGACCTTCCTGGCTTCTGCACCTGGCATGTGCACCGGTGCCTCTTTAATACGGCCTTCTCTAATGTCACATCCTCTGTTTTCTCCGTCCGCAGTTGGGTCACTTTTTATCCATTTATTTAGGTCTAATTAATTGCATCACTCTAAGGAAGATTGCTTATTTGCATTTATCCAAAATAAATGAAATAATTGGATTAGATATTTTAAATTTCAAGGACTATGGACAATTATTCACCACCAATGGTTTTTCCTTCAAATTTGTGAATGTAGCTAAAGGTGGTGATCAATGACAATGAATCTTTTGGGTAATTGAAAAGAGATAGAAGGTAGTTAATTGGATGATATATCACTCCAAATGGATGAGAAATGGTCAAATAGATTAATTTATTTGGTGATAAGAAATTGAGATTTAGACTCAAATGTAGCACTCTTCAAACTTGATTTTGCCATTTGGTGATATATCCTCAACTAAATGAATGATGATCTGCATTGCATGTATGGATACATATGAAATATGGAAAATGTGGATCTGAAAGTATTTTTCCCGAAAGGGTGATTCCATTTAGAGATTTGTAGCAATATAGAAGTTGAAAAGCCCTTGTGTCCCAAGTATCAACATTCTACCGTAGGATCAAGTTGGAAGAAGAGTACATTATTAGGTGGAGTCTCCTATGAATCCATTTAGGAGTTTCCAAGTGGAACTCCAAATCTCAATATAGTGCATTGTAAATGTAAATGTACCCCTCCACATGACACATTTTTAACATACCTTAGCTTACTATTATCTTGGTCAAAAAATAAATAATTCAAAGTGTACCTAATTTTTTGGGAAATCATTGATCTAGATTGTCTCAAACAATTTTTAAAAAATATTAAACTATTGCCTAATTTATAGAAATTTAACTCACATTCAATTCATAGAAATTCAACTTGCTCCACATAATCTTGCATCTCTCTTTTGTCATTTACTATAAACATACATTGCAAAGTTTTTTGCATCACCATTTCAATCAATTGTTTTAAAGCACTATCTCTCACAAATAAAACATCTCTCATACTCAACAACCTCCAATATGCACTCAATAAAATCCTAAAATGTACAAAGTAGAGAGTTTAGGATTTAGAGGTCAAAACAAGGATTCACACAAATGCAACCACTTTAGATGAAAGTAGCAACAAACATCCAAAATTTGCAAGAACAACTTGGATGAATGCCTAACTTATTTTAATTATATTTTTAAAAAATCAATGAAATTTAGTGTATTATTTATTGGATATTATTATTATTTTTGCACTTTAATTAATTATTAGGCAAAAAATTGCTCAAGCTATTAGGAAGCTATGGTATATTGTTGGCCATCATTTCCAAAGCAAAGCTTGGTGAACCCTTCTAACAAAAAATGTGACCTGTTCAAGCCACTCCTCCATAAAGCTCATTGTGCACATTTAGAACTTACCACCATCACTTTGCATATTAACTTGGACAACTTTAATATTGGAAAGATGGTGAGATCCAAAAGTGTCTCACCATTAAATACCTTTCAAGATTAATGTAAAGATGAAGAACGCACTTGTTGATGCATAAATCATATCATTTTTAGCAAAGTACCTTGGTGATAGGTCTTGTTCTTTCAAGATTAAGTGGATTAAAAATTAAGCATGCACCATTTATCAAAGGCATTAAATCCAATAATATGCTACTAAAATGTGATAAGGTAGGAAGTCCATAGAGCTCCTATGTGAGAGCTAATAATTAATTTGGGGAGGTCAAATTTCTTGAAATATATTTCAATAAATTATCCTTGAAAGGCAATTAGAATTGGCATCTAACCCAAGTTGTTTCATATATTTTGGAGCTTTGTAGAAGTACTTATGAATTTTTGAAGTTGAAATGCAATGGTCACTAGAAGTGTTCACCTCTTGAAATGCACACTATTTGTACATTGTTAGTGTAATGAGAAAAAAAATGTACCTATACAATAGATAATGCTTTTTAGACCCAAAGTGCTTTGTAGACCTCCTACCTTAATTCAAACTAGTGTGCCATGTGTTGTGTGCCATTGCCACAACCATTAGGATGTCAAAAGTGATGGCTAAACCCTCCTTAATCCCCTTAAATAAAATTAAAAGTGATTTTTTGTGTGTGCCCTAGTATCTACCATTGCTACAATAAATAAATAAAAATAAGGATTTTCTAATTTTTTAAAATTAAAATAGACTTGAAAATTCATTAACTTTTACACCGTAGGTCCCAATGTCATGAAACAAAGCCCAAGCACCCCTCTTTGCCAAGGGCTTTTTGACAGTATAGTCCTGGAGATCTAATGTAAAGGTATTTATTAACCCTTGAACGTTGGATTGGTGACCGTGGAAATCAGCTATTTTGGAACCGTGTGACATCATGTACTTTAAACAAATCGAAAATATTCATTGGGAGTCAAACTACTATAGAGGATCTCCCCTTTCCGCCCCTAATTCCAAGGATGAATAGTTGCACTTTTGTCCTACGCATGAGAATTCCTTGTCATTCATCGGACAAAAAATGTCCACCGCATCATTTAGGGGTTAAGTTAATCCAAATTTCTTGCGTTGACTGTATCTCATTCCCGGATTGATGATTCTTACAACAAGTTAGAGAGGTTTGAGTGTGCATAATATTGTATAACTCCATATTATCACTTCGATATTGGGTGCCTTGGACGTGACATTAAAGAGGTCTGCGTGTGAATATGAGGTTGAACATACCGGTACCCAGAGAGTACCTGCTATAGAGTTTGACCTACTCCACAACATTGTCAAGTTTTCTGTGGACCCCGTTTCCAGTTCCTCGGGGAAATTTTCCCGACAGCTTCGGGCGCACGCAGAAGACTTTGAGATTGCAACGAAATTTTCTACGGGTTCTTTTGTACCAGCCCAGATTCCGAAGTTTTAGTTTATTCAGTTTCAAATTAAGCTGTTGCAGGCCGTCTAATTCGGAATCTTTTTGTCCCATGTTTGAGATACCTGGTTGAGTAGTTTTTTCGTGAGATGGTGTCGCCTCTGTATGCGCTTCCACAATTTATAAAACACGAGTTGCAAGAGTACAGTATGTTGGATTTCAACGTATCATGCAAGACGCGGTCAAAAGGGTAAAGGGCTTTGCGAAGTGTTTGCTGTTTATACTTGGGTTTAAAACACTTCAGATGTGTTAGGGTTTGAAGCTCATCGATGGTACGATGATGTAATTGTACGATTTTGATGACAGCTTACTCGATTTCCGGGAATATTAGGAGCTACTGTGCAGAATTGTCAGCATGGAGCAAGAAATGGAGCAGTGCTGCACGGACGAAAGCAAACTACGAGTTGATTTGCGTTGGTCATGAGCTTTAAATCATCTGTTGTTGGAATATTTTATGCCAAGGATTGTCGGCATTAGTTGGAGGTACCTAATTGTGACACATAGCTGCATGCGTGTGACACCCTAAAATCTTACATGTAGATCTTGAGACTGTATAATACGGTAACATCAGAGCTTGTGTTGGTTTTGGTCATTTATCAGTAAAACTTTGATTTCTTTTAACTTTTGCCTATAGTTCACAAATAGCACATTCTTTGATGCATTGGGACTCCTCTTTGACTTGCTAACAAGAGAATGGAAATCTTGTCTATACTAATCGTAGTAACTTCGCTTGAATTAGGTGTGGTAACCTAAAGTTGGCGACAGTGGTGATTCTTTGTGCTCCACACCTACTCATGGACATACATGGCAAAACCAAATGCAGACACAAGATCTTCCAAAACCAAGCGTGTTACTTTCGCAAATGTGAAGGCCAAGCGTGTTGTATTTCAAAATGGCAATAGCGACACAACAGAGTCTCAACAACGTGGTTACTCCTCCGCAAGCGACAGTATCGATCCAAGCGTTGCACTTGCGAATGGCAGGAGGGAGTCCAGTACAGCAGCTTCGGAGCAGCTCATATACCCGACGCCAATTTTATCCGAAAATGGCGTTGTTGTGGTCAGCCCTAATCCAGCTTTTGTTGCAAATGAGGAGCCTCTTGTGGTCAACTCTGATCCAGATTCTGAACTGGTTGATCGTAATCCAGCGTCTGTTCCAAATGAAGAGGCTCACGTCAAGCATGATCGAGATTCGGTGAATTTTCAATTAGCCATCTACATAGCCATGGCGCATTCGGGTCTGGTGCTGGCCATCGCCATCTGCTACGGCGTGGGGCTGTTGCTGAAAGACTACTGGACTCCCATCCAGTGGGCGATCTTGATTTCCATGCCATTGCATCGAGTCCAAGGCGCTCTCGTAGAATTTTGGAGGCGTCATTTAGAACGAGGATTAGTGGAAACCATTTTCGCAATACCTACCGCATTACTTTCGGCGTTGCTCGAAACGGCACGTGATGTCCACATAAAGCTTAGGTCACTCTCTGATGTGGCAGCTTTAACAGATGCCGGGGATGACGTCACATTCTCGAAGCTTTGTGACTGGCTTTTCTCTTTTGGGACATGCACGTTACTGTACGAGAATTTAGGTCCGGTGTACACCATGGCTGTTGCCTGCGGTGCCTGTGCAATGTATTGGTCATTGAATAGTTTGCATTCCGTCGTGACTGCGAGACTGGGAGACTTCGTTCATCAGGATCAAGGCCGTCGGGAGAGTGCTGCAAGAGTGTTGCACTTCACCAGGTATGGGAGCAACTGATTATGCCGACAACCTCTTGGCCATTCAAAGATGAATGGCCATAGACATTTAGGCTTGTCATGCTTACTCTCAACTTGCTAATTGAAAGCCAACTTAGTGTATGAGTATATGAGCTGCTGTTGGTCACAGGGGGTTTGTACAAGAGATGGGATCAGGTCCCTCACGGTTTAGTATCCTTTACCGGATCCTAATTGCTTTTGCAAAGCAATCATAAAACTGAAGCTTGAAAGACTAGATATATGCAGGTGGAGTAACCGAGGATTAGCACAAACATTGACAAGGAACCTGCCATCGTCGGTAGCACTTGGACTCATCGTCTCAATGATATTGGTTGTCGTAGGAGGCACAATTCTGTTTTCATTCAAAGTAGGTGTTGAAGCCAAGGATGCCGTCGTCGCCATCAAGCTGAAAATGGAGAATGGCAAGTCTGAGGCGGGGATAGGGTTCTCGAATTGGCTAGAACCCGAATCAGTTGAGTCCCACATGATGGCAGCCTATGCCACTGTGGTGCAGAAGGTAACTCAATTTAACCCCTGAAGGACCAAATTTCATGGTTTTAAAAAGACCAATTTGATTGGTCATTTTGTGAACAACATAGTCCATACAGGGTTAAATTCCTCACTGCAATGGATCAGTGAAGATCACCGCATGTGGTGGTCCAAAAAAAAATTGAGCAAAGAAGGTCCCCATACGACCCAGTCAAGAGTGCTTTATAAAGAAATGAGACACCATCTGGGCCTCGTGGGCTTTTCTGGGCCTAATGGGGTTAATTTAGGTATCCCAATTCTCTTGACATTGTTGCTGGAGTGCATTGGAGCCCGTTTACTTGCCTTGATAATCCTCAATGGAACTTGGCTGTAGGTGGACGAATATGCAGCGAGGAACAATATGACAGCCGTTGCAAACACTGCGAAGGAGTTCCTCAATGCAGTTGCTAACAATGACACAACCGTTACTGCTGGAGCTTCAACAATCACCGAAAACTCCAGCTTTTGGGAGAGATTTTTGACAATTTGTCATGTATTGAAAGTAAGTCGCTGCCTTCGTCACTTATGCGATGAGTGTTTATTCTTGCTTCTATTATTAGTCAAGGTCAGATTACCAATACGATTCACAATTTTTTCTTGTTAATTCACATTTTCTCCGTTACTATATCATTGATTCTCTCTAGGCGTGCAATCAAAATTTCTTGAAGACCTGTTTCTGTGCTGGCTATGTCTCTTTAATTTCCAATTATGACTTTCCGGACGTCAGTTTACGAACTTCCAAATCAGCTCCATTGAACGTTCTATTTGGGTGGGTGTAAACAGGAAGAGTTTGAGAAGCGTGAGCTACGTCAAGCCATGAAGAACCTGGTCAAGAGCGGAGAAGGTTTCATGACAGGAAGCTTTTATGTTTTAGTGGTACTTGGAACGATTGTAGGGAACTTCATCAAGCAATTGATGGTGTTTGTATTTGTGCTTTTTTTTCTCATCACCTCCGAGACTGGCGGGGTGATGGAGCAAGCTCTAGAAGTAGTTCCTCTTTCAGAAGTGACTCGTCAGAAGTGTGCGACTGTATTGGACCGGACCATAAGCGCTGTGCTCTTGACCACTGGGAAGTTAATGCTCTTCCAGGTATTTCTGTTTCTTATCTCCACTATCCCTTGCATCTTAGATTGGTTATTGTACTTTGATAAGCCTGCTCTCATTGAATGCTGCAAGTTTTTTCTGCTCTGTAAAAAGAGGTCTTGTTTGTCCAGGCCTTGTTTACGTATCTCTTCTTCAGGTTCTTAAAAATCCACTTTCTCTACATGTCAACATGCGTTGCTTTGGTGCAAGGGATGATGCCCATTTTCCCCAACTGGGTAGCGTCCCTGCCAGCTCTGCTGCAGTTCCTGGCAGAGAGGAAATATGTGCGTGGACTGTCCACAACATTTATCTATAAGTCCGTGATGGACTATGGTTTTCGCAAGATCCAAGGGGTTGTTTCAAATTACAGCCAGTATCTTACTGGCCTCAGCATCGCTGGAGGAATGGCTCTTTTCCAACCTGCAATCTGCGTAGGTTAAATTGTCTACTTTGCAACGTCCCTCTTGTTGCATATATCTTCCTGCGTTTATCCATTACGTATTAATTATTGGAATGGAATGGATCTATTCATGCATCTTGTTTTGTTATTTCCGCTGAGCTGAATTTGCTTGGAGTGCTGCAGGGCGTGATCATGGGTCCTTTAATATTGACCGTATTGATTGCCATCAGAGACTTGTATTCTGAATTTGTATTGATGGTTTTCACAAATTACCAACGCATTTGAAGAAGCTGATGTGAGGATTCATCAAATTTGGAGTTCTAGAAAGGGAAGATTAACTCAGTGAAAATTATTTGAGAAGCTCGATGCTAGCTCTGTAGCGTAGTAGCTCTTAGCCCTTTAGGTCCCATGACCTGTTTTCTGTAGTAGGTGTATTTCGTAGACATACATTATTAAAAAAAACATTTATTTAATGTACAAATCGTTGTTTTATCCAGCCCAAATAACAGACATTTTAGTCATACATCAAATGGTCATGTTGTCTGGTAGACAAAATATGACTTAACCACCGTTCGCTGATATCAACATTAACCATCTCATGTGTAAACTCAGAGTCAAAGTACAAAAACATCAATTCCATTATATTTACGGAAATTCACAACATTAGCACTCTTCCAGACACGGGTTCGGAAACTTATATGTATGCCAGTCCTAGATTTTAGAGCTTCGTGCAGTTCAATGTCTCAATCTTCGGCGCTCTGACACCCGCCAATATAACGAAGGTGACATTACAACTTAGATCACGATATGAGTTACCTCTTTGACGTTGATATCCTGAAAGTTACTTGAAATAATATCACAAAACGTGGTATGACTTTGCGTACCTTATAATACGTTATAAACTCTCTTACCAAACCCTGTCTCAACATTTGCCTCAACAAAGTCAGCAGTGGCCATCAACAACACCTACTACACCAATAGTCCTGAACTTTACATGCTTGAGATTCATATAAACAACATGCAAGCGATACATGAGGCCAAATTACAAGCAAACCACTAGAACGCTACAATGGGGAGCTGTTTCTGACCTACAAGAAATCGCTCATCCAATCAACCTGTATTTGATCATGAATCAGAAGAATTCTCAGTACCAGAGATGCCACTAGGTGGAATCTCAGATGAGGGCACTCGTTTCAGGGCTCCCCGGATGGGTCTCATGCTCTCCAACAAATATGATAACCCTTTCAACACATGTACTCGGCTGTATGGAACTCCAGTCTTGGCTAGTGCTGTTCCTTGTGAGTCCAAAAGCACAAAGCATGGGACATAGTTTATCTCGTACAGAGAAGCCTGTCCACAGCCATTGAAACGATTTCAGTTTCTCGAGAAAAATTAGTTCATGAAAATAATATTTCAGTTTCCTTGGCATAACAATATGCCGGTCTGCAACTCTACTTGCAGTCTACGAAACCAAGCAAACTCTAGACTTGCATCGAACAGATGATGCTTTGTCGTATGTTAGTCAGGCAGTCCTAAATTTTTATGTACACCATTCCACATTACTTTGTCAACATCGACAAGTTCTTCCCATTGATGTAACGGTTAGCCACAGCTGATTACGAATATAAGGAGGATTAGCAACAACAAGGTGAAAATGTGTGAGGGCGTGTTGAAATAATTTGTTGCCACAAAATAGTTCTGATGCTAAGGTAGCAACACCCAAAAGAGACCCTGACCAAAAGCAAACTCTACTAAAACTCAGGTACAATGAAAATACTGATTGTGAGGATGTACACTAGAGCCTGGGGTTGTTTTTGTCACACCTACAGGTCAGACATTGAAAATTCATAGTTTATTCACATAGTACCCAAATAATACATTTTGAAATGTGCTGGAAATCGTTTTTAAATGGCTGAAAAGACCATAACAAATGCTCAGTTTCTTATACGGTCACATGCAAAAATGTGTTGGAATCGTCTTTCAATTGCTAACAAGACCATAACAAATGCTCAGTTATGTACAGTCACTTCGAGGTGTTGTTACCTTATTCAATTCAAGGCCTCTAACACACTTTCAAGCATTGAGAAAAGGGAGGCCAACATACCTCAGGAAGCCACTTCTTATTTTCCACATCCGCCATCACAATTCGCAACCAATCCCCCTCCTTCCGCTCCACATCTTCGATCACTTTCAATAGGGACTGGCACAGCGTACACCGAGGAGAATAAAACTCAAGCAATGTAGCTTTCTGCCTTCCAGCCAGCGCAATCGCCAAGGCGCGCTCCTCGGCGTCGCCCTGTTCTTCAGCGGACAACCTGCGCGACTCTTTCTTTTGCGTCATCCACTGTCCAAACCTGGCTGTCAAATTCGCCTGAGACAGCCGGGGTTCACTCTCCGAAACCCTAATTCTCGTTGTGCCCGAGAATTGGTGGAAAACTTGTTGACCTAATGAGTGCAGGGGCTTGAACGGCCACGGCAATTGCAGCTTGACGTCATCGCAAGCGCCTTGACACCATTGTAAGCTTAGACCTGGCCACGATGGCCTGTTCTTCAATCCATTGTCCCGCATCTTCGACAAGAGAGATTCTCTTCTTCGCTGCAATCTAGCTCAAAATCCAGCTCAGAGCAGATTACCCCTTGGCACCAAAAAAGAAAAGTGAATTGCTTGCTAGAGGACACGGCAATCATCCTCATGGGCTGTTACACTTGGTCATCTCCGTCGCGGGGATGGTGTCAACACTAGGCCAGCGGGTTGCTGTAGCGATACCTCACTTGTTCTACAAGCTCCAGGGGATGAGAACATCGAAACCCTAAACCTTAAACCCTAATTTTGATAACAGCAATTGGCATATGAGTAACATTCTCGAACCCCAAAGGATCAACAAAGAATCACTGAAGGTAGGGATCAGCCCTTTTTTTTTGGCACCACGGGGCCAGATTGCACCATTCCAAAATAAATGTCTACTTTTCGCCAAAAAAAAAGTAATCTCTTTTCACCAAAAATTTTCTATTTCTATTTAAAATGTTGATGAATTCGCCAAATTTGGATGAAAAAGTGTATGAATATGATTGAAAAGTATTTTTTGGTCCCAAAGATAGATGAATATAGAAATACAATACTCCACCAAATTTGAAGTGATCGCCACCCTAGCACTTTCTCAAAAAGTAAAAAAAAAATCCCTACTAGGGATGCCCAAATGCCATTTGCCTAGATGCACCATTTAAAGAGATGATCACCATGTGTACATCTCCTAAATCAATATGTATCTAAAATCAAAGAAACAATTTTAGAACATCTACCAAAATAACTTTGACTCTTTGTAATTTTTGCATCCAGTATCCAAGTGGTGCATTGGAATTTCCAATCACCAGCAAATGAAAAAAATATAGAAATATCTCTTGCAAAATATTAGATTTTTTTTCCTAAAAGTATCATTTAGCAGATGTTTTAAAACAAAAACATTCAACAAGATTTTTTTAATACTACTCAACAAATTTAAAAAGTTATTTTTCAATAAAAATTAGGCATCTATTGTTTGAAATAGTTTTCACTAACTATAACTAACTGTGTTTGATAGTAAAGGTGCAAAAATATTTTCCTTAATTTCATTTTTTGGGGTGGAATTTGGTTGACCACAATAGTATTTTAGTTCTCACGAAAGTAGATATATTGTAAATAGTGCAATTGTGGTAAATCAAAGTCACACACTCTAACAAGATAAGGGTGTTTGCACATTACAATACAATTTTTATTTTGTCATGATGCACTAATGTGCACATCTAGAGTTCAAAACTTTGAAAATTCACCTTGTCTATGGAAAATACTTGTTGTCCAAGTGTGAATCTTACTTTTGGACCTAATTTCGCCCTATTGCATTCTAATGTAGCGAAAAACATATAGTACAAGGATTTGTATTATGACAACTAGACATAGAGTGGGACTTAAAAGAGTTAGGAGATTTTATAAATTCAATGAATATCATCATGTAGTTCTATTCATGGCTTAATTATGGTTCATTCACAATCTAGGAGGGCACTTTGGAATATTAACAATTACAACCAAGAGAATCTCATTAGCATCTGCATGAACTAAAGAACATCTTCATAAAAACAACAATAGAAAGCTATACATTTTTGATTTGGCCACCAACAATGTAACCTTTTTCTTCAGTAAAAAATGACAATGTTAATACATATAGAAAATTCTCAAATTGTCCATTTTTTTTGTAACAAAACAATTGTGAATTTCACAAGTACAAATATATGCAACAATCGAAGGGAGGAAAAAGGATCATCTACCAACACAAAAACTAAAACAAGTAGACAAATTTGTAGTATATGTGTCCTAGGATGTTGTGACAAAAACAAGAGGACAACCCTTTTAGATGCAATATTGTAGCTAGGGGTGATTTTTTTTCAATTTTCTAAGATTTCAAAAACTACTATTTGCAATCCTTGTTGGGTGATGAAGCATTTTTTAATCTATATGAAAAAAATATATAATTGAAATATATAGAATGTGGATGAAATATCATTTGTTCATCTAAAAATTTGTACATTAATCCAAATAATATTGCACTCATCCAAAAAAAGAAAATATTACTTCCATTGAATACTAGATTCTATTGATTATTCATCAATTACAATCAAATAATAAATTGAATAAATAAAGGACTCTTGGACAATTTAGTATTTACAATGCACTCAATTGTAGTTGGTTTAACCCCTCAAGTTCCTTGAATATGCCTTTTAACCAAAAACGCTCTAAAATTCTCATTTCTAGTACAAGTACTAAAATTTTTAGAAAAATAAAATATAACAGGACAAATGTTACCATAAGATCTTGTAGTAAACTGGCTTGAGAAGATAGGGAAAAGATTTCAGAAATTTTCACAGCATGGATTGCAAGATATTAACTTTTGAATTCATAGAAATCCTTTTTTTGTCCAGATACAAGAGAAAGGGGTGTTTTAAGTGGATTTTTAAGTATAATCCTAGACATAAGATTTTAAGTAATGACCTTTAAGAAGATTTTCAGTAAAAATTTACTAGAAATACATGTATTTCTAGTAAATTTTTACTGAAAATCTTCTTAAAGGTCATTACTTAAAATCTTATGTCTAGGATTATACTTAAAAATCCACTTAAAATACCCCTTTCTCTTGTAGTGTCCCTACAAAAAAATGGGAAGCTTCATTTCACAAGCTCACATTTGTATGAAAAAATGTTTAACATGGTGGTGCTTCTTTGGATTCTTTCTTCAAGGCAAGTTGGCTACATGCTTGAAAAATTTCAGATCACTTGGAATTGTACAACATATAGGGAAAAAATAGTAAGTAAAAAGAAGTAAAGAATGATTCAAAATATAAAATTGTTAAGAATTTAGTTATGGAATTGAAAAATGAAAACCCAATGGTTGAAATGTTTGAATAAAAAATCTACAACTTATGATTTTATTTTTTTCAAAAAATATTGAAAACAAAATAAAATAAAGGACTTCAAAGTTCATTTTAGAGTAGAGAATCCATAACTACCCACAAACTAAAACTCCTCATAACTTTGGACTCATTGATCAAAATGGAATGATTCAAAGTTTTCCATGTAAATATCTCTAGAAAACTAATTTTTGATTTTTGTTTTTGAAAAAAGTGATTTTCTCTAATCTGCCTGGATTGCCTACATGGCAGATGGGGAAAAAAGTAACATAGTAGACAATAATTTTTGACTCATATTTCCAAAGGTCATGAAATTTAGTGTACATTAAATATATATTCCTTGTCCCCAACTTCCATTAGAATTTCAACCTATAATATGAAATTATCTAGTCACACATGGACAAAAATTTTGTGTTGCCAAAAAATGCATGTTGGTCCTTTAGGGGTTAAAAAGGCTTTGATAAATACAATAATCATAACAAACCTTAAATAGTACCAACAATGACCTCACAAGTCATTTGGAATTTGGAATTTCACTCAATGCTCTTGAACCAAAGTACACTCACATTCAAATTAACATTAATTTGATAAATGCTTACAATTTTAGATAAATGACAAACATTAACCCATAAATGACACAACAAACATTTTTTTGTCCAATGATTGAGAAGGAATTCTCTTGTGTAGGACAAAAGTGCAACTATTCATCTTTAGAGTTTTGTTGCAAAAAGGGGAGGTCTTCTACAATAGTTTGACTTCTAATGAGTATTTTTGTTTTTTGTGAAGTAAATGATGTCACACAGTTCCAAAAGGGAGGATTTCCACGGTCACCAGTCCGTCTTTTTAAGGGTTAAGTGAGATAGGAGGATTTCAAATCTGAAAAAGTGATTATTCGTAAAATTATGAGATCTTCTTCAAATAATTACAATGCTATAACTAAAATTGCCATTCAACCCACCCAACAAGAAAGATGCAATGAAACCTCCTGTCCATTTCATTCCAACCGGTCCTGCATAAGAGACCCTGATACATCGGCCATAAATAAATGCTCAAATGTATAATGACTCACAAACTGTAATTTCCAGTTTTGTGAGTGACCAAACTCAAAAATATAATACAGTTCCATCTAGACTCTCGAGGCAACAATAGTTGGCTTCTGTCCGAAAACATTAAGGACGTCGCTTCGTTGCTTCCCTCATGATCGGAGAGATTGAGAATGCCCAGGTAAATACAATGTCGAATGTGAGCATCTCCTTTGGTCTTTGAATAAGAAAAGAGAAATTAGAATACCTGGCAGTTCAGAGTTTCGGTGCACTATTTGGTGCTTTTAGCCAAGAGCTTCTGAATTTCAGTTTCTAACGATTCCCATTCTCGTTCCAGGTCCGCTTTCCTTTTCTCAATGGCTTCCTTCCTTTTGAACACATCCATAGCCTTTCCAGCATCCGGACCGGCCTCGAGCATTTCCCTGTCCAGCATCTCCAGCACAATCTCGGCTTTCTCGATCATCTGCATGTTCTTCTTAATTTGAGATTGAATCTGCAAAAGGAAACACCGATTGGATGTTATGTCAAAAATGAAACTCAGAGCAGACACCAACGATTAGAGAAACACTCTACTTCAGTTGGATGACTGGCTAAGGTATGCATAGCCGTTATGGACTCTCACCCCAATTTGCGTCCCTATCTACATTCTTCCAACCTTTGAGAAGCTGAAATGTTGGAAAAAATGTAGATAGGGACGCAATTGGGGTGAGGGTCCATATTGGGTATGCAACCCTTACATAGAACCATGCAGTTGCTAAGTAAAATGTTCCACGCATTTGCAACTTAACCTCAAAGCAACGAAGGATTCATGGCTTCAAACGACCAATTTCAGAAAAATATACTAGAAATGGGGACAATTTATTTGGGTCACAAACTCGGTGATGAACATTGCATGTGTTGATCAAAAGATAAATAAAATTGGGAAGTAGAAAGTTCTCATATGAGCTATTCAAAACAGCTTAAAAAGAACATAAGATCCAATTTGGGCTTCTTGGTTCGTTAGAGGTTAAATGCAGATCTGCTGCACACTGTCAATAGAAGGCAACATAATGGGAAAAGGTGAGCAAAAACATTGCTTACCATGTGTATTCTCTTAGGGTCAGGAGCTGCAGCGGGCTTTACATGTGCACTTCCACCATAGCTCTTCACTGGTTTGATAGAAGTTGAGGCTGTTTGTTTCTTCCCCTTTGCTGATGCGGGAGTTGCAGCTTTTGCCTTAGACTTCTGTGAGGTTCCCAAATCACCATTTATACATAGACTGACTTCTACTACTCCATTAGGATCGACTCTGGCGATGTGTGTTGGATTGATGGCTTCACAGAATTCAATATCGTGGGATATAGCAACCATTGCACCTGTACAATGGGACAACGAGAACGACATCAGCATCAGACAAACTGAAAACCAGCCCAAACATGTGGACATAGTCTCGTAGACACGATAAGATGCATCGCAAATGATACCCCCATTAGATCGACAAAATTATAAATGGTAATATAAGTCTAATCTAGAAGAACAGTCCATCAGTATTCAGATACTGTTAGTTTAATATCAAGTTAAAGATAACTTAATAGTTGCCAATGTAATATCAAGTTCATGCCTACGACACCAACATCAACAATGATGCCATTTGCATTACACTAACGTTAACTTGACATCAACTCAACATGAGGATTACATGAATCTAATGCTTGATTAACTTCACATCTTGCGGGGGTCTTTGGTGACGTAGTGAGAGACGTACCTGTAAATTGACTCAAACACTTTGCCAAGGCCATGGCTGAAGGACGATCAAGGTGATTACTGGCTTCATCAAGCATGAGGACGTTGTAAGGCCGAAGCATGAACACCCCCAAAGCTGCTCTCGCCTTCTCACCACCTGAGTCATTGAGTCAAATGTCAGAAAACACCAATAACAAAGACCCTAGTTTTCAGTTCTACAGATAAGCATATTGATAAGTAGATGAAGTACAGGCTACCTTTCTAAGACAACTTGAAAACTTTCAAAATCAAATTTTTAATCAATTCAAACATGACAGATAGACAATAAGAAATTAGAAGCTAATAATGAGTTCATACAGCTTTTGAAGTTGCTTAGGAAATGAAATAAAACATATCCCACTCCACTAATGGCAACCTTCCGAATCCAAAATGCACATTCTAGTTTGGACTCTCCAATCCGTCTTGAGTCCCCAAAGAGGAAGATTGAATCAAATCGAATATGAATTCGTACCAGAGAGGGCCTTGATGGGTCGCAGGGCAGCTTCTCCAGTGAGCCCCAGGGCCCCAAGTGCAGACCGAGCCATTTCGTCTGTGATGCTGATATCCTTTTCTCTTGCTTCCTGAACATGAACACACGTCCATAACAATCACAAGAAACATCAATCATCCCTGTCACAGTACATGATGCACTGTAGAACATCTTGAATGCAAGCTTCCCCATGTACTGTGGGTCACTGTAACACGAATATATTCTTGCTACAGTGCTACTGTAGAAGGACCCCCCTCCCTTCCCCATTCAAGAATGTTATGTGGAGAAAAAATGAACCTAAGAAACCATTGAATTGAACTCAGGTGGCAAAAGACATACTCGCAGGACAAAGTCGAGAGCTGAAAGGTGTCCAGGAAGATCTTGAGCTAAATCTTGCGTAAAGACTCCAATCTCCACGCCATCACCGACATCACGAGAACCAGAAAGTACCCCGCCTCTGCCTGCCATGGCTCGCATGAGCGTACTCTTTCCAGCCCCGTTTGGCCCAAGAATGACCAGCCGCATGCCAATCTCAAGCTTAACGTCCACATTGTGCAGCATTGGTGCACTTTCATCCCAACCAATTTCCACCTTCTGCATGCGCACGGCCTCTCTCTGACAGGGTGGAGCTTTCGGAAAATACATCTTCACTGTACGTCTATGTTCTGTGCCTGGGCCCGAATCTGTATGCTCAAAGCTTTAAGTACTAGTCAACAGCAAGAAAATGAAAATGGCTCCCCTAAAATAACTTCGTTTGTGCATTATCCATACTGTACATTAGATTCTCCATTGACCATACAGGTGAACTTTGATTTGAGTTAATGCGTTAACACTTAATCTAATGACATTTAGTTTTGCAATTGACTTTTAGCTTAACACAGACTAAATATGCAAAATTCAAGAGGAAACAAGTATTTACATTGTTGTAGGGAAACGCTTACAGTTCACTTGTATGGTCAACGGAACCTTTCCCTTGCTGTATGGTGAAAGGAGACTTTACATTACATTATTGATAAGAAGAGAACCAAAAAACTGGCCTGTAAACGAGCGTAGTATTCAGGTTATAATTGCTGGATTGAATTGAATGATAATCTGCAGCGCTAACCCCTAGAAGACCAAGAGGCTTTCTGTTTTTTTCAGCACTTTTGAGTGGCTCAAATGAGGATTTTCTCTTATTTGTGTTTTTTTTCACCAGCACATGAGATGTTCTTCATTGATTCTGGTGATACATAATTCAGTCCCGTTTGAAATATATTACTCCCACAGTCCGGATTTAAGTATCCGCAGTTTTGTGAAAAACTGTCGATGCCAGTTTCATAGATAATATAGTAAAAAACATAATTCAGAAAGGTTCCAAATTTTATATCACCAAGATCAATGAAGAACATTGCATGTGTTCATTGCAACCTAAATAAAATTGGAAACAAGAAAGGCTCCATGTGACCTACTCAAAACAACCTTAAAAGAATGAGGTCCAAAGTGGACACTTATTTCAGAACGGAGGCAGTATTAATTTTGAAAATCATGAGATCAATTTGAAAATCAAAATGATTACTTTGGAAAATATTAAATCTCAGTCCGGTTGGGTCCAACTGACCTTCTGGAGGAGCAACATCAGGCATTTGCTGCTTTATTTTCTCAATCATCTTCTTCCTCGAGTTCGCAGCAGACGCCTTCGTTGCCTTTGCACCAAATCGGTCAACAAAGACTTGGAGCCTCTCAATCTCAGCTTGCTTCGCTTTGTAAGCTTGGGAGGCTTGCAGCTGACGGGCAGCCCGTGCCCGCAAAAAACTAGAATAATTCCCAACATAGTGGTTCAATTGACCTCCAGTAATCTGCGAAGATTAAGCCAACTGCTCAGCACAATTTATTATTCTCACAGGAAACTATACCTCTACTTCAGGAAATTCTGGTATCAGCACATGGACGCTAAATGACTACCCGAAAGAGCAAGAAATTACCTCAGCGATATGATTGCAAGACTTCTCAATAAATTCCTGTTCATGGCTGACTAAAATAACAGCTGCTGTCACTCCCGTAAGGTATCTGCCCAGCCATTCCTGCAGAAAAACATCCAAACAGCTTACTTCTTCACTACCATGTCATTTTTCATGAGCCACATAGGAGTGCAAGAAGCATGCTTAAATAAAACATGGTACCCTCAAGGCCTCAAATGAACAAAGGGACTCCTCAATAATTCTTGAGTGTGTGATAGCCTCTTGCTTTGATAGCTCAATAGCATGCTTCCGCGTCATTGCCTTTCCTCTATTTTCCCCTATTATAGTAAGCCTCTTATTCAAGCATGGACGATAACGTAAACCTGCAAAATCATTGATGAATAAATCCACAGAAAAAGCACAAAACCCATGCAACCAACCTTGGCCTTTGTGTCGAGATGATTGGTAGGCTCGTCCAGCAAAAGTAAGGACTTGCCCATGTGAGACCTCTGCTCCAACAGCAGCCTGGCTAACGCAATTCGCATCTGCCAACCTCCTGAGAAGTCGGAACACAACCTCGTCCAATCTTCCTGCTGAAATCCGAGGCCGTTCAGCACTCTGAAAGGAGCAAGATAACAGCTTCAGTGTCCGCACACATCCAGTCCATAACACCAAAAGAAAAAGCCTTCAAATCTACACTGAGGTAGAGGATACAAAAACCGTTAGGACCTCATCCCGTCTCCTACGGACCGACTACAATTACCAACAGCAACTCATCTATACAAACACACTTGGTTTGCCTTCAATTAGCAAATTGGGTGTAAGCATGACTTGGCTCGATGTCTATGGCCACTGATCTTTGAATAGGAACAAAGTTGTCTTTCCCTTCAATAATGATCTACAACCTCCCACTTTCAATGATTGCATAAGAATTCATCACATTGAATGAAAACAATTCAATCTCGAGATATGGCTCTTATAGTACCCCACATTACTCTCTCCAGTAAACTCTATTGAGTAATCTCCCAATAAAAAGCACACTACTGCATATTGGTTTACGTACTCAAAAATGAGAACCTTACGGTAGATGAGCAGCAAGATTGTTTCATGATGGTAAATGCGCTGGTTTTCAAGGTGCAATTCATACCCGGCAATCATTTCATCAACACGATAGCCGTCAGTGGCCTCCACTTGCTCCTGGGCACTGGCAAGGCGAGCAATGGCGTCTTCCTCACCTCGCTCCACGGCTTTCTCTGCGGCTTCCATCTCCGTGAGCGCTGCATTGATTGCCACCATGCGAGACCGAGCTTCATCCCAGACTGTTCGTGTGGACCCCGACACGGCCCTGCACACACCAAAACGCAACGGCATAACACCATAAGCAGAAGCAAAAAGAAATGCCAGGCATTTCACACCGACATTACGAGGAAACAAACCAATTGCAAAGAGGCAACATCAACAGCATTTTCCATAAGCAGAAGCCAAGGGAAATGCCAAGCACTTCACACCGACACTGAAGAATCGAGACAATTGACAGAGACAACCAAATTCGCTCAAACCTCTATATTTTGACCTTCTCTAAAACGACATTCTAGAATATCCTGCAAACCTGTCACAGCACACTTGTTACGAATTCACACTATGTCAGTCATTGTTTGGAACCCCAAAATAGTCTGATTGAAGAGGTAAGGGTGTTGGTTTCCAGAAATGTAAAAGGGCGAGGTACGCACGTTTGTTCCAAGTAGGCAACCTCGGAATCTAAAGACAAGGCCACGTATCCGGAGTGCATTTCGCCCTTGCCAATCAGAGCACGTAGCAGCGTGGACTTGCCGCAACCATTGACGCCCACCAGGCCTGTCCGCTGCGCGGGCAGCAGACGCCATGACGCGCCTGATAGCAAATCTCGACCACCCGCACTCAGTGTCACATCATCCAACACTAGAACCTGCATAAGGGGCACCATCTCATCACTAACTCCATCAAAACCCTAGAAAAGTACTACGACAAACCCTCAAATTTGTATCAATCCCTACAATTTCACACCTACAAGACCAAGGATTCATGGTTTTGTTATTTCCCAATTCCCAATTAGATTGACTATTGATTGTGCAAAATCAATAGGAAGAATGCTCAATCGCTTATTTGGACGCAATTAGGTGTAGTTACCTTGATTACTCAGATATAGTCAAATTTTAATCCGCCAAAGGACCCAAAATTCATGAACTTAAAAAGATCAATTAATCATGATGGGAAAAATCTACCGGTAATTCAAACGGGGTCAAATAAAATTGATCACCAGACTTAATGACGGACATTGCATGTGTCGAACAAAAAATAAATAAAAATTGAACAAGTAGAAACCCTCCCAAAACCTAATCAAAGCTGCTATCAAAAGAAGGTTCCAAAGATGAGCCACTCGGGATTCTTGGTTGAAAGCTACTCTTTCAATCCCAGGGAGAAAGAAAAAAAGTTACGACGCACAGCAACACTCTCAAAAGCAAACAATCTCTGCTAAACAAATTGTGTGATTCAACATCTTGTAAGCAAGGTAATGCGCAATTTCCCATTCTGGAAAATACATAAACAGACAGTGACAAAACTGGTTCATAGGAAGGGCAAAGACGTACAGCGCCAGCAGTGTCAGCCGACCGAACAATTGTAGTCTTGGGCGGGGTAGCAGGAGCCTCAACCGAGGCCCTAGCCGAAATTGAACGCTGGCTTGCCTTTAACTCATCCGACGAAGACGAAGCGCATGCTATTGAAGAACCCCAGAGCGCCGAACCAAGCTTGGTAACCTTCACTTGCGAAGAGGCGAAGCTCTGGAGCTTCAAAGTATTTTTGCAATGGTACCTTACTGTCCCCTTCACACAACCTGACTTCGGGAGTTTAGGTAATGCAGGAACACAACTACCTAATCCTGTGCTCAAATCCTGCGCCAGAATGACCATCTCCATCGCCACCCAAAGCTCAAAAACTCGCCAAAACTACAGAGTACACAGAACTATAGAGTGCACAAACTCGGGAAAACTAAAGTGCGAGTGCCATCCATCACCGAGAGTGCAAATGAGCACTAATCTCGGCAATTGGAAGCTCTTGGAGATGATGAACTACAAACCCACCAAAACCATAAGAATTCAGAAATGTTCAAATGAAACCCATGAAGCCAATGAAGCCAATGGAACCAATGGAACAGATTGCAACCCAATGACTGGCTGGAGTGCATCACGCCACAGAAAGTGCAGGAATGCCTTTGGCGGCACCAGACAGGCCACGTGGTAGAGTGTCTCATCTTGTCATCTGAACCGCAAAGTTTGGGTACACAAGAGGCCCTACTTTTTTAGCTTTAATTAACTTAAACCTAATCCAAATGTTACATTCCGAATCTTTGCATTTGTTCGAGAGAATTGGATTTCGCACAAACTTTTGGGTGACGATTAGCGAAGCATATTATCCACAAGAGATGATCTGAAAGCAGAAATCGGACAGTTTCTTTGGGAGATATCCGCCTAGAGAGGGTATGTGAGGGTATTGAGCATTTGCGTTTTGCTGCTGGTTTGCTTCTGCTTCCGGCTCACAGAGGGCCACGTAAATGGAGCTCTACTGCTTAAATTTTTTACCGGATTGGTGTCCATTTGCGGTCACTTTTCTGTTTCTAGTCGGATATTTATGGCAGATTTTTGAGAATATTTGTTGACCGGTAAATCAAACAGTTGCTTGCGCAGTTGCAGTTGTTGCGGTTTGTGAGTTCCAGGTGCACTTGAATTTGTTTCTTGAGCTTTTTGAATGTTTAGTGGTGGAGACTTTGGCCGTGACTGGTGCTGTAGTGGGTTTCGCATTTACGTTTTGTGAGATATCAAGGCTTGCGGAAGAGTTGTGTTGCTTCTTGAGGCAATTTGGTAATGCTAGAATAATATTTGAATTATTGGAAAGATGTCTAGTGTGCGACTTTAGGTCATTCTATTCTCTTTTGATTACTGATACAGGTGGTAGCACCGAGATAGAATTGCCGTTTGTTTGACATTGTGTGTATTTTTGTAGCTCCTGGTCTTGATTTCATTTGGGTTTCAATATGGACTTTCGAATTGTGATTGTGATTCAAACCTAGTTTAGCTTACCAAATTTTTCCCTATGACACATTTGAATGTTTGCGACAGTGGATGATAGTGTGGCAACTGTGCAGGGTAGTATTCTAGAATTCATTTTAGAAAAGGTCATGTAATCAAAAAAGAGGTTTGAGTGTTCTTGGATTGAAATTGGTGCAGGGATTTTGGGCTTAAGGCATTGAAGAGCAGAGTCGGTTAGCTGAGAAGGATGGCGGCCGGCAGCGCCACAGTGATGACACTGCGCCTGCCATCTTCAATACTGCGGCAGGTCTTGCTCGAAGCCCAGTGCCGTTATGCCAGAAATTTTCGGTCATGTGCTCAAATTCTTGCATTAAGTTTGTGGGATTTTAGATTCTAAATTTTTTGATGATCGGCGGTGGTATGTACTGGACTGAACAGGAACTTTTTGGGTATAAACCTCATTGGAGTCATGCGGCTCCTTTGAAACTCGTAGTGCGAGCTCGTTCTGCTTCCACTATACCCTCCCAAGCAGACGATGGTGTAAGATCAGGTTTGTGCTCACGAATTCTTTTATTTTTATTGGCGGACAAGGGATGCGCACTTACAGTCTTCGCTAATTACAACTGAGCATAGTTACTATTATTAAGCATTCATTATTTTTATTATTTTTATTGAATCATATTGGGAATTGAAAGAGGTTCCTCATGCACTTTAGCATGCATTATTTGGACATTGTATAAGTAAGAATTTTCAAAGTATTGTCTCTAGGTGTACCAAAAACCAACACTAGGCTCTTATAGACTCTCATGTTTTGATTGTGTAAATTTTGAGTCATCAATATCTAGGTATTTGCGACCCCTTTGGGTCCAAATTTAGGGGTCGCATTTTGGACATTGTTGATTATGAGTGTACTTACCTTAGTAGCCAAATTCGGTTAATGTGTTGCTTGATACCTTTGCATCTTGCTTCTGTCGGTAACTATGTAAATATGACTCCATGATGTTGCAAATTCTGAATTGGTCCACACACAAACACACAAGTTGAGTAGGACTCAATGGTTAATCTTCACAAGCTCAAAGTGGGCCTCATGTTTTCTTTTTTGCAGTTTTGAGTAATTCAGTACATTGTTTATCCAATTTAATTTACTTTTTGACGGAAGTATACAATGTTCTTCTCGTATTCTAGTGGTTTGTCCAGAATCTGATAATCTGAATTATATTTTTCACAGATGATCACTTAAATTTGGTCATTTTCAAACTGTGAACCGTTGATCATTTTGGGGTTAAAGTGGGTTTTGGTCTTTTAACGGTGTGTATTTATTGCGGGATTCAGAACTTTAAATTTCTTTCTCTACAGCATCAGATTGACCAGTACCTTGCGCTCATGTGAAATTCATGATAAATCTGGAGTAGAGAAGGATTCTCACAGAAAGAGCTCATCTAGTGGTCTCTTGTACTTCCTGCAGCCGAAAGATTGAAGGAGCTCAATAAATTGTTGGAAGATGTAGCGAAGATTGCAGTAAGCACTGGGCCTCGAGGTGCAATTCGCTTCGCCCAGGGCATTGAAGCTTTTGTCACCGTGGGCGGTGAATACTTGTTCCAGCTTCTGACAGTAAGTCATTTCTGCAAATAATGACTACATTCGTGCTGGTGATGCACCACTCACAAACTAGATTTGAGTGTGTGGTTACTACACAGACTTTTTGTTTGCTTTAAAAGATGCCTTAAATGAAGACACAAAAATGAAGGCACAACATGTAATGGCAATTTCAAACTTAAGAAATGCCTCAAATGAAGGCACAAAAGTTTGAATTTCGTCAGAAGAACCGGAATTTATTGAAAGAACACATCTCGCAATATGTAAATCTTGGAGGGGCATGTCAAAAATACCAATTGAGGTACTTTCCGGGAGAGGCACCTCCTTGTAAACTTCAGAAACACGTGCGTATACGGGGAATTAAGAGTGGGATATTCCTTTGGGGGGGACCAATTATCAGGTCCCTATTGTTAGCAACATGCCCTATCTTGTGACACCCTATGAGTAGTTTAAGTAATTTTGGAGACTTTTATTTCCAAGTATTTATTGGAGTATTTGTAAACTTTTTTCGTGGCAGTATTTACACTTCATGAAATGCAGCCCGCAGAATATGTAAAAATTTCAAAGCAACTTACGTGAGTACAAAATAGTGAGCGTCTACTGATTTGGATGTGGATACTGCAGAATCCAGGAGCAGCTGCAACTTCTAGTGTAGTACCGGGGCTACCTTTGAGTCCGCCTGGGCCAGTACAGCTTCGTCGATTGTTCGAGAAGCTTGGAGCAACCTACATCAAGTTGGGCCAGGTCCAATACTAACCATATCTACCAGAGTTTTTATTTCATATGAAATTTCAATGGCGTAGTACTGGTATTTTTTGCTGATCTGATAGCTACATTAACACCAATGGGCTTGGCATTTTCTGCTGGGTCAAGTGCATCTCTAATCATCTGGTTGCCAAACTTAGTAGTGTTTTTTCCAAATTCAAATTCTCCTTGGACTAATTGATCATGTCCAAAGATAGGTACAAGGATATGGGGTCGATGTTTGTGGTTTATTTTTGGTTGTTTACACTTGCTGTTGATGCAGTTGATTGCATCAGCGCCAACATTGTTTCCAGCGGAATATGTGAAGGAGTTTCAAAGTTGCCTCGACAAGACGCCACCCGTGCCATTTGAAGATATTAAAGCGATAATTCGGACGGAGTTGGGCCGTCCTTTAGAGGAAGTGTATGACTTTGTTGATCCACAGGCTCTTGCTTCTGCCTCCGTAGCTCAGGTACGAACCTCGCCCTTCCTTTGTGATAATACATCCTCAGTTTTGAATAAATCCTTGACGTCTTTTGCAAATGGGCATTGACTCTTTTGGAAAGAATCCGCCTAGTGTTTTTGACTGGATAAAGCGATATCTTATGTAATTTTATAAGTCAGGTGCATGCAGCTAGGTTGCGAGGAAGCCAGAAGGAGGTGGTGATCAAAGTGTTGAAACCTGGAGTTGAAGACGTACTCACTGCCGATTTGAACTTCCTGTATGTCACTGCTCGAGTATTGGAATTTTTAAATCCACAGCTTTCACGGACATCCCTGGTGAGTTTCCATGGAGTTTGTGCAATCGATAATAAATTTCGCGAATGAACTTGTATCTCGTTGCTTCTATCTGGTACTAACGGACGCATCGCTGGCCTTGAATATCGTTCTTTGATTGCCTTTTGGGAGTAAGTTAGCCGTGCAGTGGCTATTTGGGATGAAGAAACTATATTTCACATGCATGCATTTTCTTTTGGTTCTTACCTTATCAATGGAGTTATACTGTAATTAATGTATGTCACTCCTCTCTTGACCCCAAATTTGAACTAATGCAACCAATGATGTGACCCTTCAAGTGTTTGATAGTGAATAAAATGCAACCAATAGAAATCAAGTTTTCAAATGTCTTTTTAGTAAGGCTCAAATGTCTTCTGGCCTGAGGTTCAGCCAGAGGTGCAATGGTAGGACCAAATCATGAATTTAGGAAGTTTGAAGGTTAACTTCAATCTATGCTGCTACAAGTTTAGTTTTTGTTAGAGACACGAACACAAGTCAATGCTGAAGCTTGTGAGAGCTGTCAGAATTTAGACTGGTGTTGTATGAGCGTAGGATCTTGTGATATGTGTCGTATGTAATTATGATTGTTTTGCAGTATTTGCAAGATGGAAAATATTTTGGCACTTTTTTGTTCTCTTACACAATGATAACTTTCTGTGATAAGAAAAAAGCTGCATGTGCAATTTCCTAATATTTTATTATACATACAGGTGGCAATTCTGGGGGATATAAGGGCATCTATGCTTGAAGAGGTGGACTTCAGGAAGGAAGCTCTGAATATTGAGGCATTCAGAAACTATGTGGATTCCCTTGGACTTTCGAACCAGGCCACTGCCCCATTTGTGTACCGCCATTGCAGCACAGAGCGCGTGCTCACCATGGAGCGTCTTTTCGGTGTTCCTCTTACAGACCTTGACTCCATCCGCTCTATTGTTCCAAACCCCGAAACGACGTTGATAACTGCCCTTAATGTCTGGTCAGTAAATTTTCTTCCTTCAATTCAGCCGAATTGCAGAGCACATGATAATCCATATAGTTTACGACCAACTGGTTAGAATACAGTTTAGCTTTGCGGTTTCATATATTTGCGAAAGTCCTGATACAATCATTGTTTGACGAAAGTTTTCTGTTCATATTAATTTTCTTATGATGAGCACTTCTCCCTTATTCAAAATGTACCGCTTCAGGCTGTCAAAGTTTATCCCAGTAGCTGATGTTGCAATGATGTTGTAGGTTTGGGAGCTTGCTGGCCTGTGAGACGTTCCATGCTGATGTTCATGCCGGAAACTTGCTGGTGCTCAAAGATGGGCGTGTTGGCTTCATTGACTTCGGTTAGTATGGACATTTCAATATTCTTCAACTTAGTGGTCAAATCTATGTGACACCAGGAATTGGTTACCATATATTTGGCTAAGACTGCGATGTAGCTCTTGTCTTACAGATACTTGAGATATATTCCACTGGAAAATAACAATTGCGAGTTGGTTGGTCAGGTATTGTTGGGAGGATATCACCAACTACGTGGGTAGCAGTGGAGACGTTTTTAACGTCAATTGGGAGTGGGCAGTATAATGCAATGGCGTCTGCTCTGGTACAAATGGGTGCAGCTGACTCCACTGTAGATACTGCCAGCTTTGCAAGGGACTTGGAGAAAGTTTTCACAGCAGTTCAGGTATTTCTACTTTGAAGTTTATTATACGTCCTTTTAATAGCCATCCGTGCCTAAAGAACCTCATCAAATTCTTCTTTATGGTTGGCTGTAGATGTTCAATCGTTTCCTGAACTCTTTGTCCAGCGTTTTTGCACTGCCAGTAAATAAACTTAATGTGAGCTTGCTTTACCTCAGGACCTCGATACAAATGTGGTAATCTCAACTGCTGGAGGACCCCAGAGCGCCACTATAGCTGCATCTTTAGCAGTTGATGAGGAGCAAGTGAATAATCTTCTTCTAGATGTGGTATGATTTCGCACCCGCTCTTTGTTTCTGAGGTTTTCTCTAATCTGGTGACTGTATCCCTTTATCTCCAATGTCAAGCACAAGCTTGAACAGAAAACCATAACTAGCCTTGATCTCAGCTGACTTCGTTTCTGCTCCTAGAATGACGAGAACCCGCTGTATGTTTGAAAATCCTTAAATTTAACACTTTTTCAGATTTGTGATTGAAGCACCAAAGAAAGGCTTGCCAACACCTATTCATAGGATTATTCATTGGATTCACCTCTGCTTTTTCATTGAAACACGGTCAGCTTATCAGATTCCTCTTTTAAGGATAACTCTATTATTGGAAGTAATCCTGCTCTCATATTATCTCTGACTCTTTTCGTTTTCTTGGCTGCAGGTTCGTGTTAGTGAGAATTACGGGCTGAAGTTTCCAAGAGAATTTGGGCTGCTCCTGAAGCAGCTCTTGTACTTTGACCGCTACACAAAGTTGCTGGCACCCACCTTGAATGTTTTAGAAGATGATCGCATCACGCTTGGTAATCGAACTGCATCCTCTGGAGATACTAGACCTTTCAACTCTCGAATGTCTGGTTACTGAGACTTAGAAATGTAAATGCAAATTTTTAGAAGAAGTTGTGACTCACTTATTAATTCTGTATATCTATTATCTTTGTTCCTGGTTTGGAGCACATTTCTCTTTCCTTACGATTCACTAATCGAAGTTTTAGAATGGTGTTGGTCAATATTAGATTGAGGTGATGTTTATGTGAGGTATCCACAAGCCAAATTACTGTATATGTTGACGGTGTTGGGTAGCCAAGTTATGAAATATCCGAGATCAATATTTTATGGATAAAGTAGCATGATACCCTCACTTGCGAGTGGTTTGGCCCAATAATATGGTGAAATTGTAAAGAATTGGAGCTTGAGCACCACGACTCAGCGGAAAACTTGCGACGTAAGTTCACGTACTTTCTTTTTCAAATCTTGTGTCATAAAAAATTGATTGTAACATCGCTTTGAGGTTTATTTTCATGAACTGTTGCTGAAACAATCAAAGGTTGAAAGGAAAATATTTTCGGATTTTACCTGTTGATATAAGTTAGAATCATCTTCATACCAATTTTGCCGCTTACATGGGTTACATATGTTACTTTGTCAAGGCCTACCAACTTCTTGAGAACAGTGGCTGCGAATTAATCAAAGACACATGGGAATCGTTTTTGCATCTAGTTGTGCTTGAATTGTTGACCCTTAACCCCTAAATGAGTTCAATGTTTTTAGGCCCAACACTGCTTCAATATACTCAAAACTTTAAACAAAGAAGGCTAAAATCTTCACACAACATGTGGTCGAGGAGTAGCTTTTTCAAGGTGCAACAATTTCATAAACATTTGACTACATGATTAAAAAGTTTTTGTATGATATGTACATGGTTTCTTTTGAAGCTCAGATAGTCACAGCAAATAAGAAAAAATCACTTCTTTTAAAAATAAAATTTGAAATTCATTTTCTACATTCATTAATTCATTGGATACAAATATTTTGAAGCAGTTTTGAGGGGTCAAAAAATATGGTAGTCCTTCAGGAGTTAAAGTGGACACTTTTGTCTCCTCAGATCTAGAGGGGGTAACCTTGGGGATTGTGAAACTCTGTTGAACTGCAGAAGATCTTGGGTGCAGAAGACACTATTCAGATGGCCTTCTTGACCCAAACAAATTTTTAAAAAAGACTTGAAAGCACTTGCACCATTACCAACAATTGAAGCTTGTTGTGAAGTAAGGGAGCCGACCCCTTTCTGACCACTTAAGCAGATACACATACTGCAAGGGAGGTTTCAACAGTGGGGAAATTTTTCCATGAGCAGAAATAGAGTTCATAAGGTTTCCATAATTTTTCAGATTTTTTTTCCTCACAAAATAATTACTACGAATTTTTAAGCTGAAGATTCTGTTCTACCCATACTAGCCATACAGACCTTCCTCTTTTTGACCAAGCGCTGGTTGCAAAATCCAAGAAGGGCTGGGTCCAAATTTGAGAGTCTTGTAGCCAATTGTAATGCACCACGAACTACCCGGGAATTGTGCCAGCATTAATTGTTGTTAATCACCTACTGATTGAAATTACTCCACCCTATGTTGCCAGATTGGGTCTGTGATTAGTAAGGGGTCGGCTCCCTTATATTTAGTAACTTATTGTAAGGTAAAACAGTCCATTACAGACCTTTTACCCATTGTGGACTCCTAAGAATGACCCCATAATGATTTTCTTTTAGTGATTGAGATTTGGGCCACAATCAATGTCTTAGCTAACTAGAATGGAGTGATTAGGGACCACAATAGGAACTTTCAGTTTTTTAGTATTGGTTCATTGTAGGAAGTGCCTTTTTTTAGGTCTTCTATGTTTGAATATGTTTTGACCGCAATAAGTGAGTAAGATGAGCATTATGGATCAATTTTGGTTGGTTTTGGGGTAGTCTGCAGACTCTTTTAGGCCATGATGGGCTAAACACTTCAAAAATTCATAACAAATTTACACTTTGTCGAAAAAATATAGTTTCAAATGCTCTCACCATTTCTATCACTTGACTTTCTCTAAGGAAAAAATTAGAAAATTTCAGAAAGGACGAGAGGACAAACCCCCCATTTGGTTAGTAATGGGTTGTTTTACCTAAGTTTGTTTAGACCATCTCCAATGTGAAGATAGGAACAAGGACAATATTGAGATTTTCAAGTGGACATATGCAAACTTCATTCCAACAACTTTTAACCCCTAAAGGACTAAGTGTGTGTTCAATGCACACAAGAAATCTAGGGTAGGTTCTTATGAAGTCATTTTTGGTCACATGTTCATGAAATTTGGACATAATGTGTAACTATGTACTCCCTTCCTCAAAATATAATTTTTTTTTATCAAGTTCTAGGATCAAAAGTTATGTTGCCCTGAACTTTGCAGGCAACTTGTGCAGCTTTGGGTAGCATGTGCAAAACTCTTCTTATGATTTTGAAATTTGGTGAGTATATAGCTTACATAATAGAAGATGCAAATGTCAAAAAAAATAACCATGTTTAGTGTAAGAATCTCATCTACATTGAATAGGGGTATTAAGGGGACCCATACTAATTAATCAACATTCCACACTATAGAAATATCTAACTTTATTGTACATCAGTAGTTATTGAAGTGTCCGGAGGATGTACATCATGTTTCAAACATCTACAGTTTTCTACAACCAGTCCCTTTAATTTTTTGGTCCCCTTAATACCCCTATTTAGTGTAGAAGGAGTTAAAGTTTACAGGCCTTGTTGGACAAGGTTGGAAAAAACCTTTTTCACCTAACCTCAAATGTTATAACTTTCCAATCCGTGCACTCAAAGTTTCTAAATTTTTTTCCATATATTCCCCAAAAATTAGAGTACAAATTAGTACAATTAAATTTGGAAAAAAAACTTTTTTTTCATTTTTTTCTTGCTGCCCTAAAAAGTGGCAATATTTGACAATTTCTGCCCAAAATGTGCCTCAATCCTTGAGGGGTTAACCCCTAAATGCCCAAGGCACCAAATTCTAGTGTTAGCAAAAATTTGAGATTAAATAAAATCTTATCAAGTTACTATTTTCAGTAGTTTGTATCTTTTAAATTATGTCTAAAGTCTAGTTTTAGCATCAAAAGTCTAATTTTCAAAATGAAAAGATTGTGATTTTTCTAATCAAGATTTCATGCAAGGGGGTCCATTGCAGATCTTGATTTTCTAGTGTTGAGGGCTCTTGGAAATGAGCCTCAAATACACTAGAACTTGGAAAAAACAAAACATTATAAATTCATTTAAAAAAATTGTAGAGTAGATTTTGAGATGCCATAAATTGATTGGGGTCATGCATGTTTTGCTAGACCCAACTTGAACTTCAAGTCCCATTTTCTTGGTGCACAAACCTCCAAAAAATATTGTTATGTAGGCATTTTTAAGTACACTGGGGCTTAGGCTTTGGGATGTAATGTAAAGCCTCAAGTCCCGATTTTTAACTCTCCAACAATCATATTTTGATAATTTGGTGGGACTTGGCACTTTAGGCATGAGAAAGGGCCTTTAGAAGTACTCTCATATGTAGTAATAAAATGTTCTTTCATGTTTTCCCACAAGTGTATAAATAAATAGTATATATATTTGTAGTATCATTTTTGAAACTCAGATCATGCTTTATTTCAAAAGTAGATTCCAAAACAAAAAGTTCTTTAATTTTTAAAGTTTAAAAAATAAATTTGTAGTTTGATCATGTGCTAGACACTAGCACACAATGGTTGAATGTGCTCCTACTTATAGGATAGAAAAGCACTCATTAAAATAATGAGTACATTCATAAGATATGTATGAATAATAATTACATTTATATTTCCTAAAGTCACTAAGAGAATTTTTTTCTAGATTTAGCGCAAGCACCAAGTCTTTTGTGAGGTTGACTACTGCATTTATGAGTTTGTGAAGCTTTAGATTGGTTTTAAAATATATAGCATGCCATTAGCATGATTTTCCTTTCTTGAATATGATTTGCCAAGATTTTTATGATACACGTCTCTTAGCTTCCTTTAAGAGGGATATATTTCAATTACACAAGTTTCAAATTTGAATTTCTTGTATCTATTTACCTTGATTTTTAATGTGCTTCTTATGATAGTGCTTTCAAATTCAAATTTCACTCCAATCAAATGTTATTAGTATATTTGCTAGGGCATTTGGATGTTAGTCCTCACTCCTCCTATAAGTCTCGTGAGTCAAGTTTGCATCCAAGGTTCCCAAGTCCCAACCCACTACGCCAACTACTCCTTCCAACAAAAATTCTAACTTTTCACAGATTAATAATTAGAACTTGAAATTTTTATGATTGGAAGCACATCACAAAATAATGTGAAAATTTATAAGAAAATTCTAATTTAGACAATGGAAAATGAAAATAAATCACTTCAAAGTTAGCTAAAAATGTAGAAGAGTTAACAAATCATTGTTACCAAAGCATTTTTCACTCCTCTACATTTTTTATCCTTTAGCTAACTTTGAAGCAATTTCTTAGCTTTGTCCTTCACAAAAAGACTCGTGCATCAACTCTTGCATTGACTATGGTTTTTGAATCCGAGTTTCCAAATCCTATCTACAACTACATTCGCACTAAAATACAGTTAAGGTTTAGTCACATAAGGGAGGCTAATTAGTCCCCCCCCCCCCCCCCCCTTTCTTGAGCAATTGGTGGATAAGGGGGCCAAAATTTTATTCTATTTTATTTTATTTTATTTATTATTTTCAAAAAGAATTCATTAATTACTTTTAATATTATTCGATTTTTTCTTTGTTTAATTTCCCCAATATCCACTATCAAAAAATTCATATTGTTGGTAACCTAGGATAAAGCTTCATAGTTATACTACTTGTGTTTATATTGTCCAATGTCTAAATTTGAATTTTCTTGTACGTTTTCATAGAACTTTGGAATATGCTTTCAATGATAAAAATTTTAAGGTGGAAACACCTAAAACCATCAAAATAGGAAATTTAGTATGGGTGGAGGTGCCTGTTTTTAGAAAAAAAACATTTGTGTAGCACTAGCAATTGAAAGCCATGCATTAAAAAAAATAGATTTTTTGGATATGACATGTAATTTCTATGAATTATCAAAGTGGAAGCTCCCTACGCCATTGAAGCCTTCATATATGTAGTTGAATCTAAAACCAAAATCTAGAAAATCAGCAATCAAATAATTGCCATTAAGTGCAAGGATGGTGTAATGACACTTTTGTGAGACACTTTAAGGGAAGTCTACTATGCATGAGTGGATACATGGACATTTTTGGGTGTTTCCACCATATAAATAGGTGAAAAGAGAGAAGTTTTATTTAGTGTAGATTAGAATTGCTACTAGTGGCCCAAGATCACTTTTGAGGGGTACAATTGTATACTCACATACACATGATGATGTTTTTTGGATGCCGTGGTGTGAAAGAAAGAATGAAATACCTTAACCCCTTTAGGGTGTTATATGATACAAGTGCACATCACAACTCTACAATCAAAAGCAGTTTTTAAAAAAATAAGCATTGGCAAGAACTTTGTGATTACAAATGGGTGTTCACTTGGGTGCTCTATATGTGAAGTGTGTATTGTGCCAAGCCAAAGAAGGAGAAATCAACATCACATTGTCCGTTGAAGCACCTCATACACTTGGTATGACGCGCTTGCACTAGTTGTAGGTCAAGTATGGACCGGAAGTATTAGTATCCAAGTGAGATGTGGCTCAAACGACTATGATGGCAATCCATGCAACAAGGTACTTCACTTGTGAGAATTTTTTAAGTCTTCGTGATAAATTTGATGCTAATTCATTTCGAAATTGTGAATCTATGAGGTTTGCAATTTTTTGACACAAAAAAAACAAGACCTAAAATTTTACAAAATAATAAGAGAGAAAGAAAAATTATAGGATTCAAAAAAAGAAATATTATTGTGATAATAATAAGTGTTAGTTATATATATATATATTATGTTCACAAAGAAACTTCTAGAATGAACTTTCTGAATTATCAATAAAATTAAAAGAAAATGTTGAAAATCACTATTGAACTTTGAAAAATCTCTAACAATTATAGTTTAAGAAAATAATGCAAATTACCTAAAGTAAATCATATAACAAATCCTATATTAGTTTCACCTCAAAGACACTACCTTATTCCAAAAAAAATTAAATCCTACACACTAATTTATATATAATGATCTAGTTCAAATTTTTCTCAATGGCATAGTTGATTCTATTTTTGGTGGAAACAACAATCACCTTGAAGAAAAAATGCCAAGCATGACATCCATGGAAATCCTATTTGCTAATTGACATGAAATGTTGTATTCCACATTTTTCCACAATGGCATGGTTGCTTTAATTTCCAAGAGAAAAAAAATATATCCTTCAAGAAAAAATGTAGAGCACAACATTCAAGGAAATCCAATTGGAAAAATGTAGGGTGGAGAGGTCATTTTTATAATGAAATCTATTGTCCGTCTTGAATCCTCAAAAGGTATGGGACAATTTGAAAATGAGAGTTTGACCCTTCTTTGTCAATTGTGTTCAATGTAGAACTTCAAACCTCATTTTGTTATAGTAGAATAACTTTATCTAAAAAATTTGAACCAAGAAAAGTTGGGGAAATCAACCTCAATTTCATCTTCTAAAATTTGGTTGAGATTTTGAGCCTCCAATCATAACTTATGGAAAATTTTAGAGAGGATGTTTGAAAATGTTAGAGAAAATGTCCCTTCCAAGTCCTCTCTACATTTTGTCCATAACTTGTGATTGGAGGCTTGAAATCTCAAATGGATTTTAGGAGATGAAATTTAGCATGATTTTTCAACTTTTCTTAGGTCCAAGTTTTTTAGAAAAAGTTATTCTATTATGACCAAATGAGGTCTAAAGTTCTACAATTCCTAGCCGTAGTATTTTGGTTTTACTTTGGTTTTGCATTTTTGTATTTGTTATCTTATTGGTTTCCTATTTAATTCGAATTTAATTTTTTTACTTAGTTGTATTTTGGTTTTCATTTTACCACCATTTCATCATTTGCCTAGTTTGGTTACTTTACCAAATCTTGCTTAAAGTCATTTTAGTTTAAAACCTCTATTTTTTTCCTAGAATTTTGTTTTTGTTTTCTCCCAATTACATTTTAAAGATTTTTACCCTATACTCCCGAAGTTTTCATCACTATCTAATGGAAACTTCCTAATTGATGGTTGTGGCTTATTTTAGAATATTAATACTTTTGGAATTGTAAATTCACGCATATTGTTTACAATTTCCATTTTCTAAAAGGTGAACTAACAAGGTGGCTCACAACGTTCTTCAAAAGTATCATTGGATTTCAATTGGGTGAACCAAGCATGTGATTGAATATGAGACCAAGAAATTTCTTCCTTTTCAAATTCCTATTACCTTATAAAAAAATTCACTTTCATGTTGAAGTAAACCATCAAACTTTTCTAAGAAATGTTTTTGTTTTGGACATTTAAAAATTGTTGTAAATCTTCATTATAAAACTCAAGCAAGTGGATTGAAGAATCCAAAATAAAACCACTTGTTAGCACACACCCTTTGCAACTTACCAGAGTACATAGGATAATTGTTTTCTGAGTGCTCTTGCCAATAGCCAAAGATACATGCATACTTTCCAAGTAAAATACACTTGATACAAAGCCTTCTACAAGAAAGAGCTTGTATTCATTGTGAATACGTAAAACATGTTCTTTTGCTTAGGCATAGTTTCTACTCTTTTATTTTTTATTTTTTTATTTTTTCATCTCATAATTTGCTCCACAACTTTGCCAAAGTGTTGATAATTTCATGTTTTGCCTAATAAATAAGGGAGCCAACACAAAAATGTAAAATATTAGAAATTGAGGCCCAAGCATGTTCTCCACATCCCAAAGGGGGCCCGAGTTTGTGGGCTAGGGAAGATTGACCCCCTTATTGCCCTAGCCAAGGATAAATGGAAAAATTTCCCCCTATTTTTTTGCTGCATAAATTTTGAATTTCTTCACCTCCACTGTCAAATTTGGAGGGGCCTCTGATTGCAAATACGAACTTGGAATTTTCAAATTTTAACATGAGTGGCAAATTAAAAATTTTAGTCTTTTCTGTAGGGGTAAAATACATAGCAACAAGGGGGTCAACTCAATCCTCCTTGGCCCCTTTTGCGTCCTTAAAAAGAGGACCTGCGACAATGAACAAAATTGTCTTATGGTAAAACACACCATTTCGGACCAAATGGGAGGGGCGGGGGGGTGCCCTCTTGTCATTTTTGAAATTTTCTACTATTTTTTTCTAGAGAAAGTGAAGTGATAGAAATGGTGAAAGCATTTGAAACTATATTTTTCGACAAAATGTGAATTTGTTATGAATTTTTGAAGTGTTCAACCCATCACAACCCTAAAGAATCTGTAGAATGCCCCCAAATCAACAAAAACTAATCCATGACACTCATCTTACTCACCTATTGCGGTCACAAAAATTTCTAACACTAGACTTGAAAAAAACACTTTCTACAATGAACTAACACTAAAAAATTGAAAGTTCCTATTGTGGTCACTAATTACTCCATTCCAATTAGCTAAGACATTGAATGTGGCCCAAATCTCAATAACTAGAAGAAAACCATACTGGGGTCATTTTGAGGAGTTTGCAATGGGTAAAAGGTCTGTAATGGGCTGTTTTACCTTAACCCCTCACCGCCCAAGGGGACCAAAAGTGTCCTCAAGTTAAATTCAAAGTGCTGTAACTTTTGCATCCGATGTCCGAATTCAATAAAACTTGTTGGAAAATTTGCACTCTCTCTTCTAGTTTTTGTGGTAAAATTTCAGATCAATCCAAGATTTTCTGAATTTTTGGAAGCCAATCAAAGTTCACAAGTTCAATTTGAGTTCAACAAACTACATTTGATGGCTGCGATTTCGGGGGCTTGTATCTCCTTCATCCAAAGTTTGTTTTCAATAAAATTTGTTGGGTTATATTCCCCTTGAAGTCTAGTTATTGTGGTAGAATTTTCATGTCAATCCAAGTTGTTTTGAATGTTTGGGAGAAATTCGAAGTTCAAAATCCCAACATTTTTGGATTATAGTGAACTTCGGCGGCTCGTTTCTTCTTCATACAATGTTCGTTTCCAATAAAAAAATTGTAAAAGTTGCGCATACTAGTCTAGTTTATGTGTATAAAAATTCATATTAATCCAAGAAGTTATGAGTGACTGAGAAGCATTTTAGTAGAAGGAGGTTCAGTTTTGATGTAATTTTTGCAACTTTTCTTGCTATTTTTTGACAGTTCAAAGTCATTTTGCAGATAGAATGAGTCAATTGAATGATATTTTTTTTCACCAATGTGTTTTTATGCTGATTTTGAATCACTTTATAGTTTGAAGTTTCTTCATTTGAGTAGAGTTAGAAATCGAATTTCGCCTCCAAATGTATTTTCAAGAAACATTCAACATCCTTTTTCAACACTAAAACATTATAATCTTGCAATCTATATGGTCAAATGACATCAAATTTGGGCATGTAATCTACAACAAGTACACTACAATACTGTACGGTTGAGATCTCTATAACTCAGAGAAAGTTATATCTATAACATTTTTTTTAAAATGTTGTTTTTGGACTTGTTCAAGCCTTGGGCAATGAGGGGTGAAGGTAGGAGGCTCAAAATCCGCACAGACTCTAAAATTATCCATGTCCCAAATGTACACTATTTGTATATGGGTTTTTTTCATCTTTACAAAGATGTACCAACAGTGTACATTTGTGGAGGTGGGCGATTTTAGAGCCCCATGCCATTTTGACTTCAAAAATTCATAACTAATTCCAGAAAGCTCCAAAAATTATGAAACGACGTGGATTAGACTTCAATTCCACTTGTCTTTCAAGGAAAATTTACTGAAAAATATTTCAATAAGTTCCACCTCCCCAAAATTCAGTTTCAGCTCTTACATGGACGCTTTATGGACCTCCTACCTTATATGGCTCCTCAGCAACGTTAATGAGGCTGCAAGTTTTAGCCGTTCGGCGGCAAAGAAGCTGATGTTTGCCCAATCACTTACCTTACAAAGATTTGTAGTGGCATGGCCTTCCAGTTCTCCTGGTTCACTAATTGGCTAAGAACCCTATGATAAATGATTTTCCATAGCAATGTTGGAAGAGAATCATCGGTTAGTTCATTGGTAGCTGGTGGAATTGGGAAAAACATTGGTTGCAATTTGGGAATATTGGGAAAGAAATGGTGAAAAAATCTATGATATTTCTATTTGGAGTAAGAAATAGAGAAAATTTTAGACTAAGGACTTGAAAAGAAAAAAACAAATTCAATATGGGAATTAAAGAAAAATAGGTGATAAAACTCAACAAATATCATGAATAGTGGTTCATACTATTATTCAAAAAAGAATTGTAGATATTTGTCATATGGATTCTGAAATAGATTTTGTATTTCCACCCAAAATATGAAATTTGTTATTAGCACTTGAAATTTTTTGGCTAATATTATATATTGCATACCCTAGTGAGCCCCTACAATTCTTTGGTGTTTATAGACCTAAACTATTTCAAAATACTCATCCCCTAAGTAAGGAAAAAATCTTCGTCTATATTTATTTCTTTAACAAATCCAACCAAATAATACTTTAGTTAACTTGTTCATGTACATCCTCTCCAAATTTTAGAGTGAATGCCCCCACCATGTTCAATGTGGCAAGTTCAATGTGCCTTAACTTAAAAATGTAGACTTTCCTAGCCCTTCCAAATGGCAAAGTTTTATGTTTCAACATTTTTAGAAGCATATGCATGTGTCCCATAACTTGTGCATTTTAGTCAATATGTTGAAAATGGGTTGAGAATATATGTCCAAAAATTTAACAATAAATTGATACATTCATCTTTTAAAAATGATAAGTTGGAATGTGGTACTATACTAAATGAAAGAAAAAAACTAAAAGACTAATAACTTTTCCAAGAGATTGAGAATTGTTAATCCCAATGGTGAGAATATTTTAGTAAACAATAAATATCGTTTATTTACTTACTTACAAAATTTTGAAATTGATTTCTAAAAATGACATCATATGTTTTTTTGTCTTTCATTGCTTGCTAAAGAAAATCCCTCATAACTTTTACCTCATTATTTCAAATTGAATAGTTCAAATGTTATTGAGCAAGCATAAATCTTTACAATCCAATAAAATTAATTCATTTTTTTTAGAATATATTTTTAGCTACCCAATTTGACATTGAAATTGTGAATACCCTTTTTACTTTTGTAGTATTTATCAAAATGACTTCAAACAAAGCTTTGCAAGTAGATTAGAATAATTAGCATCCATCCTAAAAATCTTGTGCAAAACTTCCAAATTATGAAGGCAATTAAACCTATACCAAGTTCTCAAAAAAACCAAAGTAGGCTCCTTACTAGGGCTCCTTAGTCCTTTGGAGTTTAAAGAAATGGATGATAGAAACATAAGACTTTTTCTTCAATGTTTATTTTCACCATTTTGTTTTTCTCATACATATGTATTCAAACATGGTGATATTATATTGGATTATAACAATAGAATATTAGCATGTGTTAACCCAAAAAATTTATGACTTTGTTTCACCGAAAAACACTTAAAATTGCCATTTTAAGTATAAAGAGCTATAATAGAAAAGTACAAATTTTTGCATATTCAACTTTAGGGGCTTGGATTTGACTTGTATACAATTATTTAGTTTGACACTTTGACCATGTAGATTGAAAGATATTAGTATTCAGAGGGTAAAGAAAATATATTTTTGCACCTTATTAGGTTTTCAAACTTTTAATCTTGTTAACTTAAATTTTTGCACTACAAAGTTTGAGGTTTAAATCTTTATGGTAGAGAGTTGAGCTAAAAATCTGAGGGAGAGAATTCAATTATTTAAAAAGAAATTCATTTAAAAAAAATTGTTAAGTACAAGTAGGTACAACATAGAAGGTTAAATTAAACCATCGACAATTCTAAAAAAGTAATTGAAATATGTCCATCATTTCAATGGCAAGATTGTTCTAGCAAGTAATCTACATCCTATGGATGTTTTTACATTGAAAAATTGTTTCGAGTTCAAAAATAAATCTTATACCATATTTTTCTTAAATGACTTTTTCTCTTGGACACTAAATGAAACAAAAATTATATTCCCAAAAAGTTGTTGCATTCCACTTATCTTCTATAAAAAAAATTTAAAAATCAAGATTAAATTTGACATCATAGGAACTTGCCTAAAATCCTTAAAAATCCCTTAAAGAACTTTGAACCTTTAGGAATTAATATATTCTTACTACTAGACCATACATTTTGAATATCACAACATGAATAATTCAAAGATATCATGAAAGTAACTTATATTATGGCTTTACTAACTTTGACACTACTACTAGCAATTGGTTGAATACTTTGCAATTTAAAAAATGTGGTATAGAATTTATTTCTAAATTCAATTTTTAAATTTTTTCAATACAAAAACATCCATACAATGTAGATTACTTACTTAAACAATCTCACCATTAGGACATTGGACATGTTTCTATCATGTTTTAGAACTATTGATGACTTAATTTATGTTCTTATTTAGATATATATTGCACTACAAATGGCTAGTGAATACATACTTATAGAAGAGAAAGCATACCAAATTATGTATCATGCATGACAAGCACATAAATTGGTCTTAGCCTTACTATTCCATGGTTTCACAAAATGTCATATACTTCAACAACAAAAGGATTCCATGGATGCTTAAAGCTTACCAAATGATGTATGTAGGTCATTTAGTAAGTATGGAGTATAAATAAGCTCATCTGAATGGTCATTTCTAGGATTTCTTTTTAAAATTTCTTTGCAATTTAGCCCCTAAAGGACTAAGGCTTTTTTAGCCAAAAAACCATTCAAAATTGCCATTTCTACTGAAATGACTAAGTGAGAAAAAAATTTGAATTTTTTTGGCACATCTAATTGAAGATCTTACATCTAACTAGTATGAGAATATGTGTGATAAATTTCAGAAATTTTGATCACATAGATTGCAAGATATTTGCATCTAAAGTGAAAAAAACAAGTTTTTTTGCAAGTTATAGGACTATATTATTTGACTTTGAACCTTCTTAATTTAAATTTTTGGCACTAGAGAGTTTTGAGGTTTAAATCTTTATGGTGTGGAATTGGGTTGGGAATCTTGGAATAAAATTCAGGAAAAAAATCCTTAATTTTCATTCTTTTAAAAATTGTTAAGTAGAAGAGAGTACAAGATAGAAGGAAAATCTAAATTGTTAATATTTCTAAGATGGAATTAAAATGAACTAATACCAATACTGATATTGTTGTATAAATCAAACTAAAACATGTTGAAATTTTTTTTGAATTGTAAAAATTGCATTCAAAAATGAATCCTATAAGTTATTTTTTTAAGAAGATGCTTAGATTGCCTGAAAAAAAAAGAATGTCCATAAATTTTACATCACTTATCCAAATGAAATCAATATAATCTTTCCATGTAGACAAAAATATTATCTACAAGAAAAAAATATATTTTTTTTAAATTCAAATTTTTGAATTTTTTATGCTACCCAGTCTCCTCAATTTCGAGCATAAATTTTGTTCTTGGGCATCAACTAAAAAAAAAACTATATTCCTACAAATATGATCAATTTTTCTATTTTCAAAAAAAGTTTCAAAAAATCATTACAAAAATTGAGACAGTATGTACTTGCCCAAAAGCTAAGTTATCTTCTGAAGGGACAAATGGTCTTTTAGGGGGTAAAGCTCCAAAATACATGAAATGGTCACATGTAGAACAAGATTAGAAAATTTGGAAAAGAAAAATGTAACTATAGAATTTTTGATCTTACCTTTTTGTAAAATGAAAGGAAAAAATGAGTCTCAAATTCTATATTATTTGTGATCCAAGTGCTCAAAGCACAACAAAAGAGATTCTTGGATTCTTAGAGTGTATTGCAACTTTAAAATTCAACAAAAACTAAAGAATTTGGAATTTAGTTATTATTTTTTGAGTGGTGTATGTGCTTAGGTTAAAAATAGCATAACACACTCTAAAGAAACCACATTTTTATAACTAAGGTTTATGATTATGATGAAGCATAAATGTTAGTCAGTCCTTAAGTAACAAAAATTACAAATAGAACTCTTTCATTGATCCTTTCACATTTACAATTTTTTTTCAACCAAAGCACTCAATAATTTATAGAAAGTACATCCTAATTAATTATTGAGTGCAAAATATATTCCCAAATTTTTCACAAAAATCCGAATCCTTATACTTAATTTGCAAATACAAACACTTTGCAAATTTTACAATTGAAGTTGACCAAAACTTTTTAAAAATATTACTAATTGATTTTAAAAGACTTTTAATGGTTAGCTATTAAGGACAAGGAAATGATGTTTGGAGCTACAAAGATTCAAAGCCAAAAATGTAGCAAAACCAAAATTGTTGCAAAAGTGCTATTCCTCAAATAGACTTGATAACTCTACAAGATGCATGTAGTACATATATATAATTATAAAACAAGCTTGTATGTAAGGCTCCAAGACTTATGTTGGAAATATTGAGGTTTTGTTCTTTTTGCTTTCAATATATACTATCACTATGTCTTCAAATTCTTCAATAAAATCAAGAATCTTCTAAGAGACATTAAGAAATGTCAAGGATTACTTTGATGCTGAGCAAATCTCAATACATACCCTATGCTTGGGTCAGATTTGTAAAAAAATATTCAAAATATAAATAAATATGGCATGTGATGAAATTTTTCAGAAATTATAATGTGGCATATTTGAGTAGTGTGGAAAATATGAATGAATATAATTTGAATCCTCAAAAGAAAATCCGATGAAAAATGAAAAATAATATACATACCAAGTTGATTGATTTATAAATACAAAAAATTCATGAAATAGGTACCAATTGTTGGAAGATTACTTTTGATCATAAAGTACTTTCCAAGTTTTGTCCACAATTATTGAATTCTAACTAGTAATGTCTAACTGCATCTTATTATTACATTTATATTTTACTGAAGTTTAAATAGTATATTTTGGCAAAATGGCTCTTTGGATTAGATGGTAAAGCTTGAGTATCGCAATAAAGTTGGAATCCATGTTGCTAAAGGTCACAAAAGATTTGATAAAGTTGTATACCATTGTAATGATAGGAAACCATGTTGCTAAAGGTCATAAAATATTCCAATTCTTGTGAAACAAAATTTTGAAAATTCTAACTCCAATTAATGAAAGGAAATTCACCCCCCAAAGAAATGATTTCATATGGGGTGTAATAAATTTGACCCCAACTTACGGTAATTCTTGCAAATTTTATACCTTTGTTAAATATCATTGTTAAAACAAATGTAGATTCTTCATTTGCATTTGCATTTCCCCTAAGTCACTATAAAGTTAGGGTCTATTTGCAAAAAGTAGTAAAATGACAAAATATTATTGTTGTGCATTGCATTGGTCTTTGTTTAATGCAAAAAATGAGGACAAAACAATTGCATGAATTTAACAATTGTGCAAATTATTTTAGAAGTAGGATACAAATTAATGCAAATAGAACTCCATTCTATGGTCAAAACAAAAACAAACAGATTTTTAGTTGAAAAAAGTGAGTTTTTTTCTTTTTTTGGAAACATACAACCTTCAAGGGCCGCAGGTAGATTAACACAACACACCATCCAAGGCAACCCGGCTTGAATGCCACTGGGAATTAGGGCCACTTCACACTATGGCACAAGGTCGAGAGTCCGTCGATTTCAGCCAATGAGATTGTAGAAACCCAAAAGTTTGGCCTCTCAAGCCTTCACACAAGGAGGCAAAATCTCAGCCATTAGATTGGACTGTTTTTGTAGAAATAGGTAGGATGCCTTCCCTGGTTTATTTGTTTATTTGTTTATTTGTGTCCCCATTGGGGTTTGAACCCTAGTCTCCACCATTACAATGGGGAGTCTTTGCATTCTATGAACCTACTTCCCTTCAATGTTTAATGCCACCTTTTTATTCCATTTATATCCTTTATATCCCTTGTTCAATGATGAGAGCATGTACTTTAATTATTTTTTCAAGGCCATTTTTGACTCCTTTCTCATGTTTTTTAACCTTTTGCTTGAAAAAATTGTCACATGGGTGACAATTTATTGAAAATTTCAGAAATTGGATGGATTAGAAGTTGAAAAAATGGAATAGGTTTGGACTTTGGGCTTGGACTTTGGACTTTGGAGGCTTCACACTATGACCAGCTGAAGGCTTCAATTCCTAGTTTTTTTGGCCTATTCATTGCTCATTTCCTTGGACTCTCACCAAAGTTTGGCCACTCAATCCCACGGCCTCTCGACTTGGACGGCCATAGTGTGAAGAGGCCCTTACACACCTTCAGTATCCCCGTCAGGTTCTTAGATTTTACTTTTTCCAACTGATGCAAAAGTCACTTACACAAAAGTCACCATCGGGAACGCCGTGGTGAGCGTCGATCACACACTCAAAGTCTCCCCCAAGTCTTCTTCCGAAGCACTGATGAGAAGCTCGTATTAGGGTTTCTCGATTGCAGGGTGTTCCGGAACAGGGGTTGCAACATCAGTTGCGAGGCGTGGTGAATTTGCGGAATAATTCCTGAAATTGGAGGAAGAGGCGCTGCCTAGCGATGGCGTTGAGCAATTTTCTCCTGACAGTCGCCGCGGTAGGTGCTGGATTCGTCTTGCTCAAGGGCGACGTAAGACGGTCGGCTGTGAATCTTCGGCGCAATCTGAAGCAAGTGCGCACCTGGCTAGAGCAGGAACAAGCGACTACGTCCAAGTAAAAATTCTGCTCCTTCAACCCTAGCATACGTATTCCTAACGTTTCGGGATTTAGGTTTTCTTCACCCCTAGCATATATTTCTCAATTTCGCGATTCCCATGCGGGTATTGGGTTCCCGGATTTAGGGTTTTCTAGGCGCGTACTGACATCTCAGCTGTTCTTGTATTTCAGAGGCGAACATGTGAAGCCAAGGGAGGTCGAAGCAGGAAAAACGGAGAAGGTGGCCATGAAAGAGGAGAAGCAATAGTTTGGCTGTGGAGAATGTATCCGTTTGCCACCTTTCATCCTCTGTTTTGGAGTCGGATGTTAGGTCAGTATATTTCTTTTGATAGATGATCTTGAGGTTTATGAAAGTTCAGATCCTTGTACATGCGATCTTCGTTTATTTCCGATCGTCGTTATAGTGTATTTCAAAAACAAACCCTAATTATGTCGGGACGGGGATTTGGAAGCTTTGAGGTCTGGAAGCTGGATACCAGACCTACTCTTTGCACCGACTAGGGTGCAATTTTATGGGAAGGACAATTTTCGGTGCAAGCTGAAGGAATTAATGCTGAGAACAACGTATTTTCGTTTTTATGTCTGATGCTTTCTGTTCATGGATTCAAAAGAGACCATTCCTCATGCATTTGACTTGGTTTGGTTTTGAGCTCTCCGGTCAGGAATGTTATGTACTGATCCTTGCATTGTAGAGTCTTTTGCATCTAATTTTTCCAGTTGTGAGTGCATTGTTGAGCAGCCATCTATTTGTTCAGGGCTCTGAGATGTTGGTTTTGGTGTAGAAATCCAGTCTTCAAAGTCACGACAGTTACAGCACTACTCTAGAATACTTGTGGCTGTAGCTAGAAGGTTTCCCCAATGAGCTAAAACATTTGAAGTACGTGACAGAGAATTGAATAGCTGGCGTTGCAGACGTGATCATGGGGAGAGAACTCAAGATGCAGGTCCTTGAGTACTTGACCCTTCAGACCCAAGTGCAGCCACGGCAATCATGTAATATTGAATAACGTGAAATTGATTCTGATCTAGAACTTTGTGCAAATTGGATGGATGTTAAAGATTGTGCACTGCATGAACTTCCAAAGAAGGGGCCCATGCCCATATATTCCAGCTTCACAATCCTTCTCTTTGTTTGCTACCACTTTGCAACTAAATATGAATGAAATTATTTGATATTGGGTCTTTAGAGTCGAAATCCCATGTCTTCTATCTATATCTTAAGTTAGGTTGTTTGTTTTGCTTTGTTTTGTTTTGATTGTTTGTTGTGGTGAGATTTCCTAGCCTTTGAGTCCTAGGTCATTTTTTGGTATTGTTGGAAAGCTTTGTACAAGGGGTGCATGTGCTTTGTTTTGTGGCATTCTAACCTATAGTGTGAAAGATATTGAATTTCAAAGTTTTTATGAATTAAAAAATTAAAAAATTTCTTTCACTTTTACTTTGGCTATGGCAATGATACATGGTACTTTATATTCATACCTTAAGTTTGTTTGTTTTTTCAATGTTTTTTTAATAGTTAGATCTTTGAGATGGTGCATCCTCTACTCCCATGGTTATGTTCTTGGTATTTTTGGAATTAAATTATTGTTTGTTTGTTTGATATATTGAGATTTAAGAAACTATACGTAAGTCCCCTAGCCATATTCTTGGTATTATTGGAAAGTTCTCTACAAGGAGATGCACAAACTTTGTTTTGTGGCATTTGGACCTAAGGTGTGAAGATTATGGATTTTTGAATTATTTTTGTATTAAAACAAGTCATTGCGTCACATGTCCAAATGCCACAATATAAAGCTCTTGCACTTTTTTGTACATAAAGCTTTCCACTCGTATTGAGAATGCAACCTCTCAAACCACAACAAAGACCTAGCACTCCTTTCATGCATAAAACATGGAATGAAAAAATGAAAAAATGATTTTTATTTTTATTTTGACTATGGCAACAACACATGACACATTAGTCTATACCTTAATTGTTTTGTTTTGTTAGATACACTTGAGATCTAAGAAATGAGGAGTCCCCCAATCGCATTCTTAGTACCATTGAAAAGCTCTCCAAGAGGAGGATGTACAAATTTTCTTTCGTGGCATTTGGACCTACATAATGAAAGTTATTGAATTTCAAAGTTTTTATGAATTATAAAATTGAATTGAATCATCTTCTCTTTTAGAAAAACCACAACTTTCGTAGTGCATGTCCAAACTCCACGAAACAAAGCCCTTGCATTCCTTTGAGCATAAAGCTTTCTCTTTGTATCAAGAGTGCAACCTCCCACACTGCAACAAAGTCTTTGCACTCCTTCATGCATAAAGATATTGAATTTCAAAGTTTTTACAAATTAAAAAATTTAAAGATTATTTTCACATTTATTTTTGTTGTGGCAATGGCACAGGGCACATCCGAGACACTTTGTTTTGTCACACTTTGACTCACAATAGAAAAGATATTGAATTTTGATGTTTTTATGAATTAAAAAATATAAAAATACATTTTTCATTTTATTATAATGTGACAACAATATAGGTCACACAGGTAAGTGATATATATATATAAAGAACCAATGAACCAATTTGTTCCATTTTGGCTTTTTTAATCATTGTTGATTGAAAATGTGTTTGAATTTGAGAGAACATTTTTCATTTTTAAAATTCAAAACATATTTTTAATTTGACTAAGATTCTAAACCAGATTTTTGTGGAAAAAAAGAATATTCAATTTCTAATAAGTTTTCTTCACCCAAAGATTCACCTTACTTTGTTTTTTTTCTATAAATCGATCACCCCAAAATTTTATAATCTTAAAATCCAATGGTCAAAATTCTTCACAATTATTTCTACGCATACTAGACAAAGTAGTCTTTATTTTTGTACATTTAATATTAAAAATCTCAAACACAGCCATGTATAAATAAAATCAAAGTGGGATGACTTAGTTTCAACCAATATTCTTAGGAAGTTGTATTGGTAGGCCTTAAGGGATTAAATGGTACTAAAATTGTTGCATTTTAAGTCATGGAAGTTCTATAAATATCACAATTTATAATAGTAATACACTGATAATTTTTTAATATATTATAATGCAAGATAAATACGAAGTAATATGTTATAATATTTTAGTATATTATATTGGATGTAAGGTTTTTAGGGTTTAGGATTTATGAATGATCTCTACAAGATTGTGACATGAAGAGGCCATGGAATAATGCACAAGCATTCCAACCACAAGCCTTGATGCAAACCAAATTAAATGTAAATTAACGTAGTTAAGTGCATTTTGACTTAATATAGTTGAAATTTGTGAATGGATGTATATGTTTTCATAAACAATAGTATTTTGTAACAAGTATTTAAAATTATTTTTGTCATATATTTTATTTGGGATCTAAAGGATTAATCCCCAAAGGACTAAGGAGTCCAATGTAGATTTTTAGTAAATTTCTACTAAAACATCTTCATATGAAGTTCCTATCAATACAAAGTCTCCTCTTCTTCAATCTAAAGTTAATAATTTAAGATTACACAAATTTTGTATGTGATACTAATATGTAATTCTTACTACATCCTAAGTCTCAAGTTCCACTAAACTTTCAAAATTTGATTCGTATGAAGTTGAAAATTTGGACTTCGGTCTTTCTAGGAAGTCCAAAGTCATTTTGCACCAATATGGCAATATTTTTTTTGAGGTTTTGGCATGAAGAAAATGGGACTTAGAATTCAACTTGGATTTAGCAATAATAGAGACCCGACTCAGGTTCCAAGTCCCAACTATTATATTGTAGATAATACAAAAAATATATATAGTACTAAGTCAAGCATCCTCATGAGCTATTTTTGTATAAGTATCTTCAAATTCTATATTAGAAGTGTCCAAAAAATGAGATTTAAAACCCCTAAGCCTATTTTTTAACAGATGATTTTTTCTATAAGAAAAACTTTGGACTTAGAATTTGGACTTTGGGTTTCACACCACAAAGCTCCAAGTCCCACAAACCAATATTTTTAATTCACCTTCTGCAAAGCAAGAAAGTTGGGACTCAGCCTTGAACTAGGACTTGGATAACCAACCCTAATATTACACTACACTATTTTGTCCTATTTATAAAAAAGAAGAAATTAGCATCATCTAGATAATTAGTATCATCACAAAGTTTTATTTTTGTAGAAATTGGGACAATACAAAAATCCTTTGAACTCTACTATTTTCAATTGATAGTGTGACTTTGATAAATTAGTATTACATGCACTATTAGGACAAATCAATATAGTAGGATAAATTCAAGTCCACTAGATCCTTTTTATAACAACTAACTTTATTCCCTATTATAGTTGTCATATGGAAAAGGTGTCATAATGTCAAATTAGCATGTAATTGTTAGATTAAGTTAGCAATTGAAAATGAAGTTTTGAAATTCAATGTCTTCTAATATGAGTGCTAGAGGACAAGAGGTATAGGGCCCTAAGTTTCAATGCCTTGCAATTTGCAATTTGCAACTTGCACCATACATGGTAAATACCACACATGCTTCTTTTGATTTCCAAAGGAGAAAAATGTTGAATTTGTAATGGTGATTTGAAAAGACAAATCCTGAAGGCAACAAAACTATTGATATACAACTTGTTTTTTTCTCCATATTATTATCGCATTTGTTTGTCTAGCTATTGAGGTTACATCAATAAATGTGATAGTCAGAGTATTGCATTCAATTCTCAATTGGGGACATCCATTTCCAAGAATCTTGTCACATATTTAAAGTGGGTACACTCCAAAAATGAACCCTTGTCTAAAACCGCCATCATCACTTTGTATACATCTCCAAATATGTACATATGTCAAGGAAATGATTTCACAACATCTACCAAGAAAAACTTTGACCCTTCCCAACTTTTTGCATACGATATCCAAATGTCACATCCTTTAGTGCATTGGAACCTCCTTTCATTTGCCAACAAGTGAATAAGAAATTTTGATCCATCTAATAATACAAACTATGAACAATAGCAAAAAAGTAATGGTTTGGGGGTTGCCCACCTTTGAGGGTGTCACCCTAAATGGGGGAGGGAGGGAGTTTGTGTATCATAGTTGACACTACAAGACACAAATTTAAACTTCTCCTTCGAAGTGGGCCTTCCAGGGTGAATTTTGTGTTCTACAGGATATAATTGTAAAAATCAAAGCCCCCTATTTTGTGCTTGATTCACTTACATCTTCACTATTCTTTACTACAGTGGGGCCTGTGATTGCAAATCTGAATTCCAAATTTGCAGATTTTATCATGTGTGACAAATAAAAAAATTCTTGCATCTTCCCAGGGGACAAAATTCACCCTACAAAGCCCACTTTGTAGGACGGATTTAGCATCTTGCATTCACACTTGCGACTTACCCCAACTAGTTACTTTCCTTCTAGAGACCACGGATTTGTTTTGAGACAGAAGGAAGTTAAGTTAGTACCTTATAAGTTGACACTTGCAGCTTCTTACACGCCCCTCGCTCCAGCAAAGTGCAGAGTCAGTAAGCTTAAGTACAGTAAAATCTGTAAATGGAATTTTTCTCTCCCAGTTCAAAGCCTTGTAACAGGCTGGGAAGCCTGTCCCTCAGTCTGTAAATTCTTCCTTCCACATGGAGTTCGCTGTACTTCAAATCAAGCCTCAAACTTTCAAAAATTAAAAAATTAATTAAAAAATATTAAAAATTAAAAATCAAGCCTGCAACTCCCACTGGAAAAAGCGGAGGCAATCCTCTCTGTCACTAAGCTTAACTTAACTTCACCTTCTCTTAACTTAATGATTCTCAACTTCTTTCCACAGATCGGTTCATCAGGTGGAAGTTGGACCGTTGGACCTTCATTAGGCCTACTGTTGAATGGAAGTTGGAACGTTGGTCCAAAGGGAGTAGTTTAGTATAAAAGAGGGCAATTGAAACGTTTTGTTGTTGCAAATGTAGTTAAGTAAGTTACTTACTGTCAGGACACCATCCCCACGCCACTCCACGCTCGCATTCCAAGAGGAGGAGGGAGGAATCAGTTGTCTCAGCCACAAGTTAAGTTAGTGTCGTTTAATTTGCAACACTTACGTGCATGGCCTTGGGGGAGGTGACGTGAGGTAACTTAAAATGTGGGTTAACCTAAGTTACCATCCTTTCATTCCAAGCAACTTGAATGAATCATACCTTGGAGAATAAGTTATGTTGGGGATGGTCACACGTGATTTTGGGTCACAACAAAAGAGAGAGACATTTGGGGGAGAGAGAATGAAGTAACCTTGGAAGGATGCAACCCAGCATGATCGAGGTGGTCACCAAAAATACTTCAATCATGGGACCAATTGTAGGTGCATTCTTTGTAGAGATTTTGGGTCCCCAATAGAGAGAGAAATTTGGAGGAGAGAGAATGAAGTAACCTTGGAAGGATGCAACCCAGCATGATCGAGGTGGTCAACAAAAATACTTCAATCATGAGACCAATTGTAGGTGCATTCTTTGTAGAGATTTTGGGTCCCCAAGAGAGAGAGAGAGAGAGAGAGAAATTTGGGGTAGAGATAATGAATTAACCCCTAAAGGACCAAACTATGTTTTTTAGCAAGATAGGAATTTTTGGGTAGCTCACTATGAATGGAGTTTTTCTTTTTCTTTTCTTTGAAGTTTTCACACAACATGTGCCTGAGGAGTAGCTTTAAGGCCCAACAATTTCATAACTTTTGACTACATGGTTAGAAAGTCATGGCATGATATGTGATTTTCATTGATCTTTGGGTAGCCCAAAAATTTCTTAAAAAACATTTTTTTAAGAAATCAAAATCTGAAATTGGTTTTCTAGATTTATATGCACATGGAAAGCTTTGAATCATTCCATTTTGATTAATGAGATGAAATTTATGAGGAGTTTTAGTTTGTGGGCAAATTCAGATTCTCTACTCTAAAATGAACTTTGAAGTCCTTTATTTCACTCAATTTTCAATATTTCTGAAAAAAAAATAAAATCATAAGATGTAGATTGTTCATTACAACATGAAAAACATTGGGATTGGCATTTTTCAATTCCATAACATAATTCTTAACAATTTAGTATTTTGAATCATTCTCTATTTTTTTCTACTCACTAATTTTTTCCTATATGTTGTACAATTCCAAATGATCTGAATTTTTTCAAGCATGTAGCCAACTTGCCTTGAAGAATGAATCGAAAGAGTAACCACCATTTTGGAATTTTTTCATACAAATGTAGCCTTGTGAAGTGCAACTACCTATTTTTTCACAGGGCCCCCAAAAGGATTTTTGTCCATTCAAGTGCTAATATCTTACAATCTACATGGTGGAAATTTCTGAAATTTTTTCTACATCTTCTAAAATCAACGTAATACAAGATCTTATGGTTAAATGTGTCCAGAATGTTTTTCCCTAAAATTTGGTGCTTCTACTAGAAATGACAGTTTTGGAGCAATTTTGGAGAAAACATAGTCTGAAACATTTAGGGATTAACCTTGGAAGAATGCAACCCAGTATGATCAATGTAGTCATCAAAAATACTTCAATCATGGGACCAATTATAGGTGCATTCCTTTGTTTCTACAGTTAGTTACCAATGAAGTCATCCACTGTACCTTTGAAGGTCAACAATGTCCTTACAAGGTTAAACCTAAAGGATCACTATGCATTTTTTTGGCTACATAGAAATTTTGGGCATGTACATGTGACTTGAGATTTACATATTTTAGGCTGAGATTTTAATGGAAAGGTGGGGATGAGGAATATCTTTCGTATGCACAAAATTTCATGACATTTGGAAACATGAATCAAAAGTTATGGCCTATTATGTTACTTTTTTTCATAATAGGGCAATCTAGGTAGATCAGAAAATATCTCTTTTTTTAGAATCATAAATTGGTTTTCTAAAGTTACATGTACGTGGAAAGCTTTGAATCATTCCATTTTGATCAATGAGTCCATAGTTATGAGGAGTTTTAGTTTGCGGGCCAATATGGATTCTCTATTCTAAAATAAACTTTGAAGTCCCTTTTTTTACTCAATTTTCAATACTTTTTTGAAAAAAAATAAAATCATAGGATGTAAATTGTTTATAAAAACATTGCAACCATTGGAATTGGAATTTTCAATTCCATAACTAAATTCTTCACAATTTTGTATTTTGAATCATTCTCTACTTTTTTCTACTTACTATTTTTTTCCTTTATGTTGTACAATTCTAAATAATGTGAATTTTTTTTAACCATGTAGATAACTTGTCTAAAGAAAAAGAATCCAAAGAAGCACCACCATTTTGGACATCAATTCATAGAAAAGTGAGTTTGTGAAGTGCAACTGCCCTATTTTTTGTAGGGCCAAAAAAATTTTCGGTGAGTTTGAATGATTATATTTTGCAATCCATGTGGTGGAAATTTCTGAAATTTTTAGCACATGTTCTCAAGTTAGCACACTACAAGATCCTACAATTACATGTGTCATGAAAAGTTTTTTTTCAAAAATTTGGCACTTATACTAAAAATAGCAATTTTGGAGCATTATTAGTGAACATAGTCATGGAACTTAAGGGATTAATTATCTCTCATCAATACTAGACACCTAACATTTTTGCATTTCATTCTCACTTTGACAAAAAGATATATGGAAAAAATAGGAGGAACTAGAATAATATCAATGAGGACAAATTTGATCTTGGATGATATTGGTTATATCTTTTTTATTGTAATTCATATCCCCTAATTTAGACTACCACATTGTCTTTAACCCCTAAAGGACAAAGGCCTTTTTTCTGCGAAAAAACACTCAAAATTGCCATTTTTAGAGCAAAGAGTAAAAAAATTGGAAATTTTTATTTTTTTCACATCTAAACGTAGGAACTTACACCTAACTAGTATGAAAATGTGTGGAAAAAATTTCAGAAATTTTGACTACATAGATTGCAAGATATCTGTGTTTAAAGTGAAGAAAACAAGTTTTTCCACACATTGCAAGACTAGGTTATTTGACTTTAACCCTTCTTAACTTTAATTTTTTTCACTACAGAGTTTTGAGCTTTAAATCTTTATGGTGGAGAATTGAGTTGAGAGTCTATGAAAAAAAAAGAAAATACAAAAAAAATTAATTTTGATTCTTTAAAAAATTGTTAAGTAGAAGTAGGTACAAGATAGAAGGAAAATCCAAATTATTACTATCTCTAAGATGGAATTAAAATTCACTAATCACTATGGTGAGATTGTTCTAGAAGGCAAATGAAATGATAAGGAACTTTATCTTTGGAAAAATTGTAAAAATTGCATTCAGAAATGAATCCTACAAGTTATTTTTTTAGGAAGATGCTCTAAGTTCCCGAAAAACAAGATTGTCTATAACTTTCTCATAACAAATCCAAATGGAATGAATCAAATCTTTACATGTAGACAAAAATACAATCTATAAGGGGGAAAAAAATATAAAATAAAAAAATTCAAATTTTTGAAACTTTTTTTTGTTGCCCCCTCTCTCTTGTTTTGAGCTTATGTAGGCATAACTTTTGTTCCCAGGCACCAAATGAAAAAAAATTATATTCTCATGAAGCTAATCAGTTTTTCTATCTTCATAAAAAGTTTTAAAAAATCAGGACAAAAATTGAGACCGTAGGTACCTGCCCGAAACCTCATTTGTCCCCCGAAGGGACAATGGTCCTTTAGGGGTTAAGGGGTTCATGAAATACTTGTTGAATTTCCAAAATAAGATGCAACATGCTTGAAGAACTTTGACTTGATGATTTGATTGACAAAATAATCATAATCCTTTACATTTTTGAAAGGGGGTAAATATTTTGCACCAAGTGTCCAAATTTCAAAAAGATCCATTCAAAATCGACTTCATGGGAACTCATATGAATTTTCAATTATTCTTTGAATGACAATGTACCCAAAAGATGAGAACTTTGACCAAGACCAAAAACACCCTCCAATGTAAAAAGAAACTTAGCCGTTGATTTGCATATGAAAAAATTGGCCCCCCCCCCTCTCCAATGCCATCAACATGCATTATTGGGAAAAAACTGTAGAGGTTGATCATGCTCCTGTGAGAGACAATCTTGGCTGTCAAGATTAGGATTTATGGATATGATACAAATACTTATAGAATATGTTATATTGAATACAATATAAGAAATAAATTCGGATAGTGTACACGATATATTACTATAGTATGATGTACATATATCACTAGAAGAAATTTGCTATTGCCTCGACAAAATCTACATGATGTGTTTATTGGGGCAAATACAAAATTTATGTTTTTTTGCATTTTTCAACGCAGATTTTGTGTTTGCTTCAACAAATATGTCATCTAGATTTTGTTGAGGCAAACATAGATTTCTTCTAGTAATAGACATGTATTGATATGAGATACTAAATAGAAATATTAACAACATTTACTACATCCCATGCACATGAATTGCAATCACAACATCTTCCAAAAAATATACAAATATGGGGTGGGTGGGGTATAAAATGAATTTCATAGGCACAATTTAACAATTCATTCATTTCACAAGTGAATTAATTGGCAAAAGTAGTAGTTTGTCATACATTCATGCATGAAGCCATATGCTTGCCCCTCCCCCTCATCAAAAATCCATCACCATTGATCTACAAGGGAAAAATTTGAACCTCCCTATCAAAAAAGTTTGGCCATTGATTAAATGTTTTTTTGAAAACTTGTGCAACTTTGGAAGGAAAAAACTTGAAACCCTCTCCCCTACCATTGATATTCAAAAACAAAATAACTTTAATATAGATACTTATATTGATAAGATTACCTAATATTAATATGGAATACTATATATGAATAATACATAAGGAATACATATGGATGATATACATGGACATTGTATACAAATTATTTAATATGGTGCTATGTATGGACACTGGTATTGATACAACCCGATATAGAATTCTAGTTCTGACCGCATATATTCTAGATATGTGTCACATATTCCATATGGATTGCAATCAGAACAAACTTTCAAAAAATATAAATATAGGGAGGGCGAGGGTTACCAATTATTTTACAAGTGATTTTATTTCACAATGTCACAAGTAAGTGAATTTGTCACAATGTGCTCAAAAAGACACATATAAGGTGGTAGGCTCATAAATTGCTTGTCTAAGGGTTAGTCTGCTTTTTCATGTATATCTTTTTGTGTAAATATTTTTAGTTTATTTTTCAGACAAAGAGATATACATGTAGAATGTAACACAAGTGGTTTCATGTTTTTTGAAGCATTATTGAATTAGTTATGAAATTTCAAACTTTTGTGTCATAGGTCTCTATTTATGGCACTAGGTCTTCCATAAATTGTTCATTTGAAGTTATAAAGAAACGAGGAAAGCAAGGACAATGATTGGCTCTTACAATAAATTATACTTTTTTTCTCGATCCATTCAAATGACTATAGAGGTTGATTTCAAAACCATCTCATGCCCATCTCAGAGCTAAAGTAGGGATGATTCTAAATGCCCAAGTAGAGTTCAAGCCTCCTACCTTATATCTTGAAATAAATCTTGCTTGACATTATACAACATTCTTTTTGCAACAGACCTAATTATCATCCTAAAAATGCCAACCATGTGTTCCATGTTGATCCATACAAATAGTATATATATATGGATATAGGATATGGATACAATACATGTATAAGTGGTTATGAATATATATGCAAAAAGATGCATTATTCCATATCATTTGGACCTCTAAATTTGTTTTGAATCTACATATATTCTAATTCTCCCCACATCATGGAAATTAGGATATTATAGTGTATAGGATATGGGCAGGGATTAATTCTTAAAATTCTTAAAACTCCTATGGAGCTTTTGAAAGCTTGGGTAGGTTCATATGAAGTCAATTTGAGGGGATGAAAATGAAATTCTTAGAAAAGATGCATATCTCTTTAAGCTGTATGAAAATATAATTTTTTTCTAATGGTAGGTGCCCAAGTCATAAATTATAGGTCTTAAAAGTTTAGGGGCAACTTCGATTGTGTGCTAATAAACATGGGCAAGCTGTGAATTTTTTTTGTGAACTTTGAATGCTTATATCTCAAAATCTATGATATGGAATGGGCTGAAATTTTTCTACACATTCTCATAGTAAAAAAGAGAAATAATATGTGGTGAAAATTGAATTTTTTTTCCAATTTTCACTCAATGCACTATATATGGAAATTTTAGAATAGTTTTAGAACTATAAGCACAAATTCTATTGTAAATTCATGAGATTTCTTTTATCTTTTTTCTTTTTTTTGTACTTGATTAAGAGAAGGATTGTGTTGACTATTGGGATTTTGATTGTTCCCAAAAATGAGTTTTCCAAAAAACTTTGAAATCTTGCTTATAAAGTTTTTTTTCATTATATTTTCTCAATGCAAGATTTTTTTGTGTATGTTAAATACCTCCATTATTTTTTTAAATTGGTGTGCAAGTAACTAATGTAAGTACATACCCACTAGTTTGATATTGCCTTCTTTTCCATAAAGTTGAGTCAATCTCTACTCACCCTATTAGGCAAAGCCCAAAACATCTTTTCTTCTAACTTTCAAGTTTTATGATCACACAATCTACATGATTAAATGGACTAAATTTTTTCCAAAGATTTCAATATTCAATAATAAACATAATCATAACACAAAATTTCAAATTACACAATAGTATAAAAATATTCACCTTGGATCTCTACAATGGAAAAGGAATATAACCTTATTGATAAACAAATTCAAAAAAATAAGGTAGGAGATCTATGTATGATGTTCAAGTGTTATAAATGGTTCTAAAATTAAAATTGATTTTTATAGGCTTTTAATTTTTTTTAAATTGAAGGCATAAAAATTTACATTATTATTGCATAGGGTCCCATTTACAAGTCTAGATCAAAATATTGGTAGCCCTAAAAAGTCTCAAAAGTGATAAAATTATTTGAAAGAATATTTGATGATGGATTCTCTCCCTTTTTTGAGTAAGTGAAATCATTCAATTACTACCGATCTTTGAGATTATACCACTCTAGGATGAACATGTAATCTTTCATTCATATTTGCATGCATATATGCATATTGCTTCCTATGTAACATTGTATAACTAGGCAATGGTCCTCTGTCCCCATGTTTGAAAATAAAAAAATTCTGCATTTTTTGCAAGGGTAAAATCTAGGACGAGCAATGGGGTTAGTTCACCCCCCCGGGCCAAAGTGAACTAACCCATTTGCTCATCTTCTCAAAGTCATTCCAGGGGGGCATGTAATAAAAAGACCTTGTATTGTGTGCTTGATTAATTTATCCTCAACAACTCTCACATATAATTTCAGCACTCTAATTTGCAAATATGAATTTCAAAAATTTTATCATGGTTGAAAATTTTTTAAAATTCAGCACTGATTTTCTGTAGGGATAAAAGCATGAACAAGCAAGGCGATCAGTTCACCACTGACCATGTACACTGAATAGGGGGGTATTAAGGGGACCCATACTAATTAATTGACATTCCACACTATATAAATATCTACCTTTATTGTACATCAGTAGTTATTGAAGTGTCCAAGGGACGTACATCATGCTTCGAACATCTACAGTTTTCCACAGTAAGTCCCTTTAATTTTTTGGTCCCCTTAATACCCCTATTCAGTGTAGTTGGGAAGGTATTATACTTTGCTAGATACTCCGTACTTCTCTGAGGGACTTATCTCTTAAAATCCATGATTGAGGTTGGTCGAGGAGCCATATAAAGGACAAATAGACGACCCATATAAGACAGTGGAAGAGCCATATAAGACAATTTTGTTCACTGTAAGGGTCCCCTTCTTCAAGGATGGGGAAAGGGACCCCTTTCCCTCATTGGCCAACAATGTTAGGTACTGTACACTTCAGAAAAGGGAAATGAAAAAAGAAAATTCCCAGTGAACCGTAAGTAAGTTAAGTGTTCCATGCAAAAGATATCACATGCAAGGATCTTTTCAGCTTTAGTAGTGCACTGGCTGGTGGCTCTTTCCAAGGAGTCACATGTTTGAATGGGTGCTGGCTTGTGAAAATCCATGGAGACTTTTCAACTCACAGGGAAAAAGAAAAAGAAAAAGAAAAAGAAAAAGAAAAGAAGCACCCCCACGGGAATGGGTACCCTAACTTAGGGTCACTTCCTCATTTGCCTGATTGCCGACAACACGTTTCAAACAGTGCCATGGAGCCCCCTTCCAAGGACTCCCACTTGTCTCCCATTGATGAAATAAGGTACACTAAATAGTGAAATTTGGTTGCCCCACACTAATTTTTTGACATTTGACACTATATAAATATTTACGGGTATTGTACAAGAATTCACTACTTTTGAATTAGATATTGTTGTAATTGGGACTTGTAAACCTCCACATGTACAAATGAAAATATTTGTAGCAATATTTATCAAATTTGATGGCATGTGTAGTAATTTTGGGGGGTAAGGCAACCTAATTGTTAAGGCAACCTATTTTCACTATTTAGTGTAGCTTTACCCAATATCGACCCTTAACCCAATACCACCCAAATGTAGGGCCCTCATTGATTTTAGAGTGAGAATGTAAAATTGTAATACATGTCTTATTGTGAAGTTAATGTGAAGTTAAGGCATATACTATTGTCCTAAATTCTCTTCATAGAGTCAATGAAGGCCATACATTGGGGGGGTAAGGTAGGAGGCTTGAGATCCATATAGGCTCTAAAACTGCCCACCTCCTCAAATGTACATTTTTTGTACATGGGCTTTTTTCATCTTTACAAGGATGTACCAACAATGTACATTCAAAGAGGTGGGCAATTTTAGAGCCCTATGCCATTTCGACTTCAAAAATTCATAACTAATTCTACAAAGCTCCAAAAATTATGAAACGACTTGGATTAGATGTCAATTCCACTTGTCTTTCAAGGAAAATTTATTGGAAAATATTTCAATAAGTTCCACCTCCCCAAAATTCAGTTTTAGCTCTTAGATGGGTGCTTTATGGACCTCCTACCTTATTGGGTCAGGGGTTGGTATTGAGTTTGTCTACCTCAATCATTCTGTTTTCATTTCCAAGACCAGCCAGGTTTCCTTGGTTCCATTCATGCTAAATTAAGTTTTTCAATAAATGGAAGCCCTCCTCCCTACAAGAAGAGGAGGAAATTAAAACTAACTTCAAGCCCAAAGGATTGACTTCCTCCCAACATATTCTTGCCAAATTTGATGCTCAATGGGGGTCAAACTAACTTGATTTGCTTGAGAGAAGAACCTTAATCCTTAACCTATAAACAACGTGGCGGACATTAATAGTTCGATGAATGACAAGGAATTCTCTTATTTAGGATTGAAGTACAACTATTCATCTTCATAATTAGGAGTGGAAAGGGGAGATCTTCTAAAATAGTTTCGCTCCCATCAAGTATTTTTTTTTTTTTAAAGTGGATGATGTCACATAGTTTCAAAAGGCATGATTTCCACAGGCACCAGTCTAGTGTTCAAGGGTTAAAGGACACGACCCCCCATGGTCAAGGTAGTCACCCAAACTACTCTAATTATTGGGACCAATAGGTGCATTATGTGTTTCTATAATGAACAATAATGTCATCCATTGACCACTTTGGGGCCTCGACATCCTTTAAAGATTAACCTTTACAGGATCAAGACACCCATGACCAAGGTAGTCACCAAATACTATAAGAACCTTTGATTTTTTTTATGGATTTGACTTGTGACGAAAAGGAAAGGATTGGGAGAATAAGTTCTAACCACCCAATACAGAAAAAATAAATATAAACTAAAAATGGTCATGGGGGGCTCCTTTTAAATTAAGTAAGAGCATCCAAATACACCGGAGCATAAAAAAAACTTCACTCACATAAAAAAGCTTTCATTGGATATGTAAGGTGGTCCTCACTCATTTTCTTCCATATGGACTATTCACTATATTGAATTCCAATCAATTGTTGTGGTCTTCTAATTCACAAAAGTGAAAAACTAGGCATTGAAATAAATGGTTTCATTGTGTGATAGAAAAAATAGGTGGGAAAAGAAGTTAGACAACGTTTATAACAACAATTTGTCAATTCTAGAAGAAAAATAGAGTTTTGGAGAACTTTCAAACCTTCTAGAAATTGCATATTTACAAGGCATAGAGAAATAAAACAAGGTCTACATGTTAATTGCACACCTTTCATGTTAATAATTGAATATTTTTCAAATTTTGTTTTGCACTAGCGATTCAGTAAAGATAATTTTTGATGTATAAAATCTCCATTTTTGTCATTGTATGAATAAATGTAAAAAAATTTCCCTTGGATAGTACTACTTTAGACCATTCTTTCTGGCCAAATTTGTCTAAAGTAGTGTTATGAGTGTTTCTAGGGAGGGTGGGATTTTTTCCCATCACACTTGTCATAGATGTAACAACTGGTCTCCTATTTTGGGTCATCAATTATATATTTTGTGACTTTAACTATCTAATTTGGGATCCAAGATTCCAAAGATTCCAAAATTTAAATAATTTAATAATCTATCATACATAAGTGTGTCCCTTCACCTTCCCCAAGGTAAGAAAATCGTCAAATCGTTGCCCTCACTAATAGGGCTTGTGGCACTACAATAGCATACCCTATATGAAGGTTAGATTTGACATAAATTAAGTCATTTTTGTAAAAAATAGAAAGTAGCATATGTGATCTTGTGAATGGTGTGAAGTGACATGGATACTTGACAATCTGATGTGGAAATTCAATTTTGGCACTCACGTCCCTAAAGCTTGGTCCCAAACCAAACGTTAGGGTGCCATGCAAAATCATTTATTTTTTGGGTGAATTTCCATTTATCAACTCAATTTATAATTTTTCAACTTTGTATTAGAAAGTTCAAAATATTTTGAGTGAACTTTAGGAGTAGCAATATTGATACAATATGTGGATTCGAATTATTATCAGATTATCATCAATGCTAATTGTTGTTGTATTTAGTAGAGGAATATCCTTATCCAATTACAATATCTAGTTAATTATCACTACCTCTTATATATGCTCATATGTAGCCCTAGATTTAAAACTTTTGGTTGGTGAGGAGTCTTATCTTGCATTACCATATTATGCCCATGAAAAATATGAAAAATATGAAAATTCCTTTTGTAAAAAAATTAAAGAAAAGTAGTAAAGTTAAAATTCCAGCCTTCAAAAATTATGTGGTATTCCCTTCTTGGTATGTATATTATTTTCCATTTTCCATTTTTCACCGTTTTTTTTAGAATTTAGACCGTTTTCATTAATATTTTCTACACCATTCAATTATGCCATATTATAATTTCTGAAAATTTTATTACATGCCATGTTTATTTCCATTTTGAATTTATTTTTAACGAATCTGACCCAAGCCTAGCCAGGGTAGTACAGTAATAAGTAGATTTGCCGGAGCTGAACCCCGGAGTCTACGACCGAAATTGCCGGGACAATTCGGCAGTACGGGAATGATTAATCTGATATAAGTGTAAAATATAGTCCTGATGAAATTACTGTGGTCTCTCATTTAATGTGACCCCTGTTTCCTATGGAGCGCTCATTGAAGTCGCTCACGGGTGGGAAGCGGGGAGCAATAAGTGTTGCGCAGGGCGTGCTGCTACAGCCTGACAGCATTGACAGCAACTGTTTCGTCGTCGTCGTCGTCGTCGTCCTCATCCTCGTCGTTGATTTTTACCACAGCAATTAAGCTTAGCAGCTAGCAGCAGCGGCAGCAGGAGGCAGCATTCACAGGAAAACTAACCGCACGCTGAATTTCAGCCTGGCTTACTATTACTATTACAGAAGTGGCTCTTCAGCGACCTGAAACCTCACTCTCTGTGGCACGTTTCTTACGATAAGTTCTTACGATCGACGCGCAGCGCCGGACTTCTTGCTTGCTCGCTTTCGTTCCGGTTCGTTATCTGATTCGTTCTTTTTCTTCGAATGCGCCGCGGTTTTTTTCTATTGAATGCTTGCTCATCAGTCGTAGTCGAGAAGTGGAGCGCGGCTTTCTTGGATAGTTCGGCTTCTTGTCTTCTTCTTCCTACGAAGTCGTCGGAGGTTTTTGTTTTTGTTTTTGTTTCTTGAATCTTTATTATTGTTCTGTAGTTCGTTTGGCGGTGCAATGAAGTTCATGTTGCGGATTCGGTTTCGAGTCTTTGTACAAGGAGAGGTAGCTTAGTGCGGCGTTTAGTTTGCGCTCGTGCGGATTTGAAGTTATGAGAGGGGAGGGAGGGAGTGTGCGAGAGTTTGAAGCGGAATGAGAGCGGGTTGGCTTGGGAAGCTAGCTTGGGAGAGCAGGTTCGGGGAGTAGGTGGTAGAGGAGAAAAATCTGTGGAGGAGGCGTGTGATTGAGATTTGGATGAAGCTGCGTGTTTATGATCGGTAGCGGGCTGCGAGGGAGGGACGGCTATTGGAACCGGTGTGGAAGATGGATGTGTGGTGATGCTTTGTCCAATTCAATTGCGTTGAAGTGCTCTGTCTACTTCATCTGATTGACGCGCGCGCTAAGGTATACTGATCACCTGTTGTGACTCTGATTACTGTCGTGCCTTGTTGTGAGCTCTAGTCTCTAAGCTTTTAACAGGCAAGGTTGTTAAGTATTGAAAGGTTTCTGTCGTTCCCTACTAGACTTGAGACCAACGCCTAGCGCTTTCGAGGAGAAGAATTGTCTGAATCTTTTTACGTGAGAATTCGTAACGATTCACCTGAGATTGAGACGGTCGATATTCGCAGTTAGGAGTTGTTTCATTTATCTCTGAGAGTAAAGTTTTGTGGATTAATGGTGTACATATTCGTAATCAGAGGAGAGAAGTTGCGACGGAACTTCTCTCTTCTGAAATAATTTTTTGAAACTTGAATCAGTAAGTTCTGGTTCTGAATCAATTCATTCCTTTTTTTTGGATCAGGATGAATGCTTAGATTTTCTCTAGAGAGAACTCTAAGAGAAACTCGCTTGCATTTGGAAAGATGTTGTCTGATCCAACCGTGATCAGTTGTTGCTGCGGGTACAATTCTGTGAGTCGCAATTGGAAGGGAGCGGTTGGTTCTAGCAGGCGTTAAATTAAACTCAAACGGATTTCCCACTAGGATTGCTAGTCTCCTCGAAGAGTACTTCATTCTGCTTAGGTTTCCAGATCCCTTTTTCAGATGTTTATCAGTGTTTTTCATTTTTGATCTACAAGTCTGTCGTCGCTACGCTTTGTGGTAGGGTATTCTAGTACCCTGAAGACAGTGTTTCGTTCTCCACAAGGTCGGCTTCTGAAATCCATTAGCTAGTGGATGCGTATGCCGCGTTTTCGATTTAGGCGATCAAGTTTTTAACGGTTGCTTTCGTGCTCCCTGGAGTGATGTACGGAAGCACTTAAGTACTTTATCCTGTTTACATGGACATCCTGGCCTCTCTGAGGTCCGTCTTAAAAACTTACCCAGGCTTTCTCAAACGACTTTATTTCTAACGAAGTTTTTTTCCTCTCTCTCTCTCTTTCACAGGATTTCAGTTCCTGTGTATGGTGCCCGGGTTGCCATTATTGCCAGTTGGGAAATGAAGCGGAGGTGTAGGCGTATATGGTTCATTCGGTAGGTGACGAGGCTCTACAGGCCAGGGGTTACTTGAGCCTGGGCTCGGCGAAGCTGCAATGGAAAGTGTAGATCACAATTGGAGTTCAATGGACAAAGCAGCAGCCGCGGTTGCCTCTGAAGACTGCGAAAAGAGGCATCAGAGGTCGTGTGCAATTGTGAAAGCTGGTTCCTCGCTTGATGATCTGAATGCTGCGCTCATTCAAGCTGCCAATGAGGGAAACCACCTGATACTGAATCTGCTAATTGATGCAGGTGCAACGAACTTAGTAGGCGCCATGACGTGTGCTGGATGGTCAGGTCACATTCATGTCGTTGATGCTCTCATCCAGCGTACTCGCCCTGTTGCCTTCGGTGCAGCTTTTGTCGGGGCATTAGTAGGTCTACAGAAAGACATGATTGATTACGTTGTTCACGTCGCGGACAGGGATGGGCTTGATAAGTGTCTTCTCATGGGAGCAGCACGAATTTGGAGCTGCAGCACGTTGGAGGAGGTCAAATTCTTACTGTATGCTATTCAAAGCTTGGTCGAAGCGGGAGCTAAAAGCTTCCAAAGGGCGATGCAAGTTAGTTGTGGCGATGCTGTCATTGAATATTGGAACGGCAATATTTTTACGGACAAAGCCGAGATACTCCAACGATTAGTAGTCTTGGGGTCCAGCCATTTAACACCAGATTTTTACGGGCGGATTCTATTGATGACATGCGTAACCTTCCTCTGTAAAATATTGAAATGCCAAGAGAAGGTCTGTCAAGGTTCGGCGGGGTCAACTAAACGTTATTGCAAATCTGGAGAAGATCTTAATTGTGCAACTGTTGTGCAGGACATGATTAATGTCCTGTCAGTTGTATGTAAAAATGGTGCGGCTGAGCTTATCAGTAGTCGGCTGCTAGAGATTGCCGATGGAAGTGTGGACGATGTTAGGCGTTTGCTGAACATTTCGGATTCATCATTTGAAACATGCACTGCAGAGTGGCCATTGAAGATGCTCAAGTTTCTGCTTATAGACTGTGGTATCAAGGACTTGAGTGTTACTGTAACCACGCTTCCCGCGTTCCAGGCAGCTCGATTGAATGTTTTGCTTCCGGTCGTCAAATGTTTTCTGGAGCTCGAATGCTTCGAGGCTGCATATGTGTACTTGGATATGTCAATAACCTTCTGTCAGATGGACGCCATTGGATATCTTATTACGGTTCTTGGTGGCATGCCCCAGCCAGTTGATAGAATTAGTTTGGTTCAGGCCGTTCGAGCTGCCGCCTCGAACACTAGGGGTCCGCCCCGTGGACCACAAGGGGTTCTCTGTGCCCTTCATTCAAACTTTCTTTTCAACGAGGATTTAACCATGGCAGAAGCTGCTGCGTTAGCGGAGCTGCCAGAAACCGATCAAGCTGTGAAAATGTCGCTGAGAGCGGAGTGGTCTCAGCAAGCATTTGAAACAGGAATCAAAGCTGGGCAGAGGCATTTTTCAAACTGGATGCTTGTTAAGAAGCGTACATTGTCACCATTGCGTGTGGGCGAGCTGCCACTGGAACTGCAAGTAGCAATTGGTTACCTTCCTTTGTACAGGGACTGCTCAAATTCACCCGGCAATCTTTTGTCGCAAAGGCAGCGAGGAGAGTTAGTGGCAGCGGTGCAACTTCTATATCAAGGGAATGGAAAGCTGACGGATTCTGTTCTACTGAACGCCGACAAGCGAAAGTTGTTGAGCCTTCTCGCTGCTCGTCTTCCTGCTTGGTGCTGTGTTTCAGACTTCAAATGTTGCGGTCTCTCTTGATATCAGCCAAGTTCCTAAAGCCGGTCAGACGACCCTATAGTGTGGATCTTGACCTGGGCTGACGTTAACGCACCATCCTGGGTTACTTCTTCATGTGAAACTTCTTACTTTACTGCACCGCCCTCGGATATGCTTCTCATGAATACAAATTAATTTCAGGAATTGGTAGGGGACTACTGGTCGTACTTTTAAGATCTGGTCAGTTGTACTCGCTCGATTACAGCTTGTGATAAGCTTTTGAAAGGCTACAAGCGGTTTCCAAGACTTATGTTGCAAGCTGAATTTATTTTAGTGTATATCACGAAGAGGGCGCTGAAGCTGAGCGTGATTTTATTTTATCGTCATACCAAAGCAATTAGTCATTACTGGCGCTGTATCTATTCCAAGAAGTGCTGGAATGGAATGGGCAAATGCTGTGAAAGCGTCTACTTCCCAGCGAGAAGCTGTGTATCATACAACTAGTGGAAACGCCATTTGCATTCTAATTTTTTCTCTGCAGTACTGTAAAGTTATATTTCTCGAAGCTGGGAATCGTTCTGTTTGACAATGCTCTTGTGCAACTCCGAATTGTGGGTCCTCGAGTGTCTGAACGGGACCCTACATATGAATTTGAACTTCCCCTTTTTTATACTCTCGTCTACACGTTAATTATGGTCCGTTTAGTTCCGACAGATATTTGTCACTGATGCTCTAAACTGCTTTCGATGTCTTCAGGACTTTACGCGTGTAGGAAATGGAAGCCCCAGTAACGATCGTCACGTTGCGGTTAGCATCTTCTACTGCTATTTGTCAGCCGGTAGACTGTCATGTAACTGCTCGTTTTCGATTACAATGTGGAGGTCGACTGTGCGTGTTTCTTGTCTTGCTCGACCTCTCCTCTCCCTTGCGGTGTGACGATATTGTACAGGCACTCTGGAATATAGGGAAATTGCTCTGCAGCTACAGTGGCAGTCGGCCATTGACAATTCATTTGAAATGCTTTGATTTTCATTCTCCTTGAACAGATCTATACCGTCGAAACTGAGTATCCAGCTGAATGGAGAGTGCTGACAACAATGCTCGTAAATGATCAGTAAATGAGTTAAGCCGAGAATCAGCAACAGGAGAGCGTTCGAATTCCTGAGAGGATGTGACTTTGCTGCCCGCCTGACATACTGTATTAAGATTAGCTAGAGGATTCAAGCGCTCTTAACGAAGATAAGGTTTTGACAAAAGTGTTCTTAACAGCTCTCGAGGTTTTGAAGTTTTATTAAGAATTCTTTTTACTGACCTGGAAAAGGAATGAAGTGAACTTCATAGTTGTCGTATTCTCCATTTTTGCCAACGGATTCCTCCTTAGTCCTGACAATCTCTTTCCCCTACCGCCAAAGGTTCCTTACAGGATGGCCATTAAGATTTACTGTACACAGAACGAGTGCACGAGAGCGGGGACTTTGAAGTTTGAATGCCAAAGATGTGCACTGGATTTGCCGAAGCTGTTTGAGGTACGTTGCTGACTGGAACTTCCAAACAGAACCTCCAACTGCCTGACCACAGTACTCTCTCCCATGTGTTTATGACCAATTTAATGTCCTTCAATCCTTCATGCTCCGCAGCTGGTGGGACAGGAGAATCTTTACTGTTGAAGAAGTCTTTAGAATGGCTGGCCACTTATGAAACATGCACTTCTAGAATCTCATGCTGGCTAATCCCCTGCGCCTGTAGTTGATCTTCCTAACAAAATTCAAACCTCCTCTCGATTTGTGTAAATTTTAGCCTGTCAATTCTTGAAAATGCTATTGTTCTTTCTTGGGAAGCATCACTGATGATTCCGTAGAAGTTACGATTGTCATCAACGAAAGGTCTGCCCTCCAAGATCATTAACTTATGTGTAAGTTACTGCACTCTCTCAGATGTAAAATTCTAGACGCATACAGAAATTAATAGTTTAATAGGTAAACTTTTTTTGCAGTACTTCATGTCTGTAACAGATATTTCATTAAAATGGCGGTATTCATATATGCTCAATTTCATTAAAATGGGTGTGTTCAAATAAATTGGCAGTATTCTAGTAAATTGGTGGTCCATTTCACTATTGTGGCATGTGGCATGGTCTGAAATCTAAACTTGTCCTAGATGTTAGAGATCTAGATTTGCCCTAGATGTCTAAAATCTAGACATGTTGTAGATATTTTAGACCATGTGGTCTGAAATCTATAATATTTCTAGATTTCTAATATCTATAAGTGTCCAAAATGTACAGAATCTATAACAATCTTAGATACTCTTTTTACAATTTAAATTGCATGGTTTGAGAAATGGCATTTGAATACCGCCATTTTAATGAAATTGACCATAATATGCCATTTTTCCATTCCTTTTTTAGGTCTAGTGTAGATTTCAAATTGCATAGTCTAAACCTAAAAGTGCCAAGTTTGTGGAATATTGCCATTTCAATGAAATATTCATTCTATACAATTTGAATAACAATCCACAAAGTGCTTGTAGCAATTAAATTATTAATATTTGCACAATTTGGTTAGATTAATCCTCCATTTTGAAGATCCATCCATGAATTCATTCATTAAATGAAATTTATTAGTCAACTTTATTGCAAATTTGGAGAATCTTAAATTTTGAGAGAATGCTTTTGGCAATTTCACACACCTCTCCCCTATTTCTTTAGTGGGATTGTAGTTTGTACCCAAATCAAGTAAATTTGTTAGAAATAAATAAAGAATTATATCTTATCCTCTTGTAATTGAACTAATCATGACATTTCATTCTAGAAGCTTATAATCTTAGTCAACTACAATAACTTCAAAAATATAGGTTATCACAAAAATTTTAAACCATCTCATGTAATTATGTATGAATTGTTTAACCTTAGAGCATTTCATGGACTACAAAATGAATATCATTTTTTCATTTTCTAACAAGTTCTTTTAAACGAAATTTTGACATTCTTTTCTGAAATTTTAACTAAAGATTTAGGAGTTCTCCTATCTTTTCAATGAGCCAATTTATAAAAAGAGAAGAATTTGTAGTTCAAGATTTATATCAATGTTCTCCCTCCCCCCCTTAACTTTGGGACAACTTTAAAAAGTATTTTGATTTTATTCTTATAATATTCCTTGTAGAATTGATCTACATCTACAAAAGAAATTTTTATTCATTCCATTATGATCATTGAGATTTAAGTATGAATTTTTTTATTGTGGTGGTAGTCATTGAATAAGAGTGAAATATCATTGCTTTTCTAGAATACCATATATAATGGTGTCTTGGATAGAATTGGGCATGCCTATGTTAAATAAAAAAATTCTCACACTCTTGAATGACACTTGCAATCACTTTGTTGTGTATTAATGGAAAAGATTTCTTAGTACTAAATTCCAACACCACCACAATTGGGTCAAATCACACTCAAAGGTACCAAAAAAGGGATTACACACAATAAAATCTGCAATGTAATTTCTTTCTAGCTATTGTTTTTTAACCCTTGAAAGACCAAAATATGTTTTGGGGCAACATAGCAATTTGGGGCAGTTCACTATGAATGGAATTTTTATTTTTTTTCTTTGAAATTTTCACACAACACGTGCCCGAGGAGTAGCTTTAAGGCCCAACAATTTTCATAACTTTTGAATACATGGTTAAAAAGTTATTGTATGATATGTAGTTTTCATTGCTTAATAGACTACTTGGGCAACAAAAAGAATTCTTTAAAAATCAATTTTTTTAAAATAAAAATTTGAAATTGATTTTTTAGATTTATGTACACTTGGAAAGCTTTGAATCATTTCATTTTGATTTATGAGATGAAAGTTATGAAGAATTTTAGTTGTGGGTAGTTTGTGGGTAGTAATGGAATCTCTACTCTAAAATAAACTTGGAAGATCTTTATTTAACTCAATTTTCCATATTTTGGGGAAAATAAAAATATTAGATATATATTATTTATTATAACATTACAACCATTGGGATTGTCATTTTTCCATTCCATAAATAAATTGTTAATAATTTTGTATTTTGAATCATTTTCTACTTCTTTCTACTTACTAATTTTTTCCTATATGTTGTACAATTCCAAATGATCTAAAAAATTTCAAGAATGTATTCAACTTGGTTTGAAGAATGAATCCAAAGAGTTACAACCATTTTGGACATTTTTTCATAATGATATGACCTTGTGAAGAGTAGCTGCCCGGGTTTGTGCAAGGCCCCCAAAAAGTATTTTATCAATTCAAATGCTAATGTCTTGCAATCTACACGGTGGAAATTTTTATAGTTTTTTCCGCATTTTTTCAAATCAGTATACTAGAAGATCCTACGGTTACATGTGTCCCAAAATGTATTTTTTCCAAAATTTAGTACTTGTACTAGAAATGGCAATTTTGGAGTGTTTTTGGTGAAAACATAGTCAAATAAATTTAGGGGTTAAGGTTCAACTATTAATTATAGGTATTTTAGTCCTTTTTGACTAGTACTTCAAGTCATGTTAAGATGAATGTTTTTTTATTCATCAAAAAAATTCTTTACTAAAGTTCTAATTGAAGCTTTGATGTTGGCCTATTAAGTTTTTTTAAAGGTAGAAAAGGCCAAAAGGGATCTAATTTTTAATAAATAATAATATGATTGAATCCAAAAAAATTGTATGCATATATAATCAAATAATAGATTAGAAAAGGACTCTTTTGCTGCAATTTGAATACTTTTTATTTTCTATAATATTCATAAGTAAAAACCTATGAACGTCTTTTTCAATATAAAAAATAATCCAAATGATGGTTGTATTAGAACAAAAAATGTATATATTATTCACATCGAGGTCCCTATGTAAGCTATTTTGGGAATTGAATGTTTGATTTTTTTTAGAATAAATCCATAATTTGTCAAAAATCAATCAATTAATGAAAAAATTACACTACTTTGTGTCTAAGATTTAATCACTAAAAATCCTTCTTAATAGTCATATGCTTAAGAAGATAGAAAATTTGGATAAAAATATCTTTTTAAAGTGCTATATTGTAATATAGATCCTAAATTTAGCCTTGCAATTATTAATTTACATCCTTTGAAGGATTTTACCTATGAAATTTTTTCTTAAACTTATCAAAGGGGTGCATTATAATACTATTCATCCATGAATTTATTAAAAAAATGACAACATCAAAATAATTTAGAGCTTTAAAAGTTCAAAAAAGACTCTAGCCATAGTCTTAGCAAAGTAATGGTATTAGTACCTTTGAGCATAGTTTGACCCAATTGAATATGCCTAAATTAGATAAAAATTTGCTCACTCTTGACTGACACCTTGTGATCACTTTGTTTTGTACTAATTAAGAAAACTTTTCACTACTAATTTCCAAAACCACCTCACTTTCAATATTAGTAATACTCTTATTAATTCAATTGGTGTGAGGTGCACTAATTGTTTTCTATTAAATTTATTCTAAGAAAAATGATTTTAAATATTTTAATGACTTCATAGGAAAAAATAATCTTTCTTTTTCTATTAGTAAAATAATGAAATTAATTATAATAAAATATTTAATATAAAATAATTATCATACCTCACACTCATTAACCTATAAAGATATGTGCATCAAGAATTGACAAATAACTCATAGGATTGCCAAAAATCAACACTTTATAAAAAAAGGGCTCTTCATCAAATTATATTCATTTATAAGAATCTATAACTACATGATCCTATTTTTAACTAGTAATAGGGTCACATATAGAAAATTTGGGATTCAAGAGTAATGCATGTGTTAGAACAAAGTTTGCCAAGTAGAAAATTATTACTTCATAGATTGACATTGCATTTGACAAAGTGGTTTTATTAGGCTTTCAAGCCCCATAACTCAAATTAACACCGATTTGACTAATTTTGGACTTATCCACAAATTATAGATGTTCTTTGTAATTGAAAATGTATTAGCCAATAGCTGATACTTGTCTATATTTATTTATTTTAAATTTCATTTGATTCAAAATGATGATATTGATCCATTTTAACTCAAAAATTTACATTTGGACTATATGAAGATCATATTTTCATCATTCATTTATAGATGCGATTTTAATTATGGACTATAGAAAGTCCAAAATTAATTAAATCGGGGTTAATTTCTATTGCAAAGAAGATATAGGAACTTCAAATATGATAAATGCCCCAAGTTAGGAGGAAGTATGCAAATTTAGAAAGCAAGAAAGTTATGAGGAGTTTTAGTTTGCGGGTAGATATGGAGTCTTTGAAAACCATATCTACCTGCAATTAAAACTCCTCATAACACTCATCTCATTAATCAAATTGGAATGATTCAAAGCTTCCCAAGTATATAAATTTAGGGAACTAATTTCAAATTTTTATTTTATCAAAAAGTGATTTTAAAAGAAGATTTTTGAGCTGCCTAGGTTGCCCACCAAGCAATGAAAATGATATACCATGCAATAACTTTTTAACTATGTACTCAAAAGTTACGAAAATTGTTGGGACTTAAAGCTACTCCTTAGGCACATGTTGTGTGAAAATTTCAGCAAAAAAAATCAAAAACTCCATTCGTAGTGAGCTTCCCCAAAATACAATTTTTACATTTAGAGGTTAAAAAATGATTTTATGATAAACAATTCTTTTTTGGCCTGGCAATCCAATGGAAAATAAAATATTACTTTTTCTAGAATAAAAATTTGAAATTGTTTTTTAAGATTTATATATCCCCTACATGAAGGTCAAATTTGGTAGAATTGAAGCCATTTTTATAAAAAAGTGCCACATGTAATCTTTTGTGAATGGTATGAGGTGACGTGGATCCCTTAGAATTTGACGTGGAAACTCAATTTTGGCAATTGGGTGTCAAATCAAACCTTCACATATGGTAAGTGGAAAACTTGAAATCATTCCATTTTAATTAATGAAAGTTATGAGGACTTTTAGTTTGCATGTAGTTATGGAATCTCTACTCTAAGATAAACTTTGAAGTCCATTATTTAACTCAATTTTCAACATTTTTGGAAAAAATTAAAATTATAGGATGTAGATTGTTTATTACAATATTACAACCATTGGGATTGGCATTTTCAATTCCATAACTAAATTCTTAACCATTTTGTATTTTGAATCATTCTCTACTTCTTTCTAGTTACTATTTTTTCCTATGTGTTGCACAATTCCAAATGGTCTAAATTTTTTCAAGCATGCAGCCAACTTGCCTTGAAGAATGAATCCAAAGAAGCACCACCATGTTGGACATGTTTTAATGCAACTGTGACCTTGTGATGTGAAATGCAACTAACATATTTTTCATAAGGCCAAAAAAGAATTTATGTCAATTCAAACGCTAATTTCTTGCAATCACACAATGAAAATTTCTGAATTTTTTCCACATCTTCTTAAACTAGCGTACTACAAGATCCTATGGTTGCATGGGTCCAAGAATGTAATCATGTAATTTTGGGTTAGGCTTGTATTCTAACAATTGTGGATTGGCCCCTCTTCGATGTTTGGATCTAAGGACTTGTATTTTACCCCTTGTAATAGTAACCCTTTCTTTGTGTTGAAAAAAAAAATTGCATACCATCCTTATTCCCATCTTCCCATTGGAAATGCTCTACTAACAATAGCTACACCTAAAATGAACCACTCCTCAAAATTGACCCCTATTTTTGAAAGGATACTAAGTAGGGAGGATACCCCAAATGGTTCGCAATACAAGGAAAAGTCTAAAGATGAAATTAGGATCCATTTTGAATAGTGTATAACTCTGTTTTTAATACTATAGAGGTGGCAACCGTACAAATGGTCGATTTTGAGTACACTTTATGTTGTTTTAACTTCTTTTCTATGACATGCTTTGATAATGCTAGTATCATTTCTTCATGTGCATCAAATGCATTTTGTTGTTGCATCACTTACATGACACTTTTAGCACCTTACACCTTGCATCTTTGAATTTTTTTAACTAATTCACAATGAATCCAAAAATAATGAAACCAATTACTTGCATTTTGTTTCATAGTCTGTCACCAATGCACAAAAATTGTTGTTTATTTTCTAGAGCATATTGGTTATGCCATTGAGCTTATTCATGCGATTTTAGGTGTACTTATCTTAACCCCTCTAAAAACAACATTTCTTTCGAAGTATTATAGATATAACTTTCATTGAGTTATAGAGATCTCAACCGTACAATCTTGTAGTGCACTTGTTGCAATTGACGTGTACCAAATTTGGTGTCATTTGACCACAAAGATTACAAGATTATAATGTTTTAGTGTTGAATGTTGAAAAAGGATGCTAAAATTTTCTTGAAAATACATTTGGAGTCAAAATTTGGTTTCTAAATCTACTCATATGAAGAAACTTTAAACTATAAAGTGATTCAAAATCAACATATAAACACATTGATGAAAAAAATATCATTCAATTGACTCATTGTGTGTGCAAAATGACTTTGAAATGTCAAAAAATAGCAAGAAAAGTTGAAAAAAATACATCAAAAACTAAACCTCCTACTAAAATGCTTCTGAGTTACTCATAACTTCTTGGATTGATATGAAATTTTATACAAACAAACTAGACTAGTATGCACAACTTTTACAAAATTTTTTTTTATTGAAAATGAACATTATATGAAGAAGAAACAAGCCGCCAAAGTTCATTGTAATCCAAAAATGTCAGGATTTTGAACTTCGAATTGCTCCCAAACATTCAAAACAACCTAGATTGACATGAAAATTCTACCACAATAACTATACTTCAAGGGGAAAATAAACCAACAAATATTATTGAAAACGAACTTTGGATGAAGGAGATACAAGCCTCCGAAGTTGCAACCATCAAATGCAGTTTGGTGAACTCAAATTGAACTTTTGAACTTGGATTGATTTGAAAATTTTACCACACAAACTAGAAGAGTGAGCGCAAATTATCCAACAAGTTTTATTGAATTCGGACATCGGATGCAAAAGTTACAACACTTTGAATGTGACATGAGGACACTTTTGGTCCAGGGTTGCTAGTAGGCGAGCTTGTGAGCTTGTGAGCAGGAATTTTTTGGGGGAAAAAAATGGATGAGGGACCTATGACCGTGGGTGTAGGTAATATTTTTTCTTCTAAAAATGTAGGTTCATTTTTCCAAAATTTAAGTCGCATACAAACAAGGTTAAAAAAATCTTCATTGCATCAATCAATTGTACTTGATTTTGATAGTAATCACGCAATGCAAAAGTATAAATGAAAATTTAACACACCTTAAATGTAGTCATGAAATATACAATCCAAACATAATGAAAATGATCATATGAATCTTGAAAAAGTCGAGAAAACTTATCATGGTAGTGACATCCAACCGGTTGAAGGCAAATAGAGACAGTTCATGCCCATCCACTTCTTCACCATTTTATATGTTTGACATAATATGACAATATTGTTTTTTGAATAGACACACCATGAATAAAACATTATCATGCAATTGTGGTCTGCACATGCATGTTTGCAAAACTATATGCCAATTGAAGACCCTAATACTCCTCTGAATTCCACAACAAACATTGCAGTTGGCAGATAAGACACCTCCGACACAGACAAATTTTCCTGGCAATTAAAAAGCATGATGTCCACTCTCGGCCTCTAATTTACTCCACCATTATTATGCAAGACTTCCCTATTGACAATTGCAAACATATAGTAATTAATAAATTCAATAAACAATCCACACAATCTTCATGTCATTGACCTTATAAATGAATTTGCAATTTAGAATCCAAAACATTTACTTTCTTTAAGAACTCTATCACCTGAGTGTACCACATGAGCGTCTTGAGCTCTATGTTCTCCATGAGATCCTCCATAGATATGTTGAGGATTAATTCTTCAATGTTGTCCACCTTGCCTTCACTCAGAACAATAGTTTGTGTCCTATGAACAATCATGTCTTCTGTCACCTATTAGAGTGTCACCTTCCTCTTCACTCCATTTTGAGATCCACCTTGCATTTGAGAGTCTTGGTCCAATGTAGAAGATACTCAAACTAAGACATCACCATTGGACTTTTTTATGCCTTGGCCCTTGGCCTTCTCTTCTTTCTCTTTCTCTAGCAATTTTGCCAATCGCTCCACATTTTTTTCCCCTTCACAATCAAGATATTAGAACCCAAGCTTCTTTCTTCTTATCATTAGCGTTCCTCCTCGCAATGACCCTCTTCTTTTCTTTGTCTATAAGTCTTGCAAACTCATCAACCTCAAAGTCAATAGCATTGAGGCCATCAAAGGATTTCTATAGCTTTACCTTCAATAGATGAGTTAAAGTGACATTGCAATCCAAGTACCACCCTTCATCACTGAGATGAGCTGTTGTGTAGGTACGCAGCTAGTTTGAAGTATACATGTACTCCGTTGAACTACGATCCAACCATGTAGACAAGAATGAAGGAAGATTTTTTCAAGCGATCACTAGAAGAAAATCGTGTCCGCCACAACCAACTGAAATGCAACTATATGTCCTATGCAACTGCCCTACAACTACAACCCTCTATATTTGCACCAAATTTGATATATACATTACTGTAGTTGCAAAGTAGTTGTAGATTGAAGTTTCAAGTTGCATGTAGTTGCAAAGTAGTCGTAGATTGAAGTTTTGGGTTACAAGAATGTAACAACAGAATTACTGTGATTTATTCTACATCCAATATTCATCACAATTGTCGACGTGGATAACTTTACGTTCTATAAAGTTTAGTGTGTCAAACTACAATTGCATATAATCTGAATTTGACTTGACTGCAACTACACTGCAACTAAAATGCAACTAGAGAACAACTAGAATGCAACTAAAATAAGACTAAAAAATAAATAGAATCAAGCTTTATATTAATTGTCCCATATCAATTGTCAAGAGTACCATTAGATTGAACACATAAGAATTGTAAGTTATATCATGTTTACGTAATGAAGTTTGATAATAGACTTTGTAGATTTCTACAACTTGTAGATTTCTACAACTTGTAGATATCTACAAATGTTTAAAGTATAAGAAATTTTAAAACTTATGAAATTTAAAGTTTCATAAACTGGTGAAATCTATTCAATATCAATATTTGAATTTGGTCATCTAAAAAAAGCTAAATGTGAAGTTGCAAATGAGTTACAAACAAGTTGCAAATGAGTTGCGAACAAGTTGTAAATGAGTCGCAAACTAGTTGCAAACGAGTTGCACAAAAATACTTTCTACGTCAGAAGAGTTCATCGATGAAGTTCCACGTAGGCTGTCCAAAAAAACCCAATCTTGTCAACTTTTGCAACTACATTGCAACTGGTGCAACTTGTCCACTGCAACTGCAAGCTCCAAATTGTCACCCAGTTGCAAATGTCCGGTGCAACTACAAAACTAGTTGCTAATTGTAGTCGCAAAACTCCTGATTTTCTTCTAGTGGATTGAACCTTTTGCTTCAAACTCAAGCTTGAAGTAACTATAGGAAATAAATGAACAGTTATTAGAAACAAGTTTGGAACTTCAAAAGCAAGGCAAAATGATTATTACATTATTACATACGATAAATAAAGACAGAGAATATTAACAACAATGGAAAGAATTTAATAAGGAAATATTTTGGCAACAATATCAATCTTAGAACTATTTAAACATCTTGGGAAAAAAATTAGAAAGAATTGAGACTCAATATGGGGGTTACCTAGAGGCACCTTTAGAACCTCAATTGGATCCGATTGAGGTTCTAAGTGTATCTCTAGGTACCCCCAAAATTGGTCCCTAACTTCATTTCTTATAGTAATCTAAGTGAACCACTAGCTCCAGCCACAAATTATAACTCACAATGTCAAGACTAATTCATATATAAAAGACTTGTTAGAGTGCTAAAGCAAATGAATATAGTCAAAGAGAACTCTTCAAACCACCTAGAGGACAACAAAGAACTCTTTTCATACCAAACATCAAATTCAAAATACAACAATGACAAGGAATTCATTGTATTCATACCTGTACTTACCTCCTCAAGAAATCTAGGAGCATAAGCAGAATTGGCCACTGCAAGTAATTTAATCATCTTCATGTACAATTTTTCAACCTTGTTTCTAGCTTCCGCCCTCATGGCATTAGCAACTCCAAAATCACTCTTCTCCTCAAATGGTGTCACTTCATTATATTTTTGGATTGCAACATCTATTGCTAGTGCTATTTGTTGTTGTTGAAAATAAATGTCATTTCAATCAAGAAACAATTTTAGACATCAAATTTTACACGACATCACAATTAAATGAAAAGACATAAACACTATTTGCATATCTCACCTTGAAAAAAATGAAATGAAGATTTCCACTAGCATGGAGTACTAAGTCATCTTTACGCTTAAGGAACCACATCACTTCACTTTCTATGGCTTGAGCATATTAATGAACCGCTCCATTGGCAATCAACATGAAGCCACATATTTGGACCTATAACAAGGTGTGAACCAAATTCATCTTCACATGGGAGTCCTCCGTGGATCTGCAATTCAAATAATGATTCTTAATAAACATTTTGTATAGCAATTCTAACATATAAAGTTTAAAGACACAATTATCATTAAACAAAGTCAAATTAGTACATGACTAGGATATTCACTTATTAATGTCACGCATTACTTGCATGAACAATTCAATATTTCTCTTTGTGTTCAATACAATGCACTCTAAGTCTACAAAGTGCCAAGATGGATATGTTGTCAAAACTACAAGTACAATTACAAGTGCCCTCAAAGTATGGATTAGATACTAAAATTGATGTCTGCTTATCAAAGTTGTACTCTTTACTAAATTCTTTGAAGGAAAGATTGGTTGCTTGTTTTTGCATGTCATTCAAATACTAAGTTGATGTAGACATGGTTCTTCAAAAAAATCACAAGCATGATCGTAAGTATCCAAGATGTCTCCAATGTTTACCAAATTTTCTTTTTGTGGCCAAGAATTGCCTAATATCTTACCATTGGCATCTACATGACCATAGGAGTCATAGGTAGAGAAGGGCCACCAACCTTCTGAGCAGTGACAATTGCACTTGGCCCCTTGAAGAAGTAGCTTCACGAATGTGAGAATGTCTGGTTTGAAGTTGCAAATCAAAATATGTATGACAATAATTTAATAAACAATAGGGATTATAATAAATAATACACAAGAAGCGTCTATTTTTAAAACAATATTTCCGACTTATTACAAAGATGTATTAATCACTGAATGCAATAAAAATATATATTTGAGATGAAAAAAACATAATAAAATTCAAATAATCCATTCTAATTTGCTTAGATCTTTTTCATCACTATAAGCTACCCCTCATTTGGGGCCAATTTTCATTAGCAAAGAGCAATCTATGTTGATTTGTGACAATTAACACTCCAATATCACATGCGACATGAGCTTGAAGGGCATCAAAATTAAAAAAGAATCGATTACTTAGAATCAAGTTGTTATTAAAGTTCCTCATTAAGGGGTGCTTCAATTCAGTGGTGACTGCACACCACTTGTGTTGAAACAATCCAATTACTTGGAGTCAACAAAATCCAACACACCTAGAAGTTGAAGAATTCGTCTTCACCTTCACCAAACTCGTGGTGTCACCATGACCATATTCTCAATTCATAACAAATATAGAATTATGAACCCTACGCAAGAGTCAAGAGTGCCTCTGCTAGGGGTAGGTGGAGCTAACTTTAGAGGGCAAGTTAGATTCGACTTACCTTTTACTAGTAGTTTTAGCTACCTTTTCAAGCAGTACCTTGTAGTAGTTTGTTTAAGGCTTCAAGCAAGTGCACTCCACTTGCCCCACCTGTGTAGGATGCACATTGGATGCACAACAATCACAAAGCACCAACATCAACTACAAACTATCAACACATTGACTATTCCTTTACATGGACAAATCATTTGTCATACTTGTCATTAGAAGTATGGGCCGTCATTGTGGCCCTTCTAAAACTCGTAATTAAAAAAGATAGGAACTCATTATAAGATACCACTTTTGCAAGTAGCTAGAACATAACTTGGAGAGTTAGTCAAATCCAAGTAACCCTCCAAGCGTCGCTCTAGTTCACCACCAAAAGTAATACCCTTAAGTAGTTGAAAAGGCGGATGAGTACCACCTATGATGGACGCAAGCCAAGTAAGCAACAACCACATCGAGTATGGTACCATATACACATTGACATTCATATTTCCTTCATCAATAGTGTGGCATTATCAAGTCCACAATAACAAACATTTGTAATTCCAAAAATAAATGGAATACCATTTTAAAATACTACTTTGGGGAATAGTTGCAGCTACCCATGGGAGGCCTGTTACATCCAATTGACCTTCTAGGGGTCACAGATACCACCCCTAGAAATAATACCCTAGGGTAGTTTGTTTGTTTTTTGCAATTTCTGACTGCGATTTATGGAATCATGGGGCATGAAATATACTGTTGAAAAGGTATTCTCAAGACCTTTCCTATGGTATATTACAAGCCCCGTGATTCCAAAAATCACAGTCAAAAACTACAAAAACAACAGGAATCACTCTCAGGTACCATTCTGGGGGGTAGTAGCTGTGACCCCTGAGAGGCATGTTGGATCCAATGGACCTTCTAGGGATCATAGCTGCTACCCTTAAAAACGGTATCCTAAGGTGGTTTGTTTGGTTTTTTAGTTTTTGATTGCAATTTTTAGAATCACGGGGCTAAAGTATGTCATTGGAAAGGTATTCTCACAACCTTTCTAGTGATATATAACACGCCCCATGCATCCAAAAATTCCAATCAAAAGCTACAAAAACAATATGAATCACTCTAGGGTACTACTTTTGGGAGTAGCTGTAGTGACCTTTGGAAGGCTAGTCAAATCTAACTCACCAATGATACAATATATGTCCCACGAATCCAAAAATTGCATTCAAAAACTATAAAAAAACAAACAAGAACCATTCTAGGGTACCATTTTGGGGGGTAGCAGCTATGACCCGTGGAAGGCCCGTCAGATCTGACAGACCTTCTTAGGGGTCACAACCACTACCCCTGAAAACGGTACCCTAGGGTGATTTGTTCATTTTATGCAATTTCTGATTTCATTTTTGGGAATGGTCAAGAGTGTAATATATTGTTGAAAAGGTGTTGTCAAGACCTTTCCAATGATATATTACATGCCCCGTGATTCCAAAAATCATAGTCAAACTGCAAAAACTACATGAACCACTCTAGGGTACCATTTTGGGGGGTAGCAATTGTGACCCCTCGGAGGCCCGTTAGATTAGATTGACCTTTGGGGAGTGGCCCGAGTCACCCCTCAAAATGGTAGCTTAGGGTGGTCTGTTCATTTTTTTGTAGGTGTGAATGCAATTTTGGGAATGGTCAGGATTGCAATATAATGTTGGAAAGGTATTTTGAAGACTTTTCGAATGATATTATACACTTCCCATGATTTCGAAATTGTAGTTGTAAATTGAAGAATTCATTGATTGTAATCCTAGTGGGCCTATACAAATGGATTTTGAGTGTTGTTTTTTGTACTATGTTTTCTTATAGTAGAATGTGCTCCACTGCAATGGATGTGCTTTGGATGTGGTTTGGGTGGGCATGTACGTGCCATCAATACAAAGCAGGCATAGTGATCACATTGATGTTCCTTTTAAGAAAACAATTCATCTTAGAATTCCTTTACCAAAATTGTACCATTCCTATTTTTACAATTCTAGCTACTACTAGATTTGCAATTCTTAAAAAATCCTAAATATTATGTGAGGATAATTCTTTTAGAGGTAGGTAGAGCTACCCGTAGAGGGTCTGTCAAATCTAATTGACCCTCAAGAACTAGCTCTAGCTACCCCTAAATAGAAGTACCCATGAGTGGTTCTTGTGAGTAGATGTGTGGCACCCACGCTGGAATTGTTCCGTCAAATGCATTTTGGATTTATAGTATTGTGTTGTTCATCCGGTGTCACATATTGTATAAGACATGTGTCGAATAAATAAGGCCTATTAGATATGATTGTCTAATAAGACAACTAAGACAATTTTGTAATCTTACTTTTATTATGACCTAAAATTTAGAATGCAATAAGCGTTTATTAAATTGAGACACTTCAATAAAATGAAACTTTGACATGTCAAGATCAGAAATAGTAAATACTTTATTTGAAAGTCAACCTTAAAGTTGGATTTATTAGAGAGAGAAAGGGATCTACCAAACATATTGGATGTCATATTCGTTGTATGGTCAAATTGTTTAAGCAAACAACCATGACCCACACCGAATGGATGCCACTTGAGATGGATGCGCATCGAATGCACCACGAATACCCACCACATGCATCTAATAAAGCACTATGAATACATTGACCTAACCTTTCTAAATTTCAATGATATTGAGTTCCATTCAACAAATGCATGGTGTCATTGTGGCAAAATTGACATTTGCAAATAGGAGTACCACTCCCGAGTATATTTTTCAGGGGTGACTGCAATAGTGCAACTGCCCTTAGAGTATCAGTCAGATCCGACGGATACTCCATATATAGCATACAAGTAGTTGCAACTACCCAAGAAGTGGTACTAAGGAGTGGTTCTTGTAGACATTTTATAGACATTATGGTTTCAAATTTTGAATGGAGTGCTAACAAATGCATACATTGAAATTCACAAGTATGTCATTTGATATCTTCTTTAATGCACAGTCAATATTTCTAACACAAAAATTGCATGTAAATCTTGTAATATATTTTATGCTTCACTTTCCCATCCTACTTCAATACTAGTGATAAATCTATCATAATCATTCTTGGTGCACTATAATTTTTACTTCAAATGTACCTGACTCAACCGCCATTGTGGTCTCAAACTTCTTTTACAATAAGTTCATGAATGAGGATGTGAATGGCAACATGAGATTTGTTTCAACAATGGTGAGTAATATTGAATCACTACTTTCTATTGTGCAATCTTTCCCCATAATTGTTAGCCAACGAAACAAACATGTTATAATACTTAACAAAGTTCAATTCTCCAACACACTACTTCAAATATTGATTGGCTCTATTTTTCCTATTCCCTACCTGTATGTTTTTTCAATGGCTTGCATCTGAGTAGATGGTCATAATGTTCCTCTTATCTTTCTAGTACATAATGGAGGACATTTTAGAATAATTAGCCACCTACTCCACGTCTCCCTTAGATTTGTGGAATCTTCTATTTGTGTTGAAGAAAAGAGGAAGTTAGAGTAAGGTGAACTACAACAATTTGTTTCTATTGTGAAGTGAGTGGAAGAGGAAGGACATTTATGATACCTTGCTTTGAAGAACTAAAATGTTTATAGACTTCCTCTATCCATGTTGACTTTGTCATTTAAGATATTAAATTACCAACGAGATAATTTAGTAGTTGATGTGTCATATATTATTTATGCAATCTCAACTAGTCCTCCTCATGAAGTTCAAGTGTTTATGGAAAATAGCGTTATGGCCATTTGGAATGCGGTCTATATTGTTTATGGTAGTGGTTCTACCAATGAAAAAATGGAAAATTGTGAAAGGACTTTTTTTGTTGCATTGGACTATTTTTTTTCAAAAACATATACAAAAACATATCAAGGAATTATTCCAAGAACAATACATTAGACTAAGCAAACAATACAAAGATTCAAGGAATATAGAGGAGACATAGATACATTACCTAAAGATTTCATCATGGTGGTTGTCATCAAGGGCTACCAGTGAAGAAGCACTCAATCACATAGAATAGCAGCTAGCATTTTAGCATTTGGGGGACCAACAACGAGGAGACTTCATGCAAATGATAAGTAACTACGTAATTTGAATTTATTTAATTGTTTCTCTTTTTGATAAGTGTGTTGTGTAAAAGAATATTGTGCATTATTTGTTGCATGTACGCATGCTCACTCTCTAACTAAGGATTTTTGAATAGAAATGACTCTATAAATTTCTCTTAAAAATTTGTAGAAGGTTGGGGAAGGTATCAAAAACAAGGGTATTGTGAGCCATCCTAAACACATCAGTCGAATCCGATTGTTGTTTCTATATTGCCTTGAGGTACTTCATTTTAGATACCCTGAATATAAATTTTTTGTAGATGAGTGAAGAAAGTTGGTTCATGCCCTTACAAACAAGGTGGCTAATCGTTGTATTGCTTGTTTCAAGAGTAATAATAAACCCTTATATTTTATTGTCCCTAAATTTTATTTTTTTGTACAATACACCTATATGCAATCATAGCAAATTTTTTATACTATTATCATTCAAGTATGAAAGAGAGTGTGCAAACTCGTGTATTCTTATGGATGAAATCCAAGAATTTGAGTTTTGGAAGAGATGGCAAGAAATATCCTTAGTGCAATTTGTTGGAAATAGTTCATAATAGGTGGCTTGACTAGCTTTAAATGTTTGGAAACCAAGGGAACAATTTGTTTGATGCTGCTTGCAATAACATTATCCATTTTTGGATACAAATGACAAACTACAGAGCATAATTCAAAGGCTATACATTAAGATCTAGTCCATTTGAAGGGGAGTTGAAATTGAGAGTTGTCAAATAAAGCAGATATCCTAAGAAATTGGCTAAAGCACTTAATACATTGCTTGAAATTTGGAAGGAAAAAAATTGGAAGCATGAAGAGGAAGTTGGACACACCAACCGGTCAAACTTAATTTTTCTCAAACTTGTGTTTGAACAAGGTCCACTACAGCTTCTACAAAGTCTATGAATGGCAAAGGAAAACAAACTTGGTTGAATTCTTCCTAACATGTAATGATTGCATTTGAAAGCAACGGCAACACATCAAAACTTAGCTCATTGTGAGGATGATTGAGAAGTCACAATTTTAGATGATCAATTTTGCTAGTCAAAACAACACAACAAAGTTTTGTCAAAATGACATCTATCTAGTGTGCTTGCAATGTCTTACATAATTTCTATTGTAGTTGATGAACTGAGTGCTCAAACTTCGCACCAAAGTTTGAAGGTATTGTCCCACAATTTATAACAATTTGAAGACACAAAAAAATAAATTAGGACAAATCCACAGTTACAAGGGACATGGTCATGGGTCACAAAATTTACTATAAATAGTAAATTTTCTTCCAATTTTTGATTTTTTTGAAACAATTTTTTTTTTTGAAAAAAATTTAGAAAATAATGTTTTGGGGGCTCTAGGCTCACAAGCTCCACACTTGCTGCTTACAAGCTCGCCACTCCAAGCTCACATGCTAACGTCGTTGACTTTTGGTCCCCTTGGGTGGTGAGGGGTTAATAACTTAACCCCTAAATGCCCAAGGCCTATTTGGAGCTTCTTGAAATTTTCTCTAAATTGAACAAAAAGTCCAACATTTTCATAAGTTGTACCAATTTCTTTTGAATAGTAACAATACAAATTCAAACTAGACATGTCAGAGATCACATAGGGATTAGGAAAAGAAAACATAACAATATCACTTACAGATTGAAAGAATATAATGTTTGATCACAAGGGTGTAAACACTATGAAAATTTTTCAATTCACTTTTTGCATGTCAACTCTAAAAATTTGATCACTAAAAAAATATGAGGTTATAGGGCCTAGCATACACAACCCCAATCAATTTACGGTTTTTCAAAATCTATTCTACAAATTTTTTAAATAAATTTCTAATGTAATTTTGCCTCCAAGATCTAGTGTATTTGAGGCTCATTTCCAAGAGCCCTCAACACTACAGGAAGTCAAGATTGCAATGGGCATCCTTGCACAAAATCTTCAATAGAAAAATCATAATCCTTTATTTTTAAGATCAACTTTTTGATCCTAAACCTAGACTTCAAAAAGAGTTCTCCAAAAATATAAACTACTACTAATAGCAATTTGGTTGGGTTTTACTTAACTTCATAGTTTTCGAAACACCAAAATATGGTGCCTTGGGCATTTAACTTAGGGGTTAACATAAGAAAAAGACCACCATCTGTTTCAAAAATAAATAAATAAAAATAAGAAAAGAGCACCTGCAACACTCCACCCAATACACAGTACACACCGTCAGAGCATCACAATGAAACATTTATTACAACAATTAAACACTAGTGTTTTTTTTAACTCTAGTCTTCAGTTGTAAACTGCCTCTCATCATAATAATGAACTTCGCAATGGAATGCGTTTCATTTGTTTCAAAATAAAATAAAATAATACGGAGTAATGAACTTCTTCCGTTTCATTTGTTTAAAAAATAAAAAACAAAATAATAATGAACTTATTTTCACAAAGTCTTCTGGAGCTCTTGATTAATGCAAAATTACTTACATTATGAAGATTCAGAAACTCGTGACTAACTTTATGGGAGGTATGACTAAGGTAACTAACTTCAGGTAGAAAGGGCGACCTTTTATAAGTTGATTGCATTTTTTGGGGGGGGGAAGTTACACTCCTTGAAACAAATTTCAGTAAATTTTCGTAGGAAGAAAAATGGAATTGGGTTGTAACCCAAGTCGTTTCATATTTTTTGGATCTTCGTGGAATTAGTTACGAATTTTTGAAGTTGAAATGTAGTGATCACTAAAAAGCAACCCACCTCTTGAAATGTACATTTTTGGTACATTGAAGAAAGTCCAAAATGCACTTCTATATTAGTGGATGTTTATAGAGTAAGGGCGCTTTTAGAGCCCCCTACCTTATAACTATCTATATCTGAACAAGGAATTGATAAATGTTTGTATTATTCAAATACTTGACTTCTTATTGGATCTTGTTAGAAGTCAAAAGAGGAATGTAGGTTTTCTTTACATGCATTTTGGGACACAATATGAATAAATTATGAACTTTCAAATTGTTGAATATAGTTGTATTTAAAAAAAGGACCCTAGACTCCCACGAATAGAGGTTGTACATTTTAGGCAAGAAATCTATACGATTCGGTTTTAGAATGGTGTCACAATCAAGTGTAATTATAACTTTACTACTTTGACTCGACATTGATTAATCCCTAAGCAGTCTGACATCTACTTTCTAGACAATGAATAGATTGAAATTCAAGCTTCATCCTCATTATTGTTGGATGAAAGTTATTGTACTTTGTGGAGATATTTTATCAAGTTGTTCTATCTAATGGTTGGATTTGGTGTTATTAGAGTACATATTTTTCTAAAATTACCAATGTGCAAGAATGTCAAGTGGTTGACCAAGCCAAATTGCATTGACTCTAGTTCAAAACTAGATGTGCAAAAATAAGATCATAGATTTTAAGATCACAAAAAATTCAAAAAGTCATTGTTTCAAGAGAACCTCATTTCAAATCTGTTCTAACAAATTGTACAAAAAATGATAATATTTTCTTCAATTTTTTGTAATCAAATTTACTAGGAATTATGACAATTTTCTTTCAAAATTAGAAATAAAATAAAATTGGTGATAGCATTGGTGAATCTAATTGTATAGATGGATTCTACAACTCAAAATCTACAACTTTTATTTATATATCAATTCCAAAATATTCTTCCAAATAGCACTTTACAATGATTTTTCTCAAATTGTAAATTTTGGAGAAGACTGTAGACATTTAGGGATCAACCCATGTGCATCAGAGGGGACATTTTTTTTGGATGTTGAAAAAATAGGATTTGTGGAATATTAAGTTCATCGAGTTTTATAATCTCAAAATCTGCACAGTGGATTCTCTTATAAATTGTAGATTGGTACTCACCAGTAAGTTGGCTTCAAATCTCAACCATGAAACTTTCAGTAACTGAGTAGTTTTCAAATTATTTTGGATTTTCTAGATCCATAAAAAAAAGCTCCTCATTTATGTTGTTCTATCTATGACGCTCAGGGGTTAACTTGTAAAGGATCAAAATTCCCCTAGGGACAGACAATTGAAACTTTGGGCAACTTTCTATGATCTCATTTTTTTAATGTGATTTAAAAAAATGGATTATTTTCAGAGAATATAATTTCTATTTCAATTGTTGGCCATGATCATAAATTATGTCACCCAAAGCAATAAAGGATTGAGCCATTGGCGACTAAAAACATAGTAATTCAATATTATTTTGATATATTTCTCATCCATGTCTACATCCATTCAAGCATCTCAATTTGAAGTGATTCTATTCAGGTTGCCTACCTGGGATGGAAATTAATAAATCTAACACAAATACGTATAAAATATCAAAGTATATTTCTTCTCTGTCTACGAGAAATCTCAAAAGTGGTAGCAACTTTCACTCCACATACAATTCAATAGCATGAGGTCACCTACCTAAACTTTGTAAAATAAATATTTGTAAATTGTAGTAAGATTTCAACATTTATTTTAAAGGCTACAGGTGTGTATGCTTTTACAAACTACTAAAAATAATTTTATTTCATTTGCTTTCTAGCAATTAGATGGGTATGGATTTAAGTTTCCACTGACCATTTGAAAATATGCCATCTAACTAAGGGTCAATGAATCTCCATCAATAAAATAAGATTGTTATTAACATGTAAACAAGTGTAAACCTGCATTATTGACCTCCAACTTTGAATCATGGAATCGACATGCAAATCCAACATACTAGGAATTTGCAAGATAAAATGGTTCTAGAGAGAGACTTGCATAGAGAGAGACTCGCATCGACTTAGGTAAAGGTACATGCACGTGAAAAAACGAAATCAGCGATAAAATTGTACTTGTTCGATTATGTTAGTATTTGACACATTTGTCATATTCCATAGATGGCTAATTTTCAAATAATTAGCACGTTCCCTGACGGCGATCTGGAACCTGAAATCTCTACCTGACCTAGATTATTACGCACTGTGCACTTGAATGTCACAATTTTCGCATCCTGAAACAGACAGGCCAGATTCACATATACTATCATTGACAGCGTTTCAGAAGCCGTCAAAATAAACACTTCAACTTAACTTTCAGCAAAATCCTCAGGATCCACGAAAGATCACGAGATTGACAATCAACTCTCATCTTGGCTGTTTAATTGACGCCATTGCCCACAAATGAAATTTCAACCATCTCTCAGGACAGGCACTGAGATCAAAACACGTCAGATGAAGAAACGGTTAAAAAAACTCTGAATATTCAATTCCAACCAAATTCAAAACTCTTCTGCAAGGGAACAGAAGTCACCAGTTCGACCCACTGGCTCAAGTAGCAATAAAATTTACAGAAAAAGAAACTGAACTAAAGCCAAAATGAAACCCAAGTGGGTTCTTTCTTCTTCTCCCATTTACTCGTTTGTTGAATTTCTAGTGTATTGAGGCAAAAGCTAAACCTTAAATCCGTTGTTCGCCTGTTTCCAGAGTTAATTGGCTCAACCGGTAAGTTGTAGGAGTTAACATCCTAAAGACCACTGACCATGTTTTTATTCATTTGGTTTATAAACTATCTTCAGAGTGATATGAAAGTCACCATGTTACAGGTCACTTGCACCAAGCACCGCGGTCGTGGCCTATCAACAAATTTGCTTCGTAAGAGACAATCATACTTTTGCTACGAAATGAACGGACAACTAGGTGCAAAGCAAAAGTTACGATCCAGACAAATTGAAAGGAAGGGCACAAACATGTGGCATGATGATTCAATGAATTTTACTCTGCAAGCTGCTTTTGCAAGCTCACGACGGTGGCACTCATGCGATCAGTAGAGTAAACTTGCTGCTACAAATCTGGGTGCAAATAAAAGTACCTGGCTGACTACTAATTAACAGTAGTGAACGTAGGTGAGACTGATGTACGTTTCCGTGACTTGGTGGAAGGGGAAGATCATTCATGAAGCTCCCACCTGGCCAGCGGGCATGCATTCTTCTTCATGCTCCGACGGTCCGTGGACCCCAACTGCACCAATGATCGCACGCTACGAAGTCCTGATTGACTACCGGTTGAATATTGATCATTCTTCTAAACTAAAAATATATGTACAATTGATGGACTGGCTAGCTACGCCCACCGGGACTCCTTTCCCACCCACTTGTCCAACGCCCGCTGCAAAATCCCTCGCGTCACCGGCTTGCTGATGTAATCGTCCATCCCCGACGCAATGCATTTCTCGACCTCCCCTTCGGCGGTGGCGGCCGTCAACGCCACGATGGGCAAGTGTCGGGAGATACAGCCTTTCTGCCGCACCATCCGCGCCGTGTCAAACCCATCCATGATCTGAATTTCGGGTCACACGACCACCAAGCAACACAAGGAGTCCGTCAGTTGTCAAGGCATGGAATGAATATACACGAGTCAGCTATCTTTTCTTTTCTTTTGAAACAAATGAAAGAATTTCATAGCAAAAGTGTTAATATACATACCCGCCAGCCACAAGTGGCCTGACGGGGAAAGTCAGCTATCTTTGAAAGCAAGTGGATTGCGACACTGACAGAGTGACCCACCGAGCTCTCTCGCTCGCTCCAGAGACGGACTGTGAAGTAGGACTGTAGGCAGCTGGCTCATAAAGTAGGTGAGCCGGAAGTAATGGAAGCAGATATGGTTCAAGTACGTACCGGCATATGACAATCCATAAATATAATGTCGTACTGATTCGTCCGTTGTAATATCTCAATCGCTTCCACCCCGTCATTCGCTACATCGACCTTACAACCCAAATTCTTCAGGAGTCGTTGAGCCACCATTTGGTTGACCTTGTTGTCCTCCTGCAATTGCAACAAGCAGTAGCCACTGATGGCTTTAGTGAATGGAAGACCACCGGAAGAACGATAGTGACCGGGAATTGGGAGTGAACTTACATGCATTCACGTAGAATTCCTTCTGTCATCAAATTACATATTCAGCCCCAGATTGATTATCCAGTCGATCTCTGACATCAAACTGCTATTTCAATTTTGAAGCAAGTCCAGACTTCATTGCTGCAGACTTCAAGCTGACCAGTAAGCAAATTCTTGAAAGCAAGCGTCTGACCGAGAAGGTCCATACAGACATGCATACCACTACAAGAATCCTGGGATTTTCCACCATAGCTGCACTGGTTTCCAGCGAGGACGCCGGACTCTCCATGGACTCCAGCTGTTGATCAAAACTGCCCCTGCTCCTGGATGCCACTGAAACCAGCCCATTGCTGGCCGACGTCGACGAGGAGTACAGCCCATTCATGGGCTCACATCGAACCAAATGACCTGCACGCGAACGGACATCACAGTATCGATGGTCAACACACTCCCCAGCTCGCCGAAAGTAAGTACCAGAACAAGATGGAAGAGCTCGCTAGTGCGTCTTTGAATATATAACCAGTGAGGGCATATATCGTGTATCTCCAATTACTTGGTATAATGATCTGTGGCGAATCATCGAGGGAGAGAGACTAGCTGGATTGAAATACTTAATTACAACAGCAGCTGGTCCATCATCTATTACGATGTGAAGAGAAGTAATGAAATACGAGAAGTGAGCGAGCGACGTTCGATATCGATGAGTCCGTCCGCCCGTCACCGTACCTGTATCGAGAGTGAAGTCCGGCTTCATGCGAATTAGCTTGGTGCCCCCCGAGAGCGCCACCGACAAGGCATCTCGCAAGTAGGCTTGGCGCGGGGGCCTGCTGAAGCATGCGCAGCACCCCAGCTCCGCCAACACCAGCTGCGAGGGCAGACTCTGACCCACGTGCCCCAACATCACCAGTTGGGGTCCTTTGAAACCCGGGGACGCCGACGAAGCTTTCCGTAACTCATAGCTCAAGTGTTCCACCAGGGATCGGTCGGCGATCGCAACTGCATACATGGAGGGTCAAAACCAATTCGAGTCAAATAACGTGACAGGCATATAGTTATTCAAAGAAAATCTATCGAGGAATGAAAATCTGAAACAATTGATTGAAGGTACTAATAAATAATTTGATTGTACAATCAATGTTACGTTGTTCATTCCATCAGTCCTTCGGATCTATGTGTGTACAACCCTAACCACATTCATTACTGAAGATAGACGATTGCTCGATGACATCGATCGATCGATCGATTCCAGTAGGTGCACCCACGTACCATGAAATGGTACCGCTTCCACCAAGGCCTCCTTGACGATGCGCATGGCTTCTTCAACGGTGCTGCAAGTGTGCGAGTCCAGACTCCAGGCTCGCATTTGATCACACAACGCCTCCTTGGTCTTCTCATGCCGATCCACCACCAAAATGCGCCACAATTTCTTCGCCGGAAGATGACACACGGCCCCCGAGGAGACTTCGTCGGAATTGCAGCTGCTGTTCATCATGGCGCCCAAGGCCCCGTCGCTGCTGCAAATGACGGGGGGCTTGTCCCCCTCCTCAGAAGCTGGATCCAGCTCCAGAGGGATGGTGAAGGTGAACTGGGACCCCCGGCCTTCTTCGCTTTCCACGCCGATGCTGCCGCCCATGAGCTCCACCAGCCGTTTGGACACCGCCAGGCCCAGGCCCGTGCCCCCGTACGTGCTGGTCGTGGAGGCGCTGCATTGGGTGAACTTCTCGAACAGCAAGTCCAACTTGGAGGCCGCAATGCTGCCAGCATGGATTCAAAAAAATAATCATAAGAGTGATTTCAGGATACAGTCAAAATATTTTAATATCCCCGATCGTTATCCAGGCAAACGGATTGATGACATGACACGCGCGGGTTCAAAGGGTGAATTCCATTCGAAGTACAAGCGGGGGGCTCCAGAGGAGTCAAGAACGAATGATGGAGAGATGTATGCAATGGAAGCTCACCCTATGCCAGTGTCAACCACGGAGAACCGGAACCACCGGATGGTGCGAGGCATCTCCACCAGCATATCTTCATCACTTTCGTCATGACCCAAATTGTGGTTCATTTTGAAGTGCATATCTTCATCACTCTCGTCATGACCCGAAGTGGGGGTGGCAGCCACTTCGGATAATTGGGGAGCGGAAGAGCTTGGATCCCTCCGATGAATCTCCATGGCTTGGTCACCAGCATCGTTCAATTGGTTCTGCGACATCACTTGATCTGTCTCAGTAAGCTCTACAGACTCACCAGCAGCCAACATGATGTCCTTTGCAGCACACTCTCTCTTCCTCTTAAAATTTCCCTCAAATACGGGAAAAGGGACGACAGAGTCCACCACAATGGGATCAGTGTTCACCTCCAAAGCCGAGAAGTCGGTCACGGCGCTACTGACCTTATCAGTCACGAGGTCCTTATAAGTCTCGCATATGCTCATATGAGCCCTGATATTCTCCACTGCACGGGATCGTCGGAGTCGGTTGCCCTCCTGGTGTACAAAAATCGCCTCCGGGGAACCTGGATCTCTGTAGGCGCTCTGCAATTCGGCCTCAGTCACGCAAGAGTGACCAGCTTGGGCTGGACTGCTTAGTGAAGTTACTGATTGAGGAATGGAACTGCAGGCGGAACATTGACTTTCTCCTGTATTCAAACCCTGGTGGCACTTGTCGCAGACGATGGACACGTCCACCACGATGTGGCCCGCATGGGTGAACTTGCACGCATTGCCCACGAGATTGATGAGGACCTGAAATTCATTGGATGCACACACAAAACCCAAGTAAATCATTACCTCAATAGAATCCATGTAACAAGAAAATTTCAATATACAAATAACAATACTTTACAAAATATGGATTATACTCAGCTCCAAAATATCGACCCACTACCTGTCGCAAGCGCACAGCATCCACCGAGACCGACGACAAAGCTGGCCGATAGCGGACCACCATCTCCACGCCTTTGGGCTCGACCCGAAGCGCTAGCATGCTCCCCACATCTTCGACTATATTCCGCAGATTACAGAGGACTGGGCTGAGAGTTAATTTTCCCGCGTCAATTTTTGAAAAGTCCAGAATGTCGTTGATAATTGATAGAAGACACTCTCCAGATGTGCGAATAGTTTCAAGACATTCCTGCTGCTCTGGAGTGGGATCGGTGTCGAGAAGAACGGAAGCCATTCCTATGACACCATTCAACGGAGTTCGGATCTCATGACTCATAACCTGGTAAGTTCCCATTGTGAATCCATATGTCAGTGAGACGATACACAGCACTTGAATCCCGTTCACGTCACTGCCTTGATAAACGACAATAAAATGCATTTGGCGGCAAGGAGGAAACGACACTCACAGCTAAGAACTCAGATCTCGCTTTAGCAGCTTTTTCTGCTTTATCACGGGCAATGGCTAGATTTGCAATCAGCCGAGCTTGCTCTTCTTCCCAGTTCCTTCGTTCTGTGATGTCTGTGATAGAGCCGGCCATTCTTATTGGCCGGCCTTCTTTGTTCCAAAGAGCCTGACCTCTAACCCGAAACCACAGAAACCGTCCATCTCCATGTTCCAGCAGTGTCTCCACATCAAATGGTGGAGATTCTGCACTGTTGGTTGCCAAATACGCATCTAGGGTTTTCAGCACCGGCTCTGCGAGAGAAAAATGAACATGTTCGACCTCATAAAGCTGCATCCTGATCGAAAAAGTCTAGCAAGGAAGAATGGCATAATATTCGTCGAGAAAATTGCGATGATGAGATGATAGAGGACGCAGATCAGAGAAAGGAAGGGACAATCACAGCCTTTCAAAAATTGGTGTTTCAGGAGTGATCCTCAACATGAATTCCTAATTATTTTCGACATCATCTCTAGACTAATTCTCGTGTGACAGAAGCTCTCGGAAAACGAGAAAGGGAGAAGAGACTTGTCCACGAACCGCGGTGTTTGGGGTGAAGACGGGATTCGAAAACCCGGAAAGAGTTTTCAGTTTCTTCAATATTGATCCCTAACATCTCCTTGTAGCGCTGGGAGTAGAACACTTGATTGCAGAGCATATCCCAGTCCCAAAGACCATCATTTGATCCCCGCACAGCAAGAACAAATCGCTCTTCGCTGCGCCGCAAGGACTCCTCGGCCTCTTTTCTCCAGGATATGTCTTCCAATATACCAACAATGCTGCAAGGGAGTCAAGGAATCAGAATACATTAACTGTAAGAACGGAGTAGTTAAGAAGAACCTAAGAGAAAGACAAATAGCCATAGAAAGCCAAGGAGGGTAACTTCGACTGTTGCGATGAGAGCTCACCTCCCCATGCCAGGCAAACCAGACATATCCACAGATTGGACGTTGACCCATGTGTACGAGTCCTTCTTTTTCTTATTGAGAAGTCGAAATTCAAATTTAAACTGACGCTCCTCATTGGGATCTAGCGAAAAATGGCCAAATGCAAGTGCCCACACATGCTGCATCCCAACGATTCAACAAACCTCAGTGTCTGCAACAAAGATCATACAAATCGACTGGCGGATACACTGCGTTTCCACGGAATGAAAGGCAGTGTTTTCGGGAAGAGATCTTCATCAAAATCAATTCACAGAATTGCATCACTAATGAATGGAAAACTCACTGGCAAATCATCTGGATGAATAAAAGACATCCATCCCAAACCGAGAAGCTCCCCCGGTTCAGTCCCAGTCATGTCCATGTACGCAGAATTTGTATATAAGTTTTTGGATTCATGGTCGCATATGAAAACCCCCCGCTGACCAAGTCCACCGGGAACACTCATCCTTCACGAAATTTTGCAGGTTCTATAACTCCTGCCAAACACAAGATATTTGCATAAGGGCCAGTTGAATTCAGCACTCGAACTAACAACCTAATGCTAATGTGATTCACCAACTACCCTGCTGTCAAATTCTGTCAGGACAGACAAAGTGTCCAGCATTTAGAAAGAGGGACCCTTGCTGCCCTCGATAAAATCCAGTATATAACGGTTCCCAAAATCTTCCCTACCAAGGTATTGAGACAAAATCTCCGAAAACACTTTGCGTGAATGGCTGTGCACCATACCTCTTCCATACCTACCCACCGTCACTCATCCCTGATGAGTTCTAAGAGTCTCGTAACTGAATTCTAACCTAAGTTCAATTCGCGGTCACGACGAAAATAAAACGTGCCAGAAGCGCGCACCTAAATGCTAAACCACCGCATCCCTCAGCTCACCACCGACATCCTTGTAATCCTGGGCGCGTTGCACATCGTGCTCTCATTACCATTACTCGCGACCTGAAATGACTGTCCTACACCTGGATCGCGGAATCAACCTAAATCCTACAATGATTTCTTAACACCGGTGTCAATATGGATCAATCAGATCTACCAGGAAGTAGAAAATTCACACTAAGTCGCGCACTTCACCTCACCTTGCTCGTTTCAATGGCAGTCTCGTAACCACCACTGCATTCTGTACTCCTATTGATTACACGGGGACAGACTCCTCAAAGATTCCTTGAACGGCGGTACCAGAAAACCTTACAATCGCACAAAAAATCACCTAACTCAATTCGATGTGCTTGACATATCTCAATTGTTGCAAGATTGGACCAGTGCACTACACAGTGGTGAAAGAAACTTCCAAGAAAAACCTCGAGGTTGAAGTAAGATCCCTATTCCTCCATGCACGATATTGCTAGAATAGAGGAAGCAGAGCAATAATCGCCAGTTCCTCACAAAAATAAGATTCTTCGCTTCATCGTGTATTACACTCCAGCTTTTAAACAGATACATTCCTTTCCGACTATGCAAAACCTCAGAATCCCTCCCCTCATTATCCGAATTCTCTCGTATGTCGTTCAGTAAGAAATATGAATCCTGTGAACCGCCGCGTAGTGTAAATTTCACGTAGCTGAGCTAGCTCCCACGTACGTGCCAGCTGGAAGCCTTCAAGGTCTGCGGATTTTTTTAACTAACCCAAAACCAAGAAAGATTCGTTACATTCAATTCCAGAACACATCCTGAAAGGAAGAGGTTCTCTCACCGCTCGACTTCGAGCTCCAGATTGTACTCGTTTTCCCATTCACATGGTTCTTGCCTGTCGGTGTCCGAGGCGTCACTAATTTCCATTAATCTAATCCACAACAACGAATATTCTCACTCCCAACTGCGTAATTCCCAAGCCGCACCAGTTAATTCTCTCTCCCTCTCTGTCTCGAGCTTCCACATCTACAATCTCGACGTTCCATTGCGAAATCTCCACCTCCAGAACCGCCAGACCAAGTAACAGTCGCCATTTCGAAAAAAACAACTCGCGGCGATTCGATTCAGTGCCAATCCCTGTCTCTCTTCCACCTCAAACCCTAACACCTCTCCCCCGTAAACCCAACCGTCTCCTTCCACCTCCACCTCGAAAGGCGCTTACATCCCCAGCGGAACGGCCAGAACAGAGCTTCTTGCGAATCACTTCGGCTCTGCGTCGTGTGTAAGTCCTCTCCCCACACAGAACGACCTCGGATCCACACTCCTTTGTTGATTCCCGAGCATCCTGAATCCACAAAAACAGAAACATCGATACCGCATCACAACCTAAACCTCTCAAATCCCTCCGTCACGAGAATCCCTTCACTCTCCCGCAACTCGCACTCTCCAAACACGAAATCCGGCTCCTCCGAAAGCTCTCTTCCGCAATGCTGCGACCAGGTGCTCCAAACCCCACGTCGAATTCTCTCACCTGAAGAATATGCTGGAAACTCGGAGCAGGAATTTGGAAGTGGGATGCTACAAAATCGTTCGTGCCCAGCAGCAAAAGCAAACGGCAGCAGCGAGAGTGACGCTTTCAATGGCAGACTCTCCGTGAACCAAGATCTACGCATTCTAGGGACTGGCCGCCGCTCCCTGGTTACCGTCATCTTCTCCTCTTGAACATGTTCCGAGATCAGAATCTACACAAGGGGGTGATTTTGGATTGATTCTGACACGGGCGCCATTAAAACTGGCATCTACGATGGCAGGAGATGTTGGGGAATATTCACTGGAAGTGGACAGTAGTGTCAGGTCAACGGTGGAAGGGGATCCGGGTTTCCGGGCTTAAAAGGACTTTTTCCTGTAAAAAAGACTTTTGTTCTCTTACTTTAGGCTGAAAAAAGTTTAGGGAAAATTTATTTTTTTTAAATAAAATTTTTGCTTCAGATAGAATGGCCGTTTCACTATTGAAAAAAATCTGCTTGTTGGGGCCGGAATTGATACATTTTAGCTCATGGGGCTGGTGGAAATTTTGGATATCTACAAAAAAGAATTGGATAGAATTACTCATATTTTCATCCAATTTTGTTGAGGATAATCATTGCTGAATGGGTTTTCTTTTGGGGGTTGGAAAATTCATTCATTGGAATTTATGAAATTTGAAACAAAGTAGTGCTTTGTTTTTTAAGGCCTGATTGAAGGGAAAAAATTCATGAAAATAATACTTAATATAGGGCATTAGTATAGTCTACTTAGGCTACCCCCATGTTATTTTTTTAACACACTTTTCACTCATTTATACAATTGCTCAAAATGATAAGTAAGTTAATTTTCCAAATATTAAACTTCCCCTTATATCCATGTAGACACTTGTTAAACAAGACAACTAAAGAAAGAAAAGTTTCATGAATCCTAGGTTTTATTTTTACTATTAAAATCTATGTAATTTGAGTACTTCACATTTAAAGAACAAGTTGGCAATGGAATTGTTTTTCTTTTAACCCCGTAAGTATGAAGGGTTTTTTTTTAGCAAAAATCACTTGAAAATTACATTTCTATTTCAAAGAGGAAAAATCTTGACAAATTTCTTGCATTACAATGGTATTTTACATATTTTAACCACATGATCTTGCAATACAATGGTATAAGAATGTATAGAAGAAATTTCAGAAACTTTGACCATGTAGATAGCAACATATTTGCATTTGAAGTGAAGAAAGTGGATTTTTGTGCACCTTCTATGACTAAATTATTTGACTTTGAAACTTCTTAACTTATAAATTTTGCACTAAAGATTTTCATTCCAAAATAAATTAAAGAATAGAGTTGACATTGTATAGAAAAAAAATTCCAAAAGAAAATACTTGATTTTCATTCTTTAAAAAATTGTTAAGGAGAAGTAGATATGTGATTGATGGAAAAACGAAATTGTTAATAGCCCTAACTAAAATGGAATTGAAACACACTAAATAATCCCAAAGGTGAGACTATTATAGCTAGCATACTAAATCTTGTGGAATTTGTTTTTTCTGAAAATTTAGAAAATTAAATTCAAAAACAAATTTAGAAAATCATTTAAGTCTCTGGAAGACGCTATGATTGCCTACAAAACAAAAAGCCCCATAACTATCACATCACTAATCCAAATTGAATGAATCAAAGCATTCCATGTAGACAAAATATAATCTACATGAAATAAATTGAAATTCTTTTTCATTTCAAGCCTTTGTGGATTTTTTTGGTTACCTTGGCTCAACCATTTTGAGGTCATTGTTGTATAACTTTTAATCCCTTGCATGGATAGAAATAAAAATCATATTTCCAAAAATTTAACAAGTTTTTTTATCTTAAGAAAAAGTTTCAAAAAAATTGAGACAAAAATTCAGACCATAGGTGCCTACCCAAAATCCATTTGATCCTCCAGAAATTATTTTTACTTTCTTAGGAACAATGGGACTTTAGGGATTAAAAGAAACCTTGCATTGAATAGAGTTTGTGACCTAGAGATTGTTTGATGTAAGTTATGCTATTGTTGTTATTGTACAATACTCCATAGAAACTATACATAGTTTCTATTTTTTCACCCATTTAGACACCATGAAAAACCCACACTAAGACTTGCATTTCCTTTGCACCTAGATCCTGCATTTTCACAATTTTTGATGGGGTGTTGACTATGATCAAGAACTAATTCAGAAGTTTTTTGTTTACAAATATGTCAAGAGTTTTGGGTAACTAGATCTATAAATCATAAGTAGTAGTCTCTTTGTTTCTTTTGTTTTGTTTGTTATGGTGAAATCTCTTGGATTGTGCGTCCTCCAATCTTGTTCTTGGCAACCTACCACTAGAAAGCCCTTACTAAGGAGGGGTGCACAGACTTTTGTTTCATGACGTTTGCAAACTATATGGTGTGAAAGTTATTGAAGTTTCAAAGTTTCTATGAATTGAACTCTCTTCCCTTTTCAATTAGAAATTGTCCATGTGTTTCAAGAAGAAGGAAAAAGAAAAGGGGGGTTCGATGAATTAAAAAAAAATCATTAGAAAAATTACTTAAAACTACTTTTTATTTTGACTGTGGCAATGGCATAAGACACACTACTACTTACTGTTAGTAAGTTAGTGAAGAAATTACATGTACTTTCTTTCGGGTAAGGTACAGACTGTACTCTTGAAAAGAATCTCAAGGCTTTGAAGGTTTTGACAGAGGTTTCCACTTTCCACAGACACTGATGTTGTCGATGGTTCAACGTCTTTCTGCGAGTGGGGATGTATCGGCAAACTACTACTGATACTGCAGAGGAATCTGAGGAAGGATGTACTACATTCCGGAATTGGGGTATCTTTGGGGTCCTACATTGATTTGTCCTAATAGTGAAGGTGTGAATGCCACAATGTTCGGGGAGAATCGCTAAGATAGGAGGTCCATAAAGCGCCCATCTAAGAGCTGAAACTCAATTTGGGGGAGGTGAAACTCGTTGAAATATTTTTCAGTAAATTTTCCTTGAAAGACAAGTAGAATTGACATCTAATCCAAGTCGTTTCATAATTTTTGGAGCTTTGTGGAATTAGTTATGAATTTTTGAAGACGAAATAGCATAAGGCTCTCAAATCGCCCACCTCCTCAAATGTACACTATTGGTACATCCCTGTAAAGATGAAAAAAACGCATGTACAAACCAGTGTACATTTGAGGAGGTGGGTAGCTTTAGAGTGTGTGCGGATTTCGAGCCTCCTACCTTAGTTGGTTTGTTGTTAGGGTAGGCTTCCATGTGGAGTCGAGACCAGTGAAGTCCACTGATCAGCGGTGGAATGGGTGTCTGTTTTCCTACAACTCTTTGTCGACCACTAATTGGTGAACTTCACCCTCCCCAACTCCACGTGGAAGCCTGCCCTTAGCTAGTGGAATCGGAATTTGGAAAAAGAAAATTGGTAGCAATTTGAAAATATCAAGGAAAAAAGTCAGGGAAAAAATGTATAAAAATTTCAATTTGGAGTAAACAATAGAGGAAACAACTAGATTTGGTACTTGAAAAAACCATTGGGGAAGTAAAGGAAAATAGCTAGTGAAACTAAGAAAAAAAATTCCCCAAATGATGGAATGTAGCATTCATTTACTCGAAGGCACACTATTTTTTATTTATTTTAATCAATGTAGGTTGAAATACTACCAATTTTCAAAAAGACAATTGTAGTAGCACTCAATTTCTAGGGGAAGCAAATTAATGCCTTCCTTTATAATAGGACAAATTAGTGTACCTTTGCCTGAAATCTTGGTTGTCATCACGTGAATTGAAGACAATTCTATATAGAATTGTTCTCTTACTATGGTAAAAATAGGAGTAGAAACATGGACTAAGAAAATTAGAGAAGTTATCAATGAGAAGACCAACATGAATTATTCAATTATGGGTAGGCTTTCTTGTAGACATTCCCTAGTCTACGCAACCTTTGTTTCCACTACACTAATTTGTCCTATTAATGAGGGTTCAAAATCTGCATCACCTAAAAATTACAAAATTTTTATTTTGTAAAAATGGGTGCAATAAAATAATATACAAACTTGCAATAATTCAAAATAGTGTGACTTTGGTAAATTAGAATCACACACTATGAGGACAATTAGCACAATGAAAGTTTTTTTTAAAAGTATAATTTGGGGGGGAGATCATAGGAGACAAAAGTTTGAGTGCCAAATTAGGTTTGGAGACTTCAAGGACAAGCCTCTTGGACAATTTTAAGCATATTCTTTGAAAGACCTTAGAATTCAATTTTTATGTTTTATTTACGATCCTATGACAAAAGCACATTGTCAACAACTTCTTGGTCAATTTCTACTATGTAGACCCTTATGCACAGTTGCTAGAATGTGAGCCTAGGATCTTGAACCTATGAGCTTAGGAACCTAAGCTCCTATGTTATTGATACCTATATTATAGGTACCTTCCATGGTTATAGGATGTTTATAATTATAGGTATCTATATTGTAGGTACCTAAGTTATAAGTACCTTCTATGGTTATAAGATGTTCATATTATAGGTATCTATGTTGTAAGTACCTATGTTATAAGCACCTTCCATAGTTATAGGATATTTATATAATAAGTGCTTAATTTTATTATAGGTGTCTACGTTTTAGGTACCTATATCATAGGTACCTTCCATGGTTATAGTATATTTATATTTTAGGTACCTATATTACAAGCACCTTACATGGTTATAGGGTACTCATATAATAAGTATGTATGTTGTAAACACCTTCAATAGTTGTAGAATATCTACTTACACTTAAGCTTAAGGCTCATAAGCTCTTATTTCTAGGCTCACATGCTAGCCTCGTTGGAACCTTATGTTATGGCACTTTGTCACTCTCCACATGTAGTAGTTGGAGGTGACTTTTTAAGCAATCAAAAACCTTAGTTGAAAATCAAATAAATTAAAACAATAGGCAATGATGTGTTCCTTGTAACTTCCCAATACAAAATGTGGTGACCAATAACAATATTGAAGTGAAGTGAAGTGATACCTAGTATTGTCAATAATCTTTCTTATAAAGTAAGAGAGTTCTTCTAAAATATATGAATTATCACCCTTTCTTTGGTTTAGCTTGTGTTTTTTGCAAATGGCAACAAGGCATGATTGTATAAAATCTAATCACATGTATTGTCTTCTTTGGGAATTCATGATTAGGTTCCAACTTTTAATCAAGAAGGGATCAAACAAAAACTAACTTCTTAATAATCTTTTTAAATTATATTCAAGTTTTTACCTTAAATTTTTAATTACATAAGACTATGCTTTGCCTATAAAATATTGTATTTGAATTTTCTATTGGTTTTATGATATTTTATAATTGAGATAATATTTATAGAAAAAAATGAAAATATATCAAGAATAATATATTTTTTTAAATAGTACAATTAATTTAGAATTTATTTATGAATTACAAGCAACCTTCAAAGTATATGAAAATTTTACAAGTAATTTTAACACCTCTAAACCATAAACCTAGGGGAATGACCTCGAGCAAGGTTGTTTGGACATTAGATGTCATGCGACATAGACATAGACTATCTAAATGTGGGTGTGAGGCTTTGAATGTCCTTCAACAAGTAAAAATGAAAATTACCAAGGGGTGATTAAATACCGTCCACTTGTATATCACTAAGGTTTATCCTCAATTCTCATTTGTTATTTATTTGTTTCATCAACTGCCACTAAAGGCACAATTTCATATGCCAACAAAGTTAACAAACTTCCAAGCCATTTCATGGAATTTCAGTAATGCCTTTACCAACATCAACAATCAAAACAATGGTTGTGTACTTCCACATGAATATAAGGTAAGAAATTAGGATTGCCTTGTGGTAAATTTTTACCATTTGATGTAAATATCATATTTTATTGTTTTCATTCTTCATGTGAGAAATAATAATAAGTGGACTAGGGATTCACCATTTCTTTTTTGATGTTGACACCATTTGCAATAGAAAATTGTCACTTGTACCAACCTACTATTATTCTAAAATTGATGAAATTAAAAAATTTCATGGCAATTTAATCAAGTTTATTATGATCAATTTCTTCATTGTCATCAGATTTTGATCGCTATGGCCAATTTGATCTCTATGATCAAATTTATTATAAAGTAACTACAACCCAAAATGCTTTCCAATTAGCAATTTAGTATCGCTCCTATTATTGAGTTGTCATATTTTTGGTTGGATTTTTGGAAAGTAAGGAGAGTGTTCTAGATTCTTATGTTACACATTTTTTTAGACACCAAGAAAGGAAGTGATGTGATAATTTGGACATTATAAAAAGAAGAAGTGATGTGACGATCCAAACACTAAAAAGAGGTGATTCATACAAGATCAAACACGAATAAAGGAAGTGATGTGATAGTTCAAAGACTAAAAAAGAAAGTCATGTGGTTGTTTGGACTCAATTTCTTTGATTTCATGTGTTAATTTCACCAATGGCATGCTTTAGACAGCATAAAAATAGAAGATATTCAGTTAAATTTGGAAGTTGACTTCTTGTAACCAAAGAAGTCATCTATTCTATGTTTGGTTATTATCTTGATGTCACCAATGAGGACTAAATTATGAATTCAATGAAAAAATTTATTGAATAATCTCTACATTGTTTCATATGGTCAAATTAGGTATGAAATTGTCTATGCATTATCAAATATTCATTTTGCATAGGGTATAAAAGTAAGATTTCAATGTTACTCATGATTGTATGGACCTTAGTAGACAACACTTCAAAGTGTGGAATTAAAAATAAATAAACATGAATAAAAATAATCAATTTGTAAAATAAATAAATAAAATTATTTTATATATATATATAATTAATTTTATTATATTAAAATAAGCAATAATGAATTGAACCTATCTTGATTTTTAAATGCAAATGTTTGTTGAAATTTATGAATTCACAAGTTAATTGATCTCAACACTTTTTAGTAACTTGAAATTTAAATGCAATGTGATATTCTAAAAGAAAAAGGAGTTTTGATTGGTCTCCATTTATTTGCCAACATCCACCAAATTGTCTCCATCAACATTCCCCACTTTCATGTTCCACATCCAAATTCTATGCCGGCCATTTCAACCGATTTCAACTTCCTTTCAACTCACTTCTATACACTGAAATTGGAAAATGGATTGTTTTGTGTGGAAGTGTTTAGATTTTGGCCACATAGAACTTTGGCCTAAAAATTGTCTCAATCTTGTTGTTTGAGGTTTACAAGTTTACTTCTTAAGGGGAACCATAAACCTTATTTTGGCTATTTTTTATTTTTAGACTTGTTATCTGCTCATCTACTTGTTTGTCCATCCACCTACTTGCCTATCCACCTAATGTAGTTTTTTTGTCCACTTGTCCACTCCAAAGCTAGTTTACTCTCCACTCGTCCACCTTTCCATAGCCATCCGCCAACTTACAAGTGGTAAATAGCCATTTCTTTATGGGGGAAGCATACAAACATTTGGGGCATTCAAATGGACTCCACTTGGATGTAATTTGCTCATAAGTAGTCCAAATTGACAACTCTAAGTGTGAAACTTGAACAAACATTGATTACATACTATTTCTATAAAGTTTTGTAGAATCGATTTTTAATTCTATCATCTTACCTATTACATGAAAATCTAAAAGACACTAAGCTTGCCTACTTTTCTAAAGCCTTTACTATAAGAAACCCGCGTTTGGAATGCCCAATTCAACAAGCCCATATTTATATGTCAAGAAAAACATCAACACAAACCTCATCAATAGAATTCAAAAAATTCAAATAATTAACCTATATATAAGATATTCACTTCCGTAGACATACATGATAGAAATGTGCATACTCTTTAATATTAGATGTAACCCAATCACATGATTACACATGTGGCGCTCTAAAGTGTAACCAAAAGAACATCTCAAAAAACCACAAAGTAACATGTTCCAAGCATCAAGTAGGGAAAATGTTTTTAAGGCAAATGTTCACCACATTCCTAGTATAGGGGCCCTTGACATTCAAACCTGCTATCAAGAGATCACACCTACTATTCAAAGACTATTGAGACTTCAAGAGACTTCTGAATTTTTTAGAAGTACTTCCAATTTTTTTTTCCACCTTGATGTAGCTCCCCTAGAAGAGTGAATACCAAATACATAATCTTGATTTTTCATTAGTGGAAATTTTTTTAGATTCTTGTAGTAGTTCTTGATCATTTATATGGGGAAATTTTAGTTTTTACCTACAAATATTCTATAGTACAAATTTACAAGCATTTATGAATAAATGACCTTCTAAAAATGACTTGAATAAATAATTAATATAGAAAAGGTTGAAAAATCAATACAACAAGAAGTTAACTTTTTGAACTCTCAAGAGGGAAAATCTTTAGAGTATCCCAAAATACTCAATCAAGATTCCATTTTAGAAACAATTATTAGTTATTGATTTCAAATTTTGTTAGAGAATGTTGCAAAAAGTACTAGCAAATCCAATCGCAAAAAAGATGAGGTGTGGATTACAATTTACAACTATGATCCTTATATTATTCTTTTTAAGTTTCACTTTATTACACATATAGTTTTTGAAAATTCATATATATTATTTACTTTAAAGTGAAGAGAAACTAAAATCCTTTTTCAATTGTCAACAAGTCATAATAGAAACCATGACAATGTATTAATAAGACCCATATTTCAATCATGTTTTTAGAACAATCTTAGAGGTAGTTAAGTTAGAAGAACCTTAGGGGCACTTCACTCTAAGTCCAAAGTCCCAACTTTCTAAGTTTTGGTTCAAGGCCAAGTGTCAACTTCCTTGGGTTGTAGAAGGTGAAAAAAAATTGTCAGATATGGGACTTGGAACTTCATAGTATGAAGGCTAAAATCCAAACTTGTCTATGTGGTACAATATATTATAGCAATTAAATGCCTAAAAAATGGGTCAAAATGTCAAAACCTTGTTTTTTGGTCACTTATAGCACCAAATCTGATTTGGACAAATTTGGACATAATTTCAGCCAATGAGGGTGGTTTATATGGTGTTTTCTAATTTTTTATCAAAGCAATAGTTAAGACTTGGAGGTTGTTTAGGCTCTAGTTTTGATTTTCCCAATTCCATCTCCAAGTCCTACTTCATTGGTGTCTGTAGTGCTTCCACGTAGACATTTTGGAGTTGTGGAACTTCGAGTGTATTGTGAAGCACCAAGTCTCAATTTTTAGTTCTCAATCAATCAGATTTTGAAAATTTAGTGGGACTTGGGACTTAGTGTAAAGAGGTCTTTATCATGATCTTGGCTTCAATTCATTCTAAAGATCTCAACAAAAACAAAATTATGAATAACTTGAAATTTGTGCAAAGTTGAGGGATGTTAGAAATCTTGCACTATACCAAATAGTGCTAGAATCTTTGCAAAATTGTGAAAATCATCAAATACTAGAATATACTATTGCACATTGCATTGACAATGTATGTGATACAATTTGCAAGTAATGCTTTTGAAGGTTGTAAAGTTATTAAGTATCCTATTAGGATTGACCTAAAATATGATCTTGTCGTGAGATAGTGTTAGATTGGTGAATAAGCCTACACCCTATACAATATACAAATTACATTTTCTAACTTTGAAACCATTTGATTATTCACAAAATAATTGTATTTTAGCTTGTAATGTATTGTTGGAAAGGTTAGAATGTCTCATTTCACATATGAGTTTACTTCACTAGAAGAAAGTAATTTTAAGAACTCTATATGGTTGTGAATAAGACAAGGTCATGAACTAATGTACAAACTATCCAATTATATGCCTTACAATGCACAAAATCCAATGCAACACAACAATGATAGTATGTGAGCCCAAGAATGCGAGCTTGTGAGCATTGAGCCTACATTATAGGTACCTATAATATAGATACCACACACTATAAAAGGTGTATGTATCATAAACACCTATAATATATATATTTGTAACATATAGTCTTGGGCCCTTACTAACTACACACAAAACGACGACCGCACACTCAATGAGTAAGTGCCCATTGGTGCTCCTTGAAAATGCCCACAAAATCCCACTTTTCAATACTCCAAAACTACACTTTGAAAAAGGGTTATGAAACTCAAAGTTTCTAAAACACTAGGAATGCACCAAATTTTACTTACAACACAAAATAGGTTTAAAAAAAATGTTATTTTCAGCCTTAATCTAGAACACTTTGTCCAATATGCAAAGATCATTTGGGGAGAGAGGGAGCAACAAAAAAAAATATTTAAAAAAATAAATTGTGTAGAATGAATAGGGTTAAATTCCTTCACAATTGCACCTAAAACTTTTCTTTCAGATTCTTTCCCAAATCCAAATGTATACATCGTCAACATTTTGTTTTGGGGGTCATATGTACGTCAATTGTAGATATCTATAAAATCTATACAATAAAATAATAGACCGGAGAGCCTTGAATTGTGCGACAATGGGCGTGCCACTCAGTGAATTGTTGAAGGCTGACGAGTATGCAAGACAAGGTTGCTGACGCAGCCTGACTCACCAATTGGGGGAACCGGGGAAGCTGGGAATATTCCTTGGAATCTACTAAATGAAAACAAAAAATGAAGATTCTGCTGTTACCCCCAACTTGGAGTTCACTTCTGTAAAGTAGTAAGTTACTACGAGCTTTTTGCAGGGGAGCTAGTCTAGTGGGGGGATGTGAGAATATTTTTTTTCCAAGGTTGGTCAAGGAATGATGGAAAAACATTTTTGGACCCATATTTTGGACCATTAATTTTGAATTTTTGGAGCCTTTCCTCCTTGAATTAACCCTTAAATGTCGAAGCGGACATTTTGTGTGTGATGGATGACAAAGAATCTCTCCATGTAGGACAAAATTATGACTATTCATCCTCAGAATTTTGCAAGAAAAAGGTAGGTCTTTTATAATAGTATGACTTCCAATAAATATTTTTGATTTTTTTAAGTTGATGTCATACGGTTCCCAGAGGCAAGATTTCCATGGTCACTAGTCCGTTCCTTTAAGGGTTAAAGGGATTAATTTGTATTTCTGAAACTATATAATATACCATAAGTTTTTGGTATTTTTTTTTCAATTTGCTTTTGGACAAAGAAAAATAAAATAGGGGATCTAATTGTATATTTTAGCATGTACTCAACCTTTATTTTTTTTATTTTTTTTTATTTTTATAAATATTGAATATTTAGCATTGATTTCGTAATCCTTCTATCTACCTAATATAGTTTCAAATCATGCAAAGTTGATATGAAATAGGCATCTATTGTGGTATTCCAAAAGCTTCTAAAATTGATCATCAATTGAAAATAATAAGTTTTAATATTCTCCCTATGGTGGAAAGGGATGACAAGGGGAGAGGGGCTTGACACCCCTTGTACCTATAGCAAATGATGGTTAACCCTTGAAAGTTAGACTCTATATCCATGTAATCAAACTCTATATTGTCATATTTTGTGTATTCCATTTTCTCTATGGTATAAAATTGGAAACCACTTTATTTTGTTTTATATATGAAATTATATGTCTTTTGATTGTCACTAAATTTTTGTATGAAAATATAGGATTCTCATTGTGATTATTTTGAAAAAAAGCTTGAAAAATTATCATCATAATACAAATTAGTCATTAAATATTTCAAAAATCATCACAATAATATAGGGTAGAACATTGTAGTGTAAACCAAGTTTTTATGTCATTCTTTAACTAAAAAAATCAACAAACCATGGTTACATGTATGCCTAAGCTCAAATTGTAGTAAAGTTTAAATTTTAAGATTTTTTCAAAAAAATTGAATTAGAAAAGATAAGATTTAGAGTCCTAAAATTTAGGAGTTGGATAAGGAGTTGGCCTCAAATTCAAAACAAATATTTATGGATAAGATTAATAGAAGTGTGTAAGTTTTGTGTTTTTTTAAGTCCACAAATCCTTGAAAAGTATCTTTTGCAAAGCAAGGCAAAAATCTTCATATTATTTTATTCTTAGATGAATCCATTCAGAAGATCTTTATTTAATTTATTCAATTATATCTTCCTAAATTTTTAGGAAATCATTGTAAAAAACCTCAATGGTAGCAAATCATTGTGTCAAAATCTCAAAACCTAATTTTTTTTTCTAGCACTTTCCAAAGAAGAAAATTGTGTCTTTCAAAATATTTAGTAAAGAAAATGTGTGTCCCATAACTTTTCCATTTTGGTCAATTTTTTTGGAAAATAGGTTGAGTATACAAGAAAAAAATTCAAAATCAAAAAAATGAATAAGATGAAAGTAGTACACAATTAAGGTAAAACCTAAATTGTTAATCTTTGACACAAAATTGGAAATTTTAGTGGTGAGAATGTTATAAGAAACAAATATCCTATGTTTATATTTTTATTTAAAATCATTTATAAAAGTTTTGTATGATTTTTTACCCTTATTACACATCAAAGAACTTCTACATAATTTTCATGTTAATTTTCGTGTATGTATCAATCTATTATCCAATCCAAATTTCTTTTACTTTATATTTGAATCTACCTTATTTGAAGTAGAAACACAAAATTCTAGTAGTTAATTTTTGCAATAGTTAATGGATTGACATATAATAAAGTTTCACATGTAGAGCTAATGACGACTAACCCCTAAACGCGTTAACGTCCCTTTTTCTGGACGATGAACAGATTGAAACTTCAATTTCATCCTCCTAATTACTTGGGTGAAAGTTATTTTAATTTGTGAAGATACATTATCAAGTTTTTGTCCTATTTAAGGGTTGGATTTGGTGTTACTAGAGTTCATATTTTTCTAAAATAACAAATGTGCAAATATGTCAAGTGGTCAAACTGCATTGACTTTAGTTCAAAATTGGATTAGCCAAATGAGGTCATAGATAGGAAGAACATAAAAATTTCAAAAAATCACCACATGAAGAGAACCTCATTTCAAGTCCATTCCAACAAATTTTACTCAAAAAATGATAATATTTTACTTGCAATTGAATTTTGAAGGAATTTTGAAATTTCTCTTTCAAAATTTATAAAAAAAATATTGGTAATAGCATTGGTGAATCTAACTGTACAGATGGAATCTGCAAATCAAAATCTACAACTTTTATTTGCATTTCAATTCCAAAATATGCTTCCAAATAGCACTTTATAATAATTTTTCTAAAATCGTCAATTTTGAAGATGAATCTAGAGGTTTAGGGGTTAAGACATATACTAATTTTTTCTTACCGAAATTTTAAAATATGAAGGGAATAGAGCTCACCCAAATTCTCTAAGAAACCAAAATTGTTCTTTCATCCTTTAGGCAATAAATATCAAGGAGCCAAAGGCTATAAAAATAAAATTGAAAATCTTCTCATATGATTTGTAGATAAAGCATATTCTTTTATTATATAAAGAATTCTTCAAGAAAAGAATATTTACCACCATCCATTTCAAAATTGTAGTCTTTCATCTATTATTATTCATTTGAAATCATCTAGATATCATTGATGGAACAACTTGTACTCTAGTTTTATAACCTACAACAATTTGTAATGAGCTTCCATTAAAACTTAAAGAACCAATATTGTTGTTGTATGGCCAATACTTTGATGAGCTCAATTTTGCATTTTAAATCATATTTAAGTTTGATAAAAATACTTTTCTTATCAAAAAGGGAATGTGTTATCTATCAATGTGAAAAGTCTCCAATAGTTTTATAATAAATAATAATTTCTATAATTTTGTAACTAATAAATAAAAATAAATGAGAAAACTTTACCAAAAGAATCTGATTAATCTGAAATTTTTTAAAGAGGTAAAACTAGTCACGAAGAATAGATAGTGAAACCTTTTGGGGTGATTGTTTTATTTTCTTACATTCAAATAAGCTTTAGTGATGAACTTCATTTAAAGCACTACTATTAAGCTAAATTTAGCCTTTAAAAAATTGACTAATGAAATTTTAATAATTTCCATGTTTGAATACACAAAATTACTGCTTTTATAAATGTTTTGTTGGAAAAAAAAATTATTGTTCGCTATGTTTATGAGATAGTATATCCATTAGAACATATATTAGAATCATTTTTGACCAATTTTTTTTAATGAGAAGTAAGAATTTTTAATTTTAACTTGAAAATCAGTTTTGGAGAATAAAATACAAGTGAAGTATGTACTGTATTGTGTTATTTGGATTCTAATACATAAAACTTCCAATTGCAATAACTTGTTGATTTTATGCATTTTTTCAAAGTTTTGAAATGGAGGAGATTTATAACTTATTAGGCTTCATCTTCTAAGTTAAATCAAACCAACTTTCAATATATACTTTGAAAGTTACAATTAACCCCTAAACGCCCAAACTGCGTTTTTTGGCAACATAGCGATTTTGGGCAGCTCACTACGAATGGAGTTTTTCTTATTTTTCTTTGAAATTTTCACACAACATGTTCCCGAGGAGTATCTTTAAGGCCCAACAATTTTCATGACTTTTGACTTCATGGTTAAAAAGTTATTGCATGATATGTAATTTTCAGTGCTCCTCGGGCAGCCCAAAAATTTCTTAAAAAAACACTTTTTTAAGAAATAAAAATTTGAAATTGGTTTTCTAGATTTATATGTACATGGAAAGCTTTGAATCATTCCATTTTGATTTATGAGATGAAAGTTATGAGGCGTTTTAGTTTGCAGGCAGTTTCGGATTCCCTACTCTAAAATAAACTTTGAAGTCCTTTATTTCACTCAATTTTTAATATTTTTTGAAAAAAATAAAATGATAGGGTGTGTATTGTTTATTAAAACATTACAACCATTGGGATTAAAAATTTTCAATTCCATAACGAAATTCTTCACAATTTAGTATTTTGAATCATTCTCTACTTCTTTGTACTTACTTCCTTTTTCCTATATGTTGTACAATTTCAAATGATTTGAATTTTTTCAAGAACATAGACAACTTGCCTTGAAGAATGAATCCAAAGAGTAACCACCATTTTGGAATTTTTTTCATACAAATGTGGCCTTGTGAAGTGCAGCTGCCCGTTTATTCACAGGGCCCAAAAAAGGATTTTTGCTAATTCAAACACTAATATCTTACAATCTACACGGTGGAAAATTCTGAAATTTTTTCCACATCTTCTCAAATAAGTTTAGTACAAGATCTTACGGTTACATGTGTCCAAAAATGTTTTTTCCCTAAAATTTGGTACTTGTTCTAGAAATGACAGTTTGGGAGCATTTTTGGTGAAAACATAGTTGAAAACATTTAGGGGTTAAGTTTGTCCAAAGTGCAAATACTTGGGGGATGATGGCTCCTATAGGGGGATAATTTGCTCTTTGGATATGATCATATTCTACCTTAGTTTTTTGTCTAATTTAACCAAGTACATTGAACATGATCCAAACTTAGGCACTCATCTAACTAAAACCCATAGGTTGCAAGACTATCTTTCATTGTAAACAACTCCAAACTTACCATGTCTAGTGCAAAAAAGATGGAAAAAAAATGAAAATTGCATATCCAATCATATAATTTCACATTAGACTAGAATGCAAAAGAATAGAAAACAATCAAGAAAGTTTGACTATTTAGACGATGTATATGTTGAGAAAAATATGGGAAGTAGTGCATTCATATTGAGTGTTATGTAGTAAGGTAGAAAGACCTTATTGTATTTTGTGCTCCTATTATGTATCTAATAAAATGTGCCAAAATTGTCCCTTTGATGTTCCTTTGCACTCCAAAATCCAAATGCATCAACTAATCAAATTCTCATTTGGGGGGCATGTTCAAGCACCCCATAAAGTTGCTGAGAAGGTCTAATACATGTATCAATACAAATTTGTTTGTAATTTTTTTGAAAAATATGTATAATGAATTTATAATTTCTTTGGGTGAAAGTCCATAATTATTAATTTTCTCTTTAGTATAAATTTTTTCAAATCATTATCATTATTCTTCATGACTAAAAAACTTAAAAAAGTTGGAACTAGATCCTTCAAGGCCTCAACCTGAGAAGTAAAATATTTGGATAAAAAATTATCTTGTGAAAAAAAAGGTATTTTGCACATTTTAGGTCTTGATATTGGGTACCCAATCACAAAGACCTCATTTGAAAAAGTCACACTATGTTTGATATTATGTTTTTTGTTTTCTAACTCAATTTTTACCTTAGAGGTAAGTTAAAAATTATCACATATGAAATAAAATGTATATATTTTGTACATTTTAGGTCATGATTTTTAAGTACCTAGAATTGTATAGACCTCATTTGAAAAAGTAACTCTATCAATTGATGTTTGATGTTGTACTTTCTTTTGTTCAATATTTTTTTAACTCAATTTGAAAAATTCACCTACTACATTTGATGGTATGTTTTTTTTTTGTTGGCTTTATCTTTTGGACACAAACTATAGTATCTACTTTGCCATTTAGAATCCAAGTTTCCAAATCCTATCTACAACTGCATTCACACTACACAACATAATTAGGATTTTGGTTGGAAGGGATAGAGAACTTCATAGTCACACTATTCTTGTGTTTTAACTCTAGTTGTTGTTTTTAATACTATTTTCTTTATTATTATTATTTTCCTTCTCAAAACACATGGATAAATTTCCATTGATTTTTAACTCAATTTTCCAACACTTGCACCGAATCACCCAATGAGATTAAACTCAGGATCCCAGAATTTTGACTTTGGTCCCCAAAGTGAACTCACTCATGACAATAAACAACGAACCACTCAAACCAATTTTAGGACCCCCCCCTTTTGGGGTGCCAAAAGGCTGCTTGTCCTTTTAGAAAGTAAAAGGTACAACTGGGAAGTAACCGACACTGCGGCCCAGATATGACGGTTGTAGGAGGACCAAGTTGCACCCCAAAATTAAACCAAAAGCCGTCGGTCTCACCGCAACTGGGCTGGTTCCTTACTTCCTTAGGGTTTCATTTTTTGAAAATAAATGAATTTTAAGAAAAAAATTGCAAAACAAAACACGCCGGGGTGGATTGACCCCCTTGTTCGTCCCCAAGAGAAAACCTTAGGAATTTTTTATTTGTTACCCATGATAAAATTTGCAAATTTTGAATTCATATTTACAATCAGAGACCCCAAATTAGCTAGGAGAGGTTTAAAAAGTAGATTAATGAAGCACAAAATAGGGGGTCTTTTTTTTACCTACACCCTTGGATTGACAGCCAGGGTGGATTGATGGGCCGGGGTGGATTGACCCCCTTGCTCATCCCCAAGTAAAAACCCTGAATTTTTTTATTTTTCACACATGATAAAATTTGAAAATTTTGCATTCATATTTGCAATCAGAGGCCCCAAATTAGCCAGGAGAGGTAGAGAAGATAAATTAATGAAGCCCAAATCTAGGGTCTTTTTATTTACATGCACCCCTGGAATGACTTGGGGGGATGAGCGAGGGTGTTCTCAGGGAAAACCCTGAAATTTTGTATTTGCCACGCATGACAAAATTTGCAAATTTTGAATTCATATTTGCAATCACAGGCCCCTAATTAGCTTGGAGAGTTACAGAAGATAAATTGATGAAGCACAAAATAGGGGGCTTTTTTTTACTTGCACCTGTAGATTGACTTGGGGGGGGGGGGGGGGACGAGCGAGGGGGTCAATTCACCCCGGCCAAAAAAATAGGTTCATGGAATTTAAAATGATTTTTTTTTTTAATTTTAATTTTTTTTTGGGGGGGAGAGGACGTGTATAACTTAGGTGATGACGAAACAAAGCTGATGTCATCCACTGCAGCAAAAATTCTTGGGGAGCATAAGAGTGTTCTAAACATGACATTCCGCCCCTTAAAAATAAAAACAAACAAACAAACCCATAAATAACTACATAGTATAGATAATTAAAGAAATGAAGATTCTCTCCTGCCAATCCAAGTACTGTACTGTTTTATTTTATTACCCAGACCTCATCAACGTTCAATTCCCGAGACTGGCCAGACCCCAAAAAACTCTTGTCAAAAAGGGTCCTTTATGCTACTTGCGTCCAAAAAAAATTAAAAAATAAAATATTAATCTTGTCAAAATTGAGGGGTTTTTTGGTGTTTTTTTTTTGACACATATGAAAATTTTCAATATTGTTGGAGAGCATCCGCACTCTTGCTCCAAACCATTGGCTGGGATGACGGACTCTTGGAGTTTTCCAAGTGAGAAAAAAAGGTTCCTCACGGAGGCCCTTGCAACAAGTACAATTTGAGTAGGCTACATAAAAACAAAGCTAGGATCCATAACAATTGTGCTCGTGCTCGTGCGGGCAACTACTCTAAAAGTAAGGTAGACAAACCCATTACCAACCCTTGACCCAATCCCACCCAAATGTAGGGCCCTCATTGACTCTATGGCGAGAATTTATGACAGTAGTACATGTCTTGACTTCACATTAACTTCACAATAAGATGTGTATTATAGTTTTACATTCTCATTCTAGAATCAATGAAGGCCCTACATTTGGGTGGGATTGGGTCAAGGGTCAGTATTGGGTAAAGCTACCTTAGTAGATTTGACAAATCGTTGGCATTGTTTGGTCTTATGAGAAGTTGGTTCCCTCTCATAAGAGTTTGGCTTCAAAGCTTTGTGAGGTGCTAGAGAAGGGCTATATGGTTGTCTAGAGTTGAGAGGGTGTGTGACTTGCTATAGACCTCAAAAATCATGAGAAATTAAAAAGTCCCCTACCTAGGCCATTGCAACAAGTAGAATTTGAGTGAGTTTCATAAAAATAAGCCAAAAACCATAACAATCAAGGGCCTATGTGTAACCATTGCAAAATGTAGATTTGGGGTATCTATGACATTGTTTGGTCATATTGGAAAGGTTTGTTTACTACCTTCATAACATTGTGAGTTGTTAAAGAGGCACCATGTGGATGTTTGGAGTTGGGAGGGTGTGCAACTCGCAATAGACCTCAAAAACAAATCCTACATGGGCCCTTTTTGTCATCAATTGAGGGCCACTTTTCTTGAGTATGGGCGGAAGTGCTTGGAGAATTGTTAAGAATATTGTAAGTGTATGCAATCATTTTAGGCAATGCAAAGTTGCGATTTTCAATGAAGTGGTGAAGCTACTTAGTTACATCGATGAATGTAGGTGAAATATGTAGGTTATGCATTGAAAATTTACACTTCATTGATACAATGTCTACAAAATGTATTCTAAAAGACTCTAGGATCTCCTTTTAACTACAAACAAGGGCCTATCAAAAAAATTAGAGTTTAAGAATAGAAACCATCTTCAAAATCTTATTTGGATGTTTTTAGGTGGTGTTACTATGAACCTTCATTGCTCCAAAGTTTATATTATGGATGTTGAATACAATAATTTAGGGCAATTGTTTGCCCAATGATATGTCATTCATCTATAGTAATGCCTAAATCTTTATCCCACAAAGGTTTAAAGTCTTTGAATGTTTTTTCAAGTGTTTTTGGGTATGTACATATGATGTCAAATTTTATTGTGATTTTTTTGAAACATTTTCCAAAGTAAGAGAATGCACCAACTTTTGGGGAATATGATTTTTATTTCAATCGGTGTGTGGGAGAGAAAGTTAAGCCCTCCTAATTATAAAATATTTGAAGGTGGGCAAGTAAAAAAAACTCATATAAGATTTGAAATTTTTCTCATAGAACATTAGGATGTCTAAAATATAAATCTTTGATAAAGTTGATCATGATTAATGGTGTGAAAGTTACAAATACTCTTGATTTTCTAGCAATTAGGATGTAATCATGAAAATTGTTTATAAGATTCATTTTTGAATTCAATTTTCACAATTTTCTCAAGAATTGACATATTTCAATTCCATTTAGAGCCATAAACTATATAATTTTTCCTTCCATCTTATTCTTTCATTGCTTCATGATCTAAAAAAGATTTTTGAAAATTCCTTGAAATATTTTGAATTTTTTCCCTAATTTTTCAACTCAATTCTCCACCATTGATAAAGATTTAAACCCTCAAAACTCTAAAGTCCTCATTTCAATGCAAATTGTCCATGTATTTCAAGTTTAAAACAAAAAACAAGAAAACCCTCTAAAGTTTGAAGATAATAAGCTTCAAAGCTTGAAAAACTCATATGAGAACTCAAGATGCGAATAAATCTATTTCTTCTACTTTAAACACTAATACCTTCCAATCTATTTGGTTATAGTTTTTGAATTTTTTTCTCATACATCCTCATAAATCTCTTATGCAATAGTCCTATGCCTAGATTTGCAAAAAACTGTTTTCCCCCCTCATAGAACATTAATATCTTACAATCCACTTTACCAACAATTTTGATTTTTTTTCCCTATAAAATCCCAAACATTTCATACACAAAATTTGATTGTTGAATTTTTAATTTTCATTTTTTCCCTCATTTTTTATCTCTTTACACCCAAAATAGTAATTTTGAAGGTCTTTTTTTTGGTGAAACAAAATTGTAAGACTTTCAAGTTTCACAACAACCTAATTATATGACCAACATGATGAAATTGAAGTAAATAAAAAAATTGAACAAAGATAGAAGCAATAATGTACAAAATCCCCCCCCCCAAAAAAAAAATAAAAAAAATAAAAAATTGAGTTTTAGATGATTGAAGCACATGCTTTTTCTTCTACCTAAAGTGGGCCCCCCCAAATGTGCCACTTACCCTAAATCACCATCTTCACTCAACTGCCTATACATCTCCAAATTGATTATGTACCTAAGATGTGGAAAAAACTGTTTTAGAACCAAACTTTGTTCCTCCATAACTTTTGCGTATGGTATCCAAATGTCTCGTTCTTTGGTGCGTTGAAACCCCCTTTGACTTGCCAACAAGAAAGTCAATGAAAATTTGACCAGCCTAATGACAGAAACTAGGGGCACAGTAGCCAAAAGTGGCGGTTTGGGGTGTACCCACCTTTATCCCAATTTCAGAGACTGTCTTTCTTTTTTTTCAAGCTGCGTCAAGTTGCATGAAAACGACAGCAGAATGCGTATCGAGTGTTCCCACTTCCCAATTGCGCTCATCTTGCCAGACTGAGTATAAAAGCAAGTCGTAATGCTTCATGATTTGCAACCAACGGATCCCTCCATTACATCACCCTTTGCTCCTTGTCACGTGCACAAACACGACCCCCGCCCATTAAAATCCCATTATAAAACCCCATTATAAAACCCCCATTAAAAAGCCCAATAAAAAGCCCAGTTTTAACCCATTACAAAACCCCATTAAAAGCCCAATAAAAAGCCCAGTTTTAACCCATTATAAAAAACCCAATGAAAACCCCAATAAAAACCCCATTAAAAACCCCAATAGAAAGCCCAGTTTTAACCCATTAAAAACGATGAAAAGCTTTTTGAGAGACTCTCCCTTTAAGTTATTATTACTAAAAAGAACCGAGTCCACCCTCCTCTGCAGTGAGACCCAATCCAATCCTGGAGCATGCGCACCGCAAGGATGCTAAACTCGGATCTTTCCACCTCACCTTTTCTCAACGTCAGTCTTTTGTCCTTCGACGGTGTTTTTGTCCCTCGGAATTTAGGTTCACTTAATTCAGAACATTCACGTGCACTCTCCGGCTCTTCTCCTGGACCGGAGTCTTGTCAGTCCGTCCCGGCGTCCGTCCAGCTCCATTTTCCGGAATGTCAACTCCACACTGGATTAAGAATTGAAGATATAATAAGTTAAGTTAAAGCTTCACGTACTTATCTGAGAACCCACTCACCTGCAACCAAAAAGACATCCATCATGGAAACTCACTTAACTTACAACATAATTACCTGACTGAAGTTCCGTTACATATTTACTGGAATGATTGATTGATTCTACGAAGTTTTTGAATCTTCCAAAACAAGGGAGGGAGTATATTCCTGTACTTTTGAAGAAATCGAGTGAGTGGTTTGAAACGAAACGAAACGAAAAGCGTGAGTACGTTTTGTTGGCAGAATAGAAGTTAGAGGTACCTTACACCACCACAGCCAGACAGTACTTTCAAGTCCTTCACGTAATCCAGTTGATTGATTCTTTTGTAGCATCCGATCCTGCAACTTGCTGGCCGCCTGATAAACGAACAATTGATGAGGGCTTTCAATCCAAAAAATAGATAAAAAGATTGAGGGCCTTTTCTAGTGGCAGATGTGAAACTCTATGAAAAGCCGGCCGCTTAAGCGACACGAGGATCATGTGCCCGACTGAAGAGATCATGCGACCGGACGGAGGAGTCAGCCAGGGCAGAGGGAGTCGGTTGCGGCCCAGTGGGGGAATGACACGTGAAATTCCTGTGCACTGAGCTGGAGGGGTATTTCAGGGTCCAACAAGTCGAATTGAGCCAAGTGGCACCCCACTCAACTCCAAGTCAGCATTCGGTTGTTTTTGAAGTCGGTTCCATCCTTGGAAGAGAATGCATCAGAAAAGTTGGGCTAGATTGTTTAGGTGCCATTTTGACACCAAAGGCTGCATACAGGTCATTTTAGTGTCATTTTATCCATACTAGGTTGGCATGGAGGTTGGCACCAAATTAACTTAATTGCATTTCAATGCACCATCGTGGCACCATGTTCACATGCATTGAAGTTCCTGATGTGGTTTGCACTGCAGCCAAGTGGGAATTGAGTTCCGAGTGCCCAATTGAGAGTGACAGTCTCAGTACTGCAGAAAAGCTCTAAAAACAAGGAATTTCACCAATTTCGTTGAATCGGTGAAATCCACAAGTTCAACAGAAAAGTTGGGCCAGATTATTTTGGTGCCATTTTGACACCAAAGGCAGCATACATGTCGTTTTAGTGTCATTATATCCATACTAGGTTGGTATGGAGGTTGGCACCAAATCAACTTAATTGCATTTCAGTGCACCATCGTGGCACCATGTTCACATGCCTTGAAGTTCCCCAAGTTGGGCACTTCCAGGGGAAGCGCAGCTAAAAAAACGTAATTCTATAACTGCTCCAGTAATTTTTGAGAGCTTTGTGTAGACTTGGGTTACAATTTCTTGTTGCAGGAATTGCGCCAATTTAACGAAATTGGTGTTAAGATTGGTTGATAGATTAATTATGTTCAAGGGCGCAATCACACACGTTGAAATTGCCCGAGTCATGAAATTGACAGTAAGAAATACATATTGTTGGTCGCTCGCTCCTTTGCGAGAGCCGAAGAATGGAACATAGTTTTGGTACCTCTCCCATTGTCTTGTCTTCTGGACTTGGGTGTGGGATCTAGAACAAACAGAATATTTCGGAGTAATTCACATCATTCACATCATTCAACTCCACAAAAAAAGGTCAACATTCTTCCAGATGGTGTTGGTCCAAGGACAAAAATGCACTTCGAATTGGACTTGAAACTATGTGTGGTCAAAAAGGGATCAACATTCTTCCAGATGGTGTCGGTCCAAGGATCAAGGTGAATGAAAAAAAGTCTTGCGGATTGAGTTCTATTCCCGACTCATGCAGGCGGCGAAAGTAACTCTGGTTCCGTCTGCTTAGAACCAATGTACACTACTTGAAGAGTCCGTTTGTTTTAAGGTCCTAAATCAATAAAAATTGTTTGCAAATGTGAGGTCGATGCTGCAAGAATTAATTGTGGGACTCTTTATTCTTGAAAAAAATATCAGGACTCTGATATCCGGATATCACTTTAAATTCACAAGATAGACCAGTCCATTGCAATCAGCTGTTGAAACGAGCAGATATATCACAGAGGCCTTAGTGCCTTGTGAGTCGATTTCCTTCTTTCTTTTCCTTCTTTCAACTAATACTTGAACTTAGTCGCCTCCAAGCAAATGAGTGTGAAGCCTGTATATGTGTAGTCAGTTTCTTTGAAATGACACCATTCCGGCGCCAAGAATTGTGACATATGTGAACATAGAGGTCTTAAAAATTTAGGACAGGTATAGGGAATTTCATAAAAATGGCATATTTCATACACCATTTTCAGACCGTGTGGTCTAAACCATAAAAGAGATAATCATGTAGGACAGGTGTACATTTCAGACTGCACGGTCTAAACCATAAAAGTGCCAAAGTTGCAGAATGGTGCCATTTTAACGAAATTCCACATTAGGTATGAATTTAAGTTTCAGAACATGCATTTTGAAAGGAGCCAAAGTTGATTGGAATACTGCCCATTTAACGAAATTAGTTGTCTTTCCATGCGGAAAGCAACTACATTACGCTTATTGTTGGTTTCTGATCTCCCAACATCCTGACCCTGGGAAAAAATTACTCTCTCTACAAGAGTACCAAGTATGCTCACAATTTCCAACGAGCTGCTGCCAGTCCTTTAAGTTCGCAACATTGTGATGATCTTACGAGCTCGTTCTAGTGATGTTTCCAGGTTTTGAATTCGAGTTGCCAGGTTACCTTCTAAGACTTTGAAATTCAGCAGCTGGCTGGCAGATCGAGGTTCATGGTTGAAAGTAGTGTTAAGAACTCTGCAGAAAGTGGCGTGTCGCTCCTTAATTTTCTCAGGAATCCTGAATTGTATCATTCAAGATTTAGAATTGGGACCAGTTTTCATTGAAGTGTACAACTAGGGTTTAGTCGTGAAAATCAGCACTAAAATGGTAACTATTGCTTCTTATTATGGCGATCGTTGGTGTGGCAAAAATGTGATTCAAGGTCTGAAATTGATTTAGGGCTTCGAAGTGCATAGATGGGTTTTTAAGCTTCCTCACTAGAATCTCTTAGAGCTCTAAAAAATTTTAGCCACTCGCAGATGCAAAATATTCTATCTCTTTAACTTTTGAATCATGGGAACAATCGGCCCTCCCTGAATAATGTCGTTAGTGTGACTGCTTTTATCAGTTGACCGATTTCAAGAAGCTCCGCAAACAACCTTTTCAACAAATGCTAGATTGAATGATTGAGGTCCTCAAAGCCTTTCAAGAATGAGCTCGAAGCAAGAGCTTTTATCAGAACTAGTATGACACGTTGGTATCAAGATGAAAAGGAAAAAAGGAAAAAAAAATCCTCATGAGTCTGCAGCATATCATGCACAAAAGATGAAGAAAAACTCTGGCTTTTTGACAAAGCGAATTAAAGAAGAGTATGCGGAGACCGAGGGTGGAATAGACCTATGCACAGAACATAGACTCAGCAAGAGAAATGCTCTTCAGCACTTACCTGCATTTAATTTTTGGTACACTTTCCACATATACATTTTGTTCCCCATCATCGGCCACCTCTGAAAATTCAATGAAAACTGGAAAATAGTTAACCCCAAATTCCATGTTGTGTGCAGCATTTCTGTCTTACAATTATCACCCAACTCTTGAACAGCAGTCCGTTTCAATTCATATTATGATCCCGTCAGAACCCAGTCTTGAAGAAACAACTAATTCGCTTGAATTCCACGCCAGGATTGCGGATTCTCTTCCTTTTATTTCCATTTCGAACCCTGCATAATTTTTCGCTACTATAATTTGGAGGGTTTACTATACCTGAACGTTTTTTACAGCAACGTTTCGGAGGATGCTTTTATTAGCAACGTTTTCCAGCAAACAAGAAAGTTTTGGATCATACTTCAGCAACATGCTAAAGTTTTTCAGCAAACATTTTCAAAAACATTGCGGTTCACTTCGGACAACGTTTAACTTAGTAGCAACTTTGGAATCAAGCTTTTAGTGTTGATTGTCAGCAACGTTCCAAAAGCGGCTACAATTAATCGGTTGTTGCAGGGGTGAATTTGAGCACCAAATAAAATTCGGTTCAAAACTCTGTTCAAGTCTCATTGTTGTAAATCATCTCTCATTGCAGAATGCAGGTCTAACACTCTTAACGCCTCTCAATTGCACACGAGTAACAACTGAGTGAGCAAACTTTGTGAAGCACATTCCAATTGTACCTAAAATTCGACATGGGAGGTCGGAGGGGATCGATCTACGGGAAACTACAACATACGGGACAAATTTTACATCGTGGATCCAACAAACTTGAAGAAGTACTGAGTGCTGGACACACGCGTCGATCGAACGACCATCCTCTGAATGATTGAAATTTCTCATCAAACGTGGAGATCCATAGATTGGATGATGAGCTCTTCAACACCGATGTGCAGATTCTTTTCTTTGGTTGAGAGTTGAGACAAATCTCACTCAAAGTGAAGGCAAGAAGCCTCGGTCTGGTCAAAGGTATGGCAGTCAAGAAGAAGAAGAACTCTTGGTCGTATGACCAGCGCCGTGATTCCCGTGAATGAATGAAGAGTCTGTTGGGGATAGTTCTACTAAGTTATAAAGGCTTAGGTGAGGGATGTTGTCTTTGGTATGACAGTCAAAGATTCACTCCTTCAGTCCTTTGTCATCATTTTCAATCCTTGAATTGAATTTCAGGTTCAAAGTCTCCCTCAGGTGGGGGAACCTAATATCATTGGTGGAAGGTGGCAACTTTGGTATACCGGTAGTAGAATCTAATAAACAAGACTCTCTAAAGTAATATTGATTGCCCAGTCCCAGTCTAGGTTGCATACAAATGTCACAAATGTTAATGACTCTCCCCATTGTGGTCAGAATTAGGAGTTTGTACTAATGCCATTGCCTCATTTAAAATTTTTTTTTTCCATATAAAGACAAGTGTGAGAAACAACAAGAACAATTGAAATCATATTCTTTTGACAAAGTATGAATTTGCTATGAATTTTTGAAGTGTTTAGTCCATCATGGCCCAAAAGAGTTTGTAGACTACCCTAGAGCCAACAAAATCTATATCCATAATGCTCATCTTACACACCTAAAGCAGTCACAATAATTTCTAACATAGAAGGCCTAAAAAAGTCACTTCCTACAATGAAATTACACTGAAAAGTTAGAAGTTCCTAATGAAGTTACTAATCACTCCATTATTGTCAAGTAAGACATTGATTGTGACCCAAATCTCATTTACTAATAAAATCCATAATGGGATCATTCTCTAGGTGTCCACTATGGGGTCTTCTGACCCTAATGGATGGTTCTACCTTAATATGATAACCTCTCTAATGTAATGTGTTATACTGGTCCCAGCCCTATTGCTTATTAGAAATTCTATTGTAGTGTATTACCTTGATATTAATAGCCAAATCCACTTGTTTTGTAAAGTGTGTCTCATTGGCTTTGTTCTCTTGGTTTACATTCGCTAAAAACTTTGATTAGTCTAGTACTATCATAATGCAAATTGAATATCATCTAGTGTTTGCAAGTCAACTTATAATAGCAAATAGCGTAGCTTGGGAATTGCCATAGTATAAGAAAATAAAAATTAAAGTAATTTTTGAATTTTTGAATTCATGAAAAATTCAAACTTCAATATTTTTTTATGTTGTAGTCAGAATGCTACAAAACAAAGTCCATGCACCTTCTTCGTAGAGAGATTTTTCATGGTATCAAGAATGCAACTACAAGACATATAATTCTGGAAATCTTAGTGTAACAAACAATCAAACATTTGAAACAAAAAAACAATCTAATTTAATTTATGAATGTATGGATAATGTGCCTTTTGTGGTTGCCACAAAACAATAAAAGAAAAAGAAAAGTAATCTTCTAATTTTTAATTCATAAAACTTCAAACTTCAATATTTTTTGCAATAAGTTGGAACACCACAAAACAAAGTCTCTCACAAAGTCTATGCACCCCTTCTCGATGAAAGCTATCCAACAGTACTAGAAAAGTGACCAAAGGATGCACAGTCCTAGAGATTTCACTATAACAAACAAAACAAGCAATTTAATGTATGGACTAGTGCCATTGGCCCAATTTTTGTCATGATTTTGTTAGAATTTTGTTTTTAATTTAATTTTTGCAATAATTAATCTATAGTTTAATAAAAATCACTATGAAGATGTTTGTTTAAATGTTCAAAAAATGGGGCACAAGGTGAATAAACATCAATAGAGGGGTGATTTAGAGTCATGGGACAAAAGAACTCTAAGAAATGATTTCCACCTATAGAATTTATATTAAAACTTCTCTATACACAATATTCCTGATTTTTGCTGCATGCTAAAAAAAACTTTCAATGAATCATGGATGGATGTTGTCTAAGAAAGTACAACATACAATTGACCATGGAAGAACACCAGGGTCTACAAATCTATGCCTACATGTTTAACATATTATCCTTGAGATTTGTTGATTGTCATAGCAAAAGCCAATTTCATAGGACATTCTCATCTAGGACATTTGAAAGGTTCTTTTGTTGTTGTTGTTGTTGTTGTTGTTGGTTGTAGTGTAATTCTTAGAATGAATGTAGTTTTTCCTACATGGCTTTTAGATAAAATTTGGGTCTCAATAATACAGTTCTTTAGGTGTGTCACTGTATGGTGAGAGCCATTATAGAGACCATGTTTTGAGGTAGTCATTCAAAGCAACATGCTAGAACCCTAAACCTTAAGTTGTAGCTTTGAAGGTGACAATCTAGGCAACTCCAAAGAGTTGAGGTATTCAATAGAATATATGTTTTGATTGTCAACACCTACTTTTAGGATTGCAACGTCTACACTCAAGAATGTTTGAGATACCCCTAGGAATATTTGAAGGACCTCTTTGTTGATATTGTCAACATCATTTTGAGTTGATAATCATGATTTGTTCTTTAAAATATTCATCATTTTGTGAAAGAATATTATATATACCACCATAAATTTCTTGAATGAGGAACACCACTCCTTGACCAATTTCTATTTATTTAGAGAGCATAATGAAACCATTTGGTGATTAGTTGCAATCTCACCACTTTGAACTTCAAGGAGCCAACTTGTAAGATTCTAATTTTCGAATGAGGTTGTAGTCAAACGTATATTTTGTTGTAACCTCAATATGTGCATTCCTAGCCACAACATTGATCTTCATAGTGAAGTGGCTACCATTTGTGTTCTTGAACCTTCAACAATAATTGGCAGAATTTGATGAAAGTCACTTCTAAAAACTATAGTCATACCTCTGAAAGCACTATCATTGTCATGAAGGTTGTGTAGTATATGATCAACTTCTTTTAGACGATGATGTAGTTGCATGGGGACTTTATTCCAAATGATCAATGATGTCTCTTATAGAAAATCTACGCAATCTGATGTTTTATCAATCACATATTGAATCTCATGGATTTCAACTAGAAGTATGAAGGTTGAATGGGTTGTTTGTCCACCAACAAAGAGAAGTGCAACAATAACACATAACACTACACATATTATGATCTTCCCTTCGCTCCAAAGTTTTGCTCCAATGATATGATACACATATTTTTTTCCTATTCTAATTGGTTCATCAAGAAGAAATGTCCTTCCACTATGTTCATTCATTGATGTCATGACTTTTTAATACACAATAGTTTGTTTTGGGTTTTGTTTAGGTATATGTTAATTGATGATAGACGTGAAATCATCTTGATTCCAATTACGTTGTTCAACAATCAAAGGATGGGGTGATCAAATGAAGGTTCAAAAGAATTATTGATTGTGGCATTCTTGGTATGTTGGCCAAAGATTTATTGTACTCGTTTCTTAAAATCTTAGGGATAAAAAACAATCCATAAGGAAGTATTTTGTGCTCATTAGGATCCTCAAATTGTTGATGTACTTGTAGTCAATGTCTAAGATCATGACACAATTGGTGTTGAAATTGTTGTGACAAATTTGTAGGTTCATTTTTGGTGAGCAATGAATGAATAATGTAACACATAAATTCAAAGTTGCAATGTTGATTATATGATAGAAACTTCTTGTAAACATGAAACCCACTTTCCATGAATTTTTCAACAATCTTCTTGGTAAACATGCCTCTCTAAATGTGTTGTAAGGGTAACCATCCATTGTTGAAAGGTCTTTGTATGAACTTGGTCCAAATACAATTGCTAGAAGTAAAAGTAGGAATTATTGTTCTCCAGTAATTGGATTAGCAAAGTAATGTCTTTCCAATGCAAAATCAACTCATCTAGAGGTCCATTATTTTGTAGTTTTCTTTCACATATAGTATTGGGAAAACTCCAAATATATGTACAGTTGAGCATTTCCATCTCTAGTACGTCTTGCAAAGAAACTAGTCAATGTAGTAGGCTTGCGCCTTGCTCTTCAAAGAACTTCTAAAGCATCATCTTCATGACTAAATAGCACTTTATGCATCCATTCTGTGGCAAATGCAAAGTGAATCATCCCTCATTAGGGCATTCTTTTGTGGCATTGCAAAAAGTCACCAAGCAGCTTAAGGAACACTAACATATTGAGAATCTAGATATTGATCTACTTCATTAGGTTTGTGACTGAAGCACATAGTTGTATGATCATGACCTTTGTAAATGTATTTGTGAATATATTTCACTACACAAATTGAAGCTCAAACTTTAATGTTGATGTGACAACCATAATTTTGAGACAAATATGGATTGTAAGGTTTAACATCTTGATTATTGATCCAAATGCCACGTGCTTCATAGCCATGACCAATGTTGTTATGTCTATGATACAATTGATAAGCATCAACATCTATGGAGGTCAACTCTTACAAGGTTTTTGGATAATACTATGAACAATTTTCATCTTTTGTACATGTTGAGTTAGGATTGTGAGCTCGACATAGACCACGCACTGTTGTCCTCATTATTGTATTATATAGAAGAAGGACTTCTTCTAGGTCAAGACATCCTACGCAAACAATGTGATCCATAGCCACAACATCAACTATTTTTTCTACTTCTACAATAAGTATAAAAAATGCATGTATGACAAATTATGTTTTGGAAACTCTATTCTATAGACATGAACTACTATTTGACCAAGTATATTGTTTTGCCCAGTGCTTTAAAGCAAGGCTTGTGATTTGAGTCTAAAAACATGGGCCACCAATTCAAGTCGATTAGATGTCCTTTGTTTTGGAAACAATGTGTTTTTAATTTTAGGCCTTTGGAATATGTTGTCATAGTTTCAAATAGCAAATAATTGCAATAGAATCTTGAAAAATCTCAAACATGTAGTGAGCACTACTTGAAATTGATGAAGGCAATATGGCAAGTTGACCAAGATTTTGAAGGTCTATTTCTTTATTGGCAACATCTCCAACTATATTAACAAGTCCCTAGTATACATGTGCTCTTAGTGTACCTTGATTGTTTGTATTCTTTGCAAGCGGGCTTGCTTTATGATTGCCCATGATTCAACAATAAACACGTGGAATAAATTTCTTCCATGTAGAATTGTAGAAAATTTATTGTTTCATAGAAATAATCTATATGAGAAAAATTCCATTTTAGTAACATACAATTGTTGTCCTCTTATATGAGGGAGTTTGGATGCCAACCAAGTTTTCCATATAGAAATAACAACACATAATGCAACAATAGATATGTGGAATGACATTTTACTTATTTGGTAAAGTGCTCCCCTGCAAAAACATGTGACAATGTCCCGGTTTGCATTTGGAATATTGCCATCTCTAGGCAAAATCAAAGCTATCTCATTGGTTTGTGGAAGATTTTAACGTCTAGCTTGCCTACCATACTCAAAAAGTAGATGCATCGCCAAATCTAGGTTATTATTGCCATTTTCATGTTCTTTGTATAGAATTTTGTATGCTTGTCTAGTAGGAAGTTTCTATTCAATCCAATGCAAGGCACCACAATGTTGGCAAATAAATTCCATAGCACCAAGATTATGACACAATCCTAATTCAATTATAGGAACTCATTGCCTAGCTTGATTCCGTAGCCTTTGGAACCTCTCTTCAAAATGCTCTATAGCCTTCACGCCACCTAGATAATTTGCTTGAGCTCTTAACTGTCATTACAAAAAATCTAAACCTTGCAAGAGACTACAAGTTTGCATGGCATCAGTGCAATTATAGGAGAAAAGGAGAAAATAAATAAATAAATAATGATGTGGCACTACTAGTGCCACATCATATTGGCAATTTGAAATTTCTTTTTTTTCTTTTTTTTTCCAATTAAAATTTATTATTATTAAAATTTCTTTTTTTGTATTTGCACCGTGGAGGACCGAAAATGAAAATGAAACTGCCTCTTGCAAGGTTCTAATATTTTGTAATGTCTTCTATTTGAGCCAAAGATTGTGTAGTGCACCCTCATGTTGGCTACATAATTTGCTTGAACTCTCAACCTCTCTTTTGATCAAGACAAAGAGTCTATGGTCTTTATAGCAACCACATGCAGTACTTGCACAATCTCTTGCTTGAGCACATTTTGTACGTTAACTAACACCACCTCTATGTGCAGGTGTTGTATAGAAAGTAAGAAAACAAAAGAAAAAAATCAAATAAAGTACCTTGCTTAATATGTCTTGAGATGTATATAACATCTCTTTATATTCTACTGAGGCTAGTAACATTATTACAAAGTAAGAGATAATTAAAAAATAAGCAAACATGACAAAGAAATGAATAGAAGAACCATAATTTAGGATAATTTAAGATAAAAAATAACTCAAAAATTCATAACTTTCACACCGTATGTCCAAATATTATGAAACAAAGTCATTGCACCCTTCCTTATAGAGAGCTTTCTAATGGTACCCAGAATGCAATTGAAGGGTACTTGGTCCAAATTCTAAAGCATCTCTAATTTAGGATAATTTAAGATCTACAAATAACCCAAAAATCTAAAAATTTCACACCATATGTCCAAATACCACGATTCAAAGTCCATACACCCCTCTTCATTGAGGACTTTCCGACAATACTAAGAATCCGACCAAGGGGTGGACAATTTCAGAGATCTCCCCATAACAAACAAAACAAAACGAAACAAAAAAACAAATTTAATGTATGGATTAGTGTGCTCTATGTTGTCTTTGCAATCCATACCTTAAGTTTGTTTGTTTGTTATGTTGAGATCTCTTGGACCAAACTGTCACACTATAAATGTGCTTACTATATAAAATATATATGAACATGTCGAATTAGAGTTTTTTTAAAAGTCTCAAGAAGCACAAGAAGTGATGCTTTCTTGAAACTCTATTTTTTACCTCTATAAACAACTATGTAATCCTATTTCTTTTATTTTTATATAGAGAGATATTTTGAAACTTTAGATCATGTGTTTAGGATTTTTGAAGTGAGAGGCAAAGCTTCTTTTGTCTTTCTTTTAAATTTTTAAGAAGATTTAGACCCAATGTAAAGATATGGATAGAATTATGGGGAGAGTAGAGTTTGCCAATGGTGAAGATGTAGTGCATGTGGCTCTTTGGGATTTGACATCCTCTTGCTTAAATAAAAGGTATGGAGGATGAGGTGGAAGATAAGGTGAAGACCCTTCTCTTTCCTCCTCCTATTAGTTTGAAGAGAGCCATGAGTTTGGAGGGACATTGTGTGTTGTGTTTTGGGAATTTTGTAATGAAATTTCAAAGTGTATTCTCCTTTTTTTTTGGTAATTTCAAAAAACTATCACTCACTTCATTTGAAGTTTTTATGAGAAAGTTATGCATGATGGAGTGTAAGAGGGTTAATTGTCTTAAAGTTTGAGAGGAGAATTTTTGAGGACTCATATCTTTTTGTTGAGAACATATTTTCTTTTAAGATTTGGTATGAGTGTGTATTAAGTTGTTAGATATCTAAAAAATATCATTATCTTAATTTGGAGTTAATATGGAAAAAGTTATGCGTTGGGAAGTAAAGTAGTAAAGAGTTGCCTATGACTTGAAGAGAGAGAATTTTGGCCGGCTATAAAAGTTGGAAAGTATTATATTTTGATTTGAAATTTTAAGGGTTTGTAGATAATTGTATTAGATTTCTAAAAAGTCTTTACATTGTTTGTTGGAGTTAGGGAGTGAAAATTATGAACTTAGAGGTAAAATAGTAAGGAGTTGCCTTTGATTTGAAGAGAAGAAACTTTGAATGGCTATGAAAGGCGTATGATATTTTTACTTGAAATTTTGAGGAGCTTTAGATTTTGTATTAGCTTTCTGAAAAGCTATCACACTCTTCATTTGGAGTTTTGGAGTGAATTTTACACTCAACCAAGTATTGCTATATTGGATACTTCTTCCAAAGACTTTGGAAGTTTATATTGAATCTCTACCTCCATTCCATTTTGGGTGTTTTACTTGACTTATAAACACTATATGAGGATGATTTGAGGTATTTTATGTATTTTCTGGATTCATTTATCACATGATTATGGGATCCTTTATATCTTGGTCCAATTCTAGTTGCAGCTATAAACCCAATGATTTTCCAAGGCAATTCCTCTCTACCTAACAATGCGTCCCTCAATCGCGTGCTTGGTATTGTCAAAAAGCCCTTGGCGAGAGAGGTGCATTGGCTTTCTTTCATGGCATTTAGACCTTCGGTGTGAAAGATATAAAATTTTGAAGTTTTTATTGAATGAAAAAAAAAATTACATTTATTTTGCTTGTAGCAACGGTATAGGGCATACTAATATTAATAAAATAAAAGTAAAATTAATTTTCTCATTTTTTCAGTTAAAAAAACTTCCAAATTCAATAACTCTCACACCATTGGTCCAAATGCCACAAAACAAAGCTCGTGCACCCCTCCTCCTAGAGAGCTTTCCAATGGTACCAAGAATGCAATTTGGAGACATACAATTCAAGAGATCTCATTGTAACAAACAATCAAACAAAACAAAACAAAATGCCTAATTTAAGGTATATTGGACTAGTGTGCCTTGTGCAATTGCCACAAAATAATAAAGTAAAAATAAAAGTAATCTTTTCATTTTTTAATTCATAAAAATTTTGAAATTCAATAACTTTCACAAAACATAGGTCCGAAGTCCACAAAACATAGGTCCAAAGTCCACAAAACAAAGCCATTGCACCCCTTCTCAAAGACAGCTTTTCAACAATACCAAGAACGTGTGTGTGTGTGTATCCCAGCTTCTTGTGAAAAAGGAGGAGTAGCATTTGTAAAGGAAACTGAGAGTCATGGACCTCACTTTGTGGCAGTGGTCCACAAACCTGTGCTTACCACAATACCACCTACCAAAGGGGATAATAAGGTAGGTACACCCAAAAGTGCCACAAATTGGTATTGTGTCTAGTTACTATTATTAGGATGTTTAGAATTTTATATTGTCTTGTTGACAAGTGAAAGGAGATTCCAATGCATTGAAGAACACACCATTTGAATACAGTATGCAAAAGTTATAGAGGGTCAAAGTTTGTTTCTAAAAGCATTTCTTCCACAGAGGTACATGATTGGTTTTTGAGATGTACACAGTCTGAAGATGGCAGTTTAAGGTGCCTACCGTAACTTAAAGTTAAGCTTATCTCCAGCAAGCATACTTCTCCCCAGACAACGAACAAATTAAGTTAGTTGGCTTCTGGGGACTCACAGAAGGCATACTTCGTTACCGTGAATTCTATGTCACATGGGCCTACCTACCAACCGACCAACCTGCCCCGCAAACCTTATTATAAAGGTAACATTAGCACCAGACTCTCTCAAAGTCTCAATGGACGAATTGATCTGGATTCCGTGGTTTGTACTGACTGAGGAACTATCCTATCCTATGTAGGGTGAGACTAGGTAGGGGGAGATTTGTTAAAAAATAATTCAAAATATAATTCAATATGGCATCTAATGAAATTTCCAGAAGTTATAATGTGGCATAATTGAATAATGTAGAAAATAATTAATGAAAATAATCTTGATCCTCAAAGAAATCATGTTGCCAAAGTTGTGAGTACTAGTAAAGTTGCGAGTATTGGTAAAGATGTGAATATTGCTAAAGGATATGAAATATTCTGAGGACTCTACTAAAGGTCATAAAATATTCAGAAATCCTCCTACTAAAGATTTTAAATACTCCCAACTTTGTAAAAAGAACTTCCAAAAATTCAAAATCAAGGTAATTAATGAATGGAAATGTAACCAAAAAAGAAATGGTTTCATATAGGGCCTAACAAATTTGTCCTCAACCTACAGTATAGCTAATGGTAACTCTTATTCAAAAGGATCAATTTGGGTTTAACTTTTGGGTGATTGCAAGAAAGACCCAGTACTATTTTGTGTGACACTTAGAATGATAGAGTTGTTTTGTGCTATAACTTTTGAATTTTGAACCCAATTGACTTGAAATTTTTATTGGAGATGGATAACTTGATACTAATTAGATCCCTCATTTTTCAAAGTTTTTCAAAAATCAATTTAGAATTAGATTTTAATTTAGCTAATTTGTCACACTTTGAGGTTTAGGGTTTTTTAGTACTGGGGAGTACCCAAAATTAGTGATATAGAGATGAAATTTCTGGGGTCTATTCCCACACTAGTCACGCATGTGTCTACCAAAGATCACTTAAAAAAACATTATTTTATGTCCTCTACTTTCATGCAAACAGGGCTCCCTTGTAAGCACAGTTCTGAACATTGAAAATGGTTTCAAGATCATTCTCTAGGTGAAATATCTTCACCATGAAGTCTTCCCAAATGGCCAATTTTTAGTTTCTTTGAAATTTGTTTTTCCTATTTTTTACAAATTAAAATGTCAAAGTACCTATTTTCATGAGATTTTGCACTTTTCTAGTTCTCCTACTTAGAGAATTTTTCTATGCTTTTCCTTCCTAGGGTACCTTCTTCTTCAAGTTGTATACATTACACATGTTTTTAATATTTTTTAAAAACTATTTTTCTAATTATATAGTACTCCTGAAAAAATCATGAGTATTGTGTGAAACGCTACAAAAACTGGATGGTCTTTCTTGCAATGACCCTTTTAAAGAATGTGGCCCCTATGACCAAGGTAGTCACCAAAATTTCTTGGATTGTTGGACCAATAGGTACATCTTTTGTTTTTATAGTGAACAACAAAGTCATCCATTGACCACTTTTTAGCCTCCACATTTGGCCTTATCATCAAAGTAGTCAATTGAAGATTCATCCATGGTTGGGTAGGATGAATTCTTTCCCTCAAAGTCATTGATCAAACACTCTTAGTCCTTGGTGTCCTAATTTGCTAGTTTACCTTGGAAAAACACTAAGTAACCTTGACCAAGGTAGTCGTTCAAAAATGATTTGGTTTTTGAACCAATAGATGCATTCTTCATTTCTACAATGACATGGAAAGTCATCTATAAGTTACTTCTGAGTTTTGAGCCTCAATGTCTTTACATGGTTCATGGATTGAACTAAGGTGATTGCACCTATTTGCGATCTCTTATCTCAAAGTGTCTTAGTAGATTTGGGTTCTATGCATTGAATTATGGTAACCACACCTAAACATGCCCCTTGTCTTTGGAAAGGTGATCAGTGATCCCTAGAGATTCTTGTCCACAAAAATTATGGCAATTTGGTAGTAGGAACCATACTTAGATGTTTAGTTGAATGTTTTTTTAAATAAAACCCTCATTTAAGTGCTAGAAATAAATATTTTTCAACAAATTTAGATGTTTAGTTAAACGATTTTAATTGTAAGGTAGGAGGTCCAAATTAATATTTTTCATTCAATTTGGATGTTTAGTTGAATGATTTTAAGTATAAGGTAGGAGGTCCATAATGCATCCACTTCAGAGCTAGAAATTAATATCTTTCAATGAATTTTTCCTAAAAAGACAAATGGAATTGGAAGCTAACCCAAGTCATTTCCTATTTGGGGGAGCTTCATGGAATTAATTATAAATTTTTAAAGTTGAAACGCAATGGTCACTAAAGGTGTCAATTTCCTGAAATATACTCTATTTGTACATTGTTGAAGCAATGAGAAAACAAAATCTACACATAAGGTAGGAGCACCCATAACCATGAGTGTATCTATAGTTGAGAGTAGAGTTCCCTCAAAGTGTTCCCTGGTGTACCTTGAAACCGTCTTCAAAGTTCCTTGAAACCATCTCCATACTTAATTGTGGTTGGTGGTCTCTGATTTTTTCAGATTTTGGTGCTAGAATCAAGATAGATTTAGTAGAGTATGGCTATGGGTGTCCTATGGAGTTCTACTTTGAAAATTCATAGAAATTAGATGCTTTATCTAAAAATTCTAATTTTTTTTTTTGAAAATTCATGATTTTCAATTGCTAATACTGAAAACATATTTTTTGTAGAAAAATTTGACCCCAACTATGCTGAATTGCTTAAATCGACGGTTATGGATGTTCCTACCTTAGTGCACATTTCAGGAGGTGGGTGCTTTTAGAGCCCAAGCACTTTATAGGTCTACCTCCTACCTTCCACAGTCCCTAAACCTTGCATAAACAAGCCGATCTGTGTAGAGTCGGTTTCACCACAGGGCTGGCCGTTTGCAACAGGTTATTAGAAATGGTCTGTCAAACAGTTGGGTCCCAGTGCGTGTGACTGACATGGGTTGGAAAGCTGCAAATTTCCTCTAATTTTTTAAGGCATTCCATCGGTAGTACAACAGACTTGTTGGTTTTGTACTAACGCTGATGATTGGTGAGCCCTCCAAAAGATCTAATAAGGTAAGCCCAGTCAGCCTTCAGTTGTCATACTTCTTGACTTGTTGCTGTAAATATCCTGTTCCGCGGCACCAAGACTACTGTACTGTAGTTCATAGTTCATGCTTTTGACTAGTTCACCATCGTGCCAGTCTTTGCGTGTTCTTCTTTATCCAAATCACAATCAGATTGGAGGGAGCCTTTGTCCCTAGGCTTGTTTGATCCACCTCTAGTAGCTTCTGACATGTGCAGTTGAATGTCGTTTCTGAAAGAGCATCTGCAAGATACCGTCCCCAGTCCATAAAAGTGTTGTTAGCAAAGTGTAATCCAATCCGAAACCCTCAGCTTACTATACGACTTCTAACGCCACGTGCAAACATATCTTAGGAGAGTCAAATTATTGCAAGTACATTGAAGATTGTGGAAGCCTGTAGCCTATTTGAATCTACACAGAAATATTACCAACTTCACATTCAACAAAACTCGGAATATTGAAAAACACTCTCGACTCTTGGGTTGCAAATTTACAATCGCTCAATTGGAATATTCAATCAACTTTGAAAAAGAAAATCCAACTGGCGTTTGAGTGGTGAGTATTCAAAGGAAGACATGAATTACATTGATTTTGCGTGCCTTGATGTGATAAATTTTGTTGATAATCTGCTTGTTCACTTAATCTGAGCTCTAATTGAGTTGGACCAAAGAAACGATAGACCAGAGATGAGAATTGCGAACCAGTCTGTGGGAGAATAAATTTTGCAAACTCGTAGGCGGATAGTGGTAATAACCAGCACTACTGTACTGTAGTTATCCTGAAGTTGGGAGTTCAAAGTACAATACCGTAACTTGGGGCGGGGATCCATGTAGTAGAGAATCAAGTTGAAGCTTATGCGGTAGAGAATCAAGGTCCTGCTGTAGAGGATCAAGGTCATGCAACCACATGCATGTCGACTTCTACTTGAAAATGAGGCCGTAACTGATGGAGATTTCGCTGCTGCGGCAATATGAAAAAAAATCGTGCTTGTCACGGTACGTGAAAGTGAAGTAGACGGTTGGTGATGAATCAGAAAGAGACCAGGTCCCTCCGTATGGTCGGAAAGATGCTGGGTATCATCTAGTCACCCCTAGATGGGTTGGCTAGTCAATTCAGTAGCAGTCCCCAATGGAGCCATTGGGTGGACACGAAGGGGGACGTACCCGAGTAGAAATAGCATAAAGACAGAACCACAGGCCATCTTGCTTCATTGTGTACTCCTTCTTGTGTTCTCCTCCTTGCTTGCTTTCCTCTGCACCTCAAGCTCTTCGACCCACTTTTCCACTTTTCTCATCACCATGGCCTTGTCAGGATGCGGCAAGCCCAACTGCGGGTGTGGCGATAGTTGCCAATGCAGCGCTGGTTGCTCGTGAGTATCGTATCCTCCTCTTTTTTGCTTTGAAACAGACAGGATTACATAGATTTCCATACATATAACATTCATGCTTCATTGCACTTAGCCATAGCAGATGAGGACTCACAGTAGAATTGTCTTAAAGTTGCTGTGTCGACGTCGTATGCACTTCTGGTTCCTTGCATCAGGGCAATTGTGCCGGAACGTGCTTCCGATGAAGCTGAGACTTCCTGCAAGTGATCAATAGATGCTCTGGTGCAATATAGTTGGTGTAAATCCACCTCATACATCCTTTGAAACAGACACGATTACATAACGTTCTTAGTCCATTTGCTCTTAGTCCGTAGGAGATGAGGACTCGTAGTACGATTGCCTCAAAGTTGTTGTGTCGCTGGTATGCCACGTCTAGCCCCTTGCACGACAGAAATATTACCGAAAATTTCGTCTGATGAAGCTGGAAGTGCTCACTAGATGCGCTGGAGCAGTATGCATTGATCAGTATCTATAAAATGATAGTCCAACTTAATTGAGTCCAGCAAGTGTGTAGAGAAGTTTCAAAAGGTTTTTTTCATTACGACTATGCTCACCATTGTTGTGTGATGCTCCAGATGCTGTAAGTCCCTGGGCAGCCTCCGCAAGTGAGTTCCTCGCCTCCGACCTCTTAGTTTGGACTGAACGGAATTTTATGAACTTGCACATGTTTATTCTTCATCTTCCATCCCGAAATCTTTGTTCGTTCATCTCCTGCAGCTGATTAGTGAATGTCTTGGAATGATCGGTCCGATGCTGATGTTCTTGTGGTGTCCGGTGTATGAACAGCTACAACGCGGAGAACGACTGCAAGTGCGGCCCGAACTGCAACTGCGCCGACTGCGCATGCCACAAGTAAACTGAAGCAGCCATCGCCATGGCCACTTCGGTGTGGCGGCTAGCTCCTATAGAGCCCGTCATGGAGCATTTCAAAAGTTGTGTGCGGACCTTGATCCGTTTACATATTGGCGCTGATATCACTAGAAAAAGATGAAAAAAACTGCTAGGCATAACTGCCGTTGTGAGATACGATGTGTGCTGCGATGTCCCTAGATATTGTAGTGATGTAATTTCTCGACCAGAAATAAAATCTCCATCACGGAAATCGGATGCTGTGTCATTTCGCTTGTAGCTCATGCTACCTAAATAATGAGAGGGGCCACGTCTCCCTTAATTAAGATGGATTTGCATTACTTCTGTTCTACGCCACTACGTGACAGTTAGCGAGTAATCCCTGAGAAAGCAAGATAAGACTTAACGATTTGAATATCATTCTTGATCAAAACTGGCTAGTCCAAGAATGGCTCGTTGTGCTTGATTGGTACATAATGCTTAGCGGTCTCATGGTGCACTTCGTGCCTACTACAGAATCATAAAAGCACTACCACCGCTGTTGCTTGTTCAACGATACCTGCTTGTTTCAAGAGTGGAGCGGACTGTCATCTTATCGAAAACAAAAACAACTTCGTTTGATCTCTGAAAATAGGTCGCAACTATTGAATGTTAAACAAAAACTTCCATTACTCTGCAATTGAAAGGATTTTGGGACACAAAAGCAAGTAATATCCAAAAATACAAGCAAAGAGCCGGCGATGAAATTTGTACAAAGATTTCTGAAAAAGCTCAGACAAAAGAGAGGACTCGGAAGATCGTCTCTCTCCTCTAGGAAGGGATCGACTCGTCGGTTGACACCCGCCTTTATAACCGGATTGATAACCTCCAGAGGGTATCGTTACAGAAGAGATTTCAAAGAACGACAATTACCCTCCGTTTCCAAAGTTTGACACATTCAGTGTTTTTTTTATGCACGGTTTTTGCCAGTTGGCTACAGCTAAAAGATGTTGGCTATTTTCTTAAAGGAATTTTTCATTTTTTTGGTCAAAATAATCAAATTATTGTCATGTTTTAAGACCAAAATGTACTTGGGTATCACCTAGTTTTGATATAGATATCACCAAGTATCACCCAAGTATCGCATGAATACAAGTGTTGAAGAAATATCTAGCCATTTCTCCAAAATTATATATATATATAGGATATATTTGCAAGTTTTTTTGCAACACCTAAAATCATCCGAGAAGGATATTGCACTTGGTTCTTATTAGGGCCTCCTTACATGCTAGGTGGGTGGGCAAATGCACTATTGCATTTGCCCGATTTGGCCCAGACCTGGTGGGTAAAGAACCACCCACCCAGCATAGTAAGCACTATTCAGTGAATGACATGGGTGGTAGTGGTGACTGGCCAGGGTGAATTGACCCCCTCATTGCCCCGATTGTGGATGGATGGGGGATGAGGGGGCCATTCCCTGTCTACCCTTGACCTCTCTACCTTGTCCCCCTCCGACCTCCCTAACTCCCCTCGACCTCCTCTTTCTTCCATGCTGACCTTGATGAGCAATTTTTTGGATGTTCCGAAGCTGCATCATTTCGATCACCGAATGCACCTCACTGGATCTACTTCAAATGTCAAAGCTAAAAGTTTCAAAAGTAGAATGCTCTTGTGTAGAAAACAACTTTCTTATTGTTTCGATAGTGCATCATTTCACTCTTGTCAAAGCTCCATGAAAAGTGGATCTGGAGCTCAGTAGAAGTAGGATCTGTTTGAAGTTTGGAGAGTCTGTTGTGCCATTTTGTCGCTAGAATGTTTTGTAGTTGCTTGTGCATCCTCATAGTAGTAAGGCATGTGATCTAACTCATCTAGATCCAATACTAGAATTCTACATTACTTCTAAGTGAAATTTCTAGGCGTCCGCCATGCAACTTGTAGAAAGTATACATCATTTGGTCATATTAATTACATTGGTGTTTTTAGTTTCAGTGACATTCAAGTGCACCGATCTCTGCAAATTAAACAAATGTTCAAGGTTTGGTATACATATGAGCTAAGGGTGCTTGGAAAGGTTCGAATACCATGAGATTTTTCGATTAATTAGCATCAGTTTCATTAAATTAGCAAAGAAAATGGAATTTCATAGCTTCGACACTTTGTTGGGCATGCAACTTGAAATAATGGAAGCCCATACCAGTCCTAGCTTTTGGAGCTTTAAGCAAATGAATGCCACAATTATTGGCATCCAAATATCTTGCCAATTTACAGAGTTTGTTAAATTGGAACAATTCATAATGAAAGCCAAAAATTGTGACATTCAATTAAGCAAGCATTTAAAGCTCCATGAAGTAGGTAGGATTGAAATTAAGCAGGTAAGTAGTAGTTGGATTGTCCATTGTGAGAACTGGATTGGAATGTGTCTTCATGAGTGCTTGAAAGCTAAAGAATGTGAAATCAGAAACCTCTCATCATAAAAGATTGAATGTGTATCTTTCATAGAAATTAGAAAAGAGCAGATTGTTTGCATTTAGTAATATATGTTGCAGGGTGCAAACTACTCTTGAATCTTCTTTTGTGTGAGTTTGAAAGATGCATTTTCCACTTGTAGGCCTTACGCAATAGCTACCACAATTTTACCTTGTTCAAGTGCTAAATCCTAAACCCTACCAAATCTAAAGTTAGTCTAATATAGGAACCACACTCAGACTTCCACTTGTACACATTTGAGTGCACATAACTTACTATCATGAACAAGGACAAGCAACTGGGATTGTCTCTCTCAATTGTAAGCCACTCCAGCGACAAAATGATGCAGATCCTACTTCTACAGAGTTCCAGATTCACATTTCATAGAGCCTCAACAAGATTGAAACAACTACCCAACATTGAAACGCATAATCAACATAAAAAATCAGGAAAACATTCGAAGTAGATCCGGTGATGAGCATTCGATGATCAGAATGATTCAGCTTCGGAACAACCAAAAAATTGCTCGTCAAGGTTAGAAGGGAGGAAAGGGGAGGTCGAGGGGAGTTAGGGAGGTCGGAGGGAGCAAAGGAGGTTGAAGGGAGCAGGAGGAGGTCGGAGGAGGACGAGGTAGAGAGGTCGAGGGCAGATAGGGAATGGCCCCCTCATCCCCCATCTATCCACAATTGGGGCAATGAGGGGGTCAATTCACCCTGGCCATGGTGACCAGCCTGATTGTAGAGTTACGGTAAGTTAGTTCATCAGGCATGCATGGTAACTTAACCCTTAAAGGACAGACTGGTGACCGTGGAAATCATGCCTTTTGGAACCGTGTGACATCATCTACTTTAAAAAAATAAAAAATATACATTGGAGGTCAAAGTACTGTAGAAGATCTTCCCTTTTTACACAAATTCAAAGGATGAATAGTTGCAGTTTTGTCCTAGATAGAGAGATTCCTTGTCATCCATCAAACACTAAACGTCCATGTCGATGTTTATGGGTTAACCCTGGAATGACAAAAGGTATAATAAAATTCAATTTCATTCTATCTCCCTGGTTCTACTTGGTTTGTTTTTGTTCATCCATGTCTTGTCTCTTTTCTAGCCAAGCCATCTGTGGCTTCTTGGCTTGTATTTTCTAACCTTGGCAATGGAATTTTGATTCATTTGTTTTAAAAAAAAATAATTAATTTGATTTGTACTGTAACTTATGGTCCATTTGAAAATAAATGTCAATGAAATTTTCCATTTTCATTGTATCAAAGAGGAAATCACCTCTTCTATAAGTTTTGAAAATTTCAGATTTATTTGTCCATATTTGAAATTATAGGGATTTTTTGAAAAAGTAGTGAAAAAAATTCATATCAAATACAAATAAGCTTAATACATCTAAAAATTTCATCATATGCTTATAGAATATTCTAGAACAATATGGTGCCAACCAAATTTTTGTGTCATGAGAAGATTTTTAAAACTATGGTTTTAGGCCTATAGTTAAAGTTGTAGTAAAATGGGTCATAAAATCCTTGAAATCCCTTTAAGGATCCCCCAATCAAATAATGGTGTACAATATAAAATAGGTCACAACATTTTATTCATTCAAGTGCATTGCTCCTAAGAGATACAAGTGCCTTGCAATTGCCATTTGCAATTGTTCACCATCATTTTGTGGTGGATTTTGCACTATTTGTTGTGTATACCCAAAATCATGATGTCCCCATAAAACAATTGACTCATCTATAATATCTTTCCTATCAATTAGAATATTATGGAGTAAACAACATGCTACTATCGAGCTTGGAATCCTTTTGAGATTAGGATTTGTGATAGGATTTCTAAGAATCCTCCACATTCCTTTAAGGATCCCAAAAGCATGTTCTACTACCATACATGTAGATGAATGCTTGAAGTTGTATTCCTCGTATAATATAGAAAGTTCGATTCTAGGCCAAGGCACCAACAAGTTTCTATCTCCAACATAACCTGCATCACCTACAATGATTTCATAGACATCAATACCTTGAATTTTGATTGTCTATCCATTCAATCGTCTTCATGTAATCACTTTTTTTTAAAGTGATTTGACATCAAGAGAATTTGAGAATCATACTCAAATCCAGGAACCCTAATAAAAACACTTGTAAATCGAACCTCATGGTCTACAAATTGCCTACATTACTATAGAGTAGTTATGATCTCAATCATACCAATTACTTGATCTAGTATTTGTTGGTAAATCAAATCAAATATGAGAGCAATCAAGAGCACTATAACATTGTGGAATGCCACATATGTTTCAAAACCAAATTTCACCTCAGATAATCTTTCTCCTGATGGCCAACTCAAATGCAAAGGTAACTCTACGTTTATCAAAGCAACAATAAACTATTGATAGACTACTACACTCGTTGAATCAACTATGCCAAAAAGTTCACCAACTGAAACATGAGTGACTCCATTCCCCAATCTTCGTAACACAATAGCAACTTGTTTAGGAACATCCATAAATCTTCCAATGATATTAGTGAAACTTGGCAATGGATTATAATGCGATTTTTCATGAACCAAGCTACAAAGATAATAAAAAGTTGGCATTGATAAATGAAAAAATTGTTGGAATCGCCCTAGATCATCAAGCATCACCAAAGTTAAGTACTGATCCCACCAATGAATTAAATGTGGCTTGATGTAGTGTAGACTACACTATGTACCACACATTTTTTTCCCCACAATTTTCAACAAAAACTTGTTGAAATAATGCATTGCATTCCATAATTGAATTCAAAATTGAAAATTCTACTCCTTCCATTTTTTTCCGCTTTAAATGCCTCATACTTGATACTTTTGGGGTCGTTCTTTGAATCCTCTCAAACATCCCTTGGCTAGCCAATTGTACCATAGTTCCAACTCATGCATTTACAACCCCTACCACTGCAAGTGAAGCTCCAATGTTTGATTCATCTTCACATAAACAAATAAAAAGTAGAATTAGTCACGTACTCAAAACATGCATTTATGTAGTATAAGGAAAATAAGAATTTTATAATAATATGACATATATGATGAACCAAGTGTTGAACTGGTGATTAAAGTGGATTACAACCTCCACTAAAAAATTAACACAAATAAAAAAAAAAAAGGAAAAAGGGTTGATGAAAAGTATTTTCAAAGTGCACATATTGAGTTTGAATGGTACTTTGATGAAAATTAAATAAAATATATCATAGTAAAATTTAATCAAGCTTGTATATTAATGTGTAGAAGAGTAAACAAATAGGTACTAAATACATTTAAGAAGTTCAAAGAAAATATGTAAGTGAAGATTTTAGATGGCGAGGTCACACATTAAGTAGTGATTTACTCTACCACCTATTAGAAAGAGCGCTACCAATCGTTTTCATGGCATCACTTAAGCTCAACAAGGCATCTACATAAGCCTTTCCAATGTTACTAGCATTCTCCAATCACTCACGTTCAAGCCTCATTAAATTAGAGTGGCATGCTTTTTCCGATTGCAACTTCTGTCTATTCAATTCTATAATTTCTCTATGGCGTATATCTTCATGATTGTGCCCAAAACTTATGGCTTCTACAAACTCAAGTCTTGTTTTGTCCATTGATGCCAATGCACCATATGTAGTCTTCATGGATAAATGTTGTTTCTTTGTAGAATAATTCATGGATGATTCTCCATTCTCTGCAATGTAAAGGGATGTATTAAAAAAAAATTTAATACAATGAGGCTTGCAAAAATGATGAAGACATAATGATAAAAATGTAAAGAGGTGATAAACATACCAGTAGATGGAGACATTAGACTAGTATCAAGTGGAAGGTCTCTAGGATCCACTACATTGGAGATACTTGGGTACCATTCCAACAAAGCAAGGTATACAACCTCATCCAAGGGAGCTCATGGAAACCTCCTCACATGATTCTTCTAGCTTTTCCAATGGACTCATCACAAAATAACTTTTCTAACCCGAAGGAATTTTTCTCTCACAATCATAAACTTATTTGAAGTCCAAAGACAACTCCTCCCATTTGTCTTGGATTTGCTACTCATTGCAATGAACACCTTTTTCCCATAGATTATCAACCATAGCCTTCCATCTTTTTGGTGCCATAGTCATTTGAGTGTGTTGACTTTTTGTTGGTCCATGTTTCTCAAAGTCCACTCTCTTTGCATGACACAAAGATAAAGTATGTGGTAAAGACCATCTTCCAATTGTATACACTCTACCATCTACTCCTCCATGAGGCTCTCCCAATTCCACATGAATGTCATCTTGCCATAAACCCTCAAGATATATGGATTTAGGGTTTTAGTTGAGATCAATATATATATATATATATATATATATATATATATATTCATATTACAAAAATTTGAGTTTTATTTTTTAAATATGAAATTTAATCTACTTTGCTTAAATGATATTCCTAATTATTGTAAATTGATGAAATGAATGAAGCATTTTACTATAAACAACAACATTTTTTTGATATCACACCAATACATACTCACTCACAATAAGTAATTTTTTCTTTACACATAAGTGTGTTACAATAAGTACTCACTCAAAGCAAGCACACAAAATATGCATTCAAACTCTTTTTATAACTTCAGTTGAATGTGGGATTAAATGATTTAATGGAGTACAAAAAAACCCTACAATGACATGTTTAGACAGTGCCAAAAGATAGAAGCTATTGTATTGTACATGAAGATCTCACATAAGGTAGTCACAAAAGTACATTTTGCTTTCTTCAATGTACCAATAGTGTGCATTTCCAATTAGTTATGAATTTCTTTCAATGTTCCAATAAATATTTGTCGCTTATAGTAACCACTATGTTTCAACTTCAAAAATTCATAACTAATTCCACAAAGGTCCAAAAAATACGAAATGACTTTGGCTAGAGGTCAATTCTATTTTTCTTCCTAAGAAAATTTATTGGAAATTTTTTTCAAGGAGTTAGAATCCCCCCCCAAAAGGAATCAACTCTTAAATGGTTGCTTTAAGAGATGACTATTTTTTTAATTGAATGGTATGCAGTGCAAGTAACCCACCACCTCTTCTCAAGTGGAGTCTGATTTCACAATATGTACATAATAACCTCAGTAATGCACTTCTAAAGCTAACTAGAACACAACTAAGGATTGTTAATCAATGTTGAAACAATATTTAACCTCTAAAGGACTGGATCCATTGTAAATGGTCAAACTCTGAATTTGAGCTAAATTTAGCCTTTTAAATTGCATAAAAAAATCAAATATTTGTATTACTTGAAACTTTGAATTCCATACACTTTAAGAAATTTCAATTTTTTTCATAAAAAATTGTAATTGTTGTCATTTTTGTTGCAGAAATTGAACATAAATGAGTAAAAATAGAAAAAACAATCCAAATTATTTGAATTTTTTTTTGGGAGACACAAATAGCAATGGAGATTAGTGTGAAAAAAAATTTCAGTTGGTTATTTTATTTTTAACACCAAAACAACCACAACAAAGACCTTGAAGTCAAATCCAACTATCAAAATAAATTTATCCTTTTATTTAATTGATGTATAAAATTTTGATCTTTCTTGCTAGTGGAAAAATTTCTTTTCTTTTCATGCTGTATTTTTTCAATATTTTTTATGGAAAAAAAAAATTATGATTAGAAGATATTTGAGGGCATGAAGAGGCCGCAAGTTATTTTGAGTTCCCAAGGTGTGGGACCTTACCATATCAATAGTATAATGTGGCACAAACACTACCACATCAGAGAATAATATTATTTATATTTATATTTTTTGAAATTCAGTTTTAGATTTATCAGTAATTCTTAGAAATTTTGGGAAAAACTAACTTTTCATTTTTTTCCCAAAAATTAGGAAATTCAGCCCATTATGGGCTGAATCCCAATTTCTGGTAGTACAGGGAACAATGCAAGGAATAGCCCCGAAATGGGCTCTTGAAGCCCTCAATTCCTTTAATGAATTTAATTTTTCAAAGTTGAAGGTTGAAATAAAATTATATTAATTATAATATATATTAGAATAATTAGTAATTTTTACTATAAATGAAGGATAGAATTTTAAAAATAATTTTATGATTTAAATTTTAAATCCATTTTAAGAAAAGAAAATATGAATGAAAAACACACCATATTGTATTATTTGGATTTTAACATGTGGAGCTTTCAATTGCAATAATTCTTTTAGTTTTTGACATTTTTCAAAATTATAAAAATGGAGTAAAAAGAAAATTTGTCAAGATTCATTTTCTCAGTTGAAATTAAATTCCCACAATCGTTTTTTTGAAAGTTGCAACCGAGATTGACCAAGGTGCATCCACTTTGGGGATGCCTAGACCTTTAGGAGTTAACATCTAATGAGGGCAACAATTACAATGAGGTCAATGATCACTTCAACCCAAATACTAACCCTCTCTAGTAATTAATCAACTCATAATTGCTAACTATAGTGATAATATCTCCGCTTCACTACTTTAGTTATTTATGTTGTACAAATGTCAATACATAATACTCAACCTCAAACAAACTTAATCTCACTATACTATACTGCCACAAGGAAGTTCAATCTCAATGCAATTCATAAGCTCATACTTCAATTTGCAAGCTTATGTCTCAATCTCAGCACAAAAGCTTCAAGCTCATATCTAATCCTCAAAGTAAGTAAACTATATACAAACTCATCCTATTCACGATGTTAGTGATTGAGAACAATCTACTTCTTGCCAATTAGTTCATAAAACTAGTGACAATTTGGATCTTGCTAATTAGTTTTACAAAACTCATGACAATTTACTTCTTGCTAATTAATTTTATAAAACTAGTGACAATTTGCCAAGCTTGAATCTCACAACATGATGCATAGATTGTGCACAAGAAAGGTCCTAAAACAACAAGAAGGGGTATTTCACAAGTTAGTGAGAAATCGAGTACCTTAGTCATTGGTATGAAAAAAAATCAAGATCTCCAACCTCCAAGAGATCAATATAAACGTTCCAAATTCAAAACTCCAGCCAAACTGATCATACTTCAAAATCCCAACATCAACGCTTTAGCACCCTCCCAAAGTAGGGAGCCCCAAAAGATAGAGAGAATTCCCAAGAGGTCAATGAATAGTTCTATTTGACTTCCTACTCCAAGTAGGATATTAAAAATAATTGCCCACTGCAAGTAAGATATTTGAAGCAATCCATAACATCCAATGAAATTACTTCACCGATATCAGTTGAAACTCAAAATATTCTATGGTGGCCGCCGATTTTGCCAATGGAGTAGCCGAAACAACTCCCCAAGGGGTGCCCTTAGGGCTACTTCACATGCTCATCAGTCGGTTGATAGTTTGAACTGTAGTGTCTAGATTACCCACTAGGCTAGCATGTAAGTACACCCTTATTAAACTGTAAGACTTTTTGGAAAATTCTATTAGAAGTCAAAATGGGATTCTAGATTCTTTTAATTTAGAGTACTCCCTCTCCCCCAAAATAACTCCGTAGTTTCATAGAATATGTGTGGTCCAACTTTATTCCTAGATATCTTATTCCAAGATTTGAAGGTCATCTTTGGCCTTTTGAATGATATCTATGAGACACACAAGTGTCTCAAAAAGCTTGTGTCTACGCATTAGCTTCACCTTGGCCATAGTTATTGTTGCCTCCCACATTCATTGTTTCAATCATGCACTATTGTCAAGTTAGGAAAACATTTTTGAGCTTTGAAGTCTAGAGGTTTGGGAATGCAGGATGTGTTGCCTTGATCATATCTCCAATTGTACGTTGATTGACGACCTAGTGTTGTAGTAATTGGATGGCACAAAACCATCCCAAATCTAAGACGTTCCTATCTGGACTGTTTAGTAGCTAACTAATGAGCTTCATATTGAAACCATACTTCACAAGCTCTAAGGCCAAAACAAAATCGATGCTTGATAGGTGAGGTCGAGCATTGTTTTGTTGGATTAGAATCATGTTGCGCCTATCTTTGCCTGGCCAAGCATGTGGCTACTTTGCATGGATTACCGGTGAGACATTCTCGATGAGCATTGTTCGAATCTCATCCCTATTGATAGATGTGATTGGCTTTATCTCCATTGTGCCTCAAATTGATTGTTTCAATATGAATCCCATCAAGGTCAGGCGCTTACAGCCATGAGCATGACCTTTGAGATGAACCTTTTGTTCCTACAAGTACAATGTGGTTCAACTTCTCCTGACTCGAGATAGTATAGTTGCTTGCCCTTGGTGATGAAGAATCACTTTTCATTGATGTATACACAGTCCATCAAGTCTTGGAAATGTTGAGGTTTTGCCAAGTCAAGCATTGAAAGACAAAACTTTAAGCGAGCAACCTTGTCGTTGTTCTTCAAAAGAGGCTTGATAGTGTTCGTATGCACCTTCACTTGCCCTTTTGCTATGCAGCGATGGAGGGTTGATTTCAACATGTTCAACTGGACAACTAATGAGTGTTCGTTATGGTGCAGTGAAAGAGGAATGACCTTGATAGCTCCTGGGTTGATCAACTTCTTCTTGCACCCAACCTATCCTACCATCTTAGACGACACATCAACAACTAGCTTGCCACTTGCTAGTGACTCTTGTGCTTGCTTCCAGAGCTTACTAATAGTCTCACTAGTCACTCGAAATTGCTTGGCCACATCCTTTAGGACATCACATTAAAGATAACTTGCCGCATCTAGCTTCTGATTCATGATGTGGTAAGCAACCATATGTTGCTCATCAATCATACGGGACTTCCTCCAGCGGTTGATTAAAGCTTCAAAAGCAGCTCCAACAATATCAACTTCCTAAATATTGAGTTTGATTTCTTGCAAGGAAAAGCCATCAATAGAGGTCTCAATAGCTAACAAAGACTCTGCAAGGAAGCCTGCACTTACCAGATGATTGATAAGTGGATTGAGAGACATTTTGCACACACTGGACATGATTGAAGTTGCACTGGAAAAAATGAGGAAGTAGATATCAATTTTTTGGTGATCGAGAGCCACCACAAGTCCAACTTTCAACGAGACTTTCAACGCCAGACCTGCTTTTCAAACACACTGTAGCTCTAATTTTTGATTAAATTTGAGCTTATTTTAGCTAGTTCTTTCTAACATCAAAATTATTTTGGGACAAAGGAGTAAATTTTTGTACACTAAGTGAATAAATAATGAATTTTCAAAGTGCTAAAAAGAGGTGTCATAATATTTTTTTAAAAGGGTTCTTATGAATGGAAAAGTATGTTTTAGACAAGTGTTTAATATGGAGTCACTTTTAGAAAAAGTTCATAATTAGGTGCATTTGCCTTATATATTCCAAGAGAAGTGGTGAGTAATCGTTTTATGACTTGTTTCATAGAAATTTTTATTAAATAAACATAGCTTCAACAACCAAGCACAATGTATTGCAAATTAGATCAACCATGTAAGGACAAAGCCAAAGACCATGCCATCAACCTTGAAATGTTGTATATGCCCCAGAGTGGCCATTGGATGACTTTTAAGATTAGTATAGAAATGAAGAATGCACCTATTGGTTCAAAAATTCAATCATTTTTGGTAAAGCACCTTAGAGATAAGTCTTATCCTTTTAGGATTAAACTTCAAATTTCTTCACACTATATACTCCATTTTACTTTTGTATATGAGAAATTTTTGTGAAGATGAAATTCCATATATGCAACACTAGTAGAATGTTGGAGGCGTAAGATTGAGTCTTAAGATTGTAAGAACCTCAGTAGTTGTTTAAAAAGAGGAAACTACCATTTTTGTCTAAAAAAAGGGATTAAGATTGAACATTTCTAAATAGGGATTCATCTTATTACCACCTAATTTGCGCCCAAACAAGAAAACAAACATATCTTTACAAAATATCAAATAAAATATGAACTAACAATTCACCACTTGCTGACAAAACAATATCAAAATAAAACACTATAATGTTGGTAAAATATTTAAGCAATTGTATCCTCCCAAGTGATGCCAAGTACAAATATCCATAAAAAAACACAATACTATGACTAAATTTCCAGGTGCTTGAAAAATGTCTTCTATGAAATTCAAATTAGTAGTTCAAGATCTGAAGGCTTAGCCTCATCTATATGCATGTGTCAAAACAAAACAAAAACCAATGTAATGTCAATGAAGATGCACGAGGTGTCCTCATGCCAATTGCTATCTACGTCACAAATTCCTAAATCTTGTAAATGAAATGAAGAGGTCACAATTTTTTTTAAATAATGTAAATCAAGCATATTTCTAAACATACTACAACCCTAGAGTCCTTTTCCATTCTCAAAGTTAAGTTGGAAGCTTTAGAGTTGCCCACAAGTCACTTCACAAGAGCACCACCAAATAGAATTGTCAAAACAAAAGGGTACTAGTAGGTCATGGCAAAAGAAAGCTAGTATATGGTTACTAAATTGTTGTTAAGAATTGGTGATTTAGAGTTGCCTCCCTCATGAAGTAACTTATATAAATGAAAATTTGTGCATTACATGTGCATGTGTGATGTGAGGAGATTGAGTGCCTTCAAGTCACATACTGGCTACTTCACAAGTTGTAGGGGACAAATTCAATTTCTGCTACCTACATTGCTAACCTTAGAAGTTGATATAGATCAATGTGTAGAGCACATTAATTTGTCTTGCATGTGGTTGGAATTATTTTGTCGCTAATAACTACTAATTTATAAATAATTTTGACAAAGTAATTAACTTTATTTTATTGATGAAATAGGTCTTAAGACCATCTCAAACCCATCTTGTTAGTCATCTTGCTGGTCTATCAAGCCCATGATTTTACTAATGTGATGAATTTCTAAATTTTAGATATTTTCATGATGATTTGAAATCACTGAGAATTTTAGAAGAAATTGAAAAGAATACCCATATCAAGTACTCTAAAATACATAATATACTAAAAAAAAATATGAAAATTTCAATACAAGCATAAATTATAGTAAAGAATATTATAGTGCAAAAAAAAAGTTCATATTATATTATAATTAGAAATTTGTTTGACCATGGTTTTAGGTCCAAAGTTCAAATTACAATAAAATGCACAATTTTGTAAATGAAGTTTTCAAATTTTGAAGTTGGAAGTAGAAAGTAGACTTGATAAACTTCAATTTCACATATTGATTCAAATTCATGAAAGTTCATTCCATTTGCTCAAATACAAATCAAAATAAAGGAGTTTGAAAAGAGACCAAAAGACACTTTATTGTCAAGGTTATCCATGGATTAGCATTTTCATTTGTAGAAATTTCAATAATATCACAAATAGGAAATTTTATAAATTTTTAGTCTAATTGTATTCAAGCAACTCCAAAAAATTGGATGAAAAAACTATATTTTTTCATCCTACAACCTTCCTTAAAGTTGTCCAAAAGGTACTAATTAAACATCCTTTGTACCTTTCCAAGGTTAACCATGAAAGAACAAGACCTATCACCAAGGTATTTTGCCATAAACAACTTGATTTGTGGACCACTAGGTGTATTCTTCATTTCAACAATAATCTTTTAGTCATCCAACAACCATTTTTTGACCTCAATATCCTTCTAGGATTAAAGAGAGATTTTTTGCTAATCATTAAAGCATCTTCACCTGTGCATGATTAGGGTTGGTCTATAGTTAAAGTACATGAAATGTGCTTTGGACCACTTCAAATATTATCTAGACATTTACCCCATCCTACCATATCAAGATTAGACATGCCAAATCCAAGTTTAGTCAACTATACATTCCTAAGTTTGACTTGTTATTTATGGATTTATTTTTTGTAGGAGACATTTTCTGCATAAAAGGTGGAAGATAGGACATTGGAAGGCTTGCTAAATAGACATACAATTAAGGCTTGGCAATTTAGAGCACAAGGATGGCAATGCTCTTAGAAACTAGAAGATACATACTAGTTTCATTCTCTATCTCATGCAAGCTTTTGGAATACAACCTTGAATGAAAACTTTTAGCCTTGCAAGATCACAAGAGACAAAAAGTGGTTCATATATGGTCTAACAACAATGCTTACATATATTGACTAATAATGATTTTCATTTGATTTTTTTCTATATATTTTATTGATGGTATATTCAAATAATTGAATTATTGCAAATTCAATCAAATTATTTATTATTTGATTAAATATACAATTTTATTTCTAGAATAGGAAATGTCAATGAAGTGTTTGTTAGAGTTAGGGTCTCTTTTTAACAATACAAAGCTATTCCCATGGTCAATGTATGACACAAGATTTTAAAAGGATAGTATTGTATGTACTACCCATCACTTCTACAACAAACCTATGTACATGAATACACTCACTTGAATTCATAAATATGAATACACTTGTAAAGTGATTGAATACCCTCCCCACACACACACTATTTATATTTTTAGTGAAGTTGTGAGAGTGCAATCGATATGGGATAATACATAGTACATGTGTATGTATCCATATATTGTCAATATTCCATATCAATACCAATATCCATATATCATATCATATTACAACCATATGTATTCCACACATGACGTGTATCTATACATAATACTATACTAGCACAGACTTGTTGTCGGGTAAGATTGAACTTAGGAGAATATGGACTAGATGAAAAACATTCAAGATGATAGGATGAAATAGTTGGGATGAAAACATGATTATATTTGTGACAACAGGTTGTGATAGATCATGTGACAGTGTGTATTTAATGAAATAGATTATAACCATATGTTTTTCCATATATACTATCATATCACAATTTTTCTGGTTTTGATTTTGGAGATGGGCTCGAAAAATCAAATATTCACTTTTTATTGTTGACATTGTTTGTTTTGCCATGAATCAACGACATTGGGAGGGAGGGGGGAGATATTTATTCCTATTCAAATCAGATGGCTAAAGTTTTTCTTAGTCAGGGGAGGCAAGGTCAAAACTTGCCTGCCGCTTTTCAGTGGATAGAGTCACACTGTCATAGTATGGTCACATTTATAGCAGTGTGAAACATTTATAGTTGTGTATCCCCCCAAAACAACCTAGGTAGAGTTTTTTACTTTTTGTTCTTAAAATTTGATCACTAGTAAAAAAATTCACCATCCAAATCAACAAAGAAGTGTTAATATTTTCTGTTGTTTTCGATGCGTTGTACTAGACAATAATCAACAAAAATCTGTTGATTTTTTCTGTTGATTTGGTCAAATAAAATTTAATTAAAAAAATAAAAATAAAAAAATAACTTTTTTTTCTGCTACCCGATAATTTTGGGTAGCAAAATTGTTTTTTTAAACTGCCCAATAGCTCTAGTAGCCAAGCCACTCATCCACAATTTCACTACAGAGGTTCGAGCTTGACACCCCTAACTTAGCAATCCAAGACTCTAGCCAACTCACCACCACTAAATTTCAATGATCAAAGGGTCATCTTTTCTTACATATATAGTTACAATTTGGTGTTTTGGAACTCAGCAGACTTTGGCGGCCATTTTGTCATAGTAAATTAACTTTTTTCAAAAATATTTGGACTAAGAAAATCTGAGAAATTAAGCTAAATTTCATCTCCAAAAATCCGTTTGTGATTTGGAGACTCCATTAAAAAGTTATAGACAAAATTCAAAGAGGGTGTTTGAAAATATTAAAGAAAATATTCCTTGCTACCCCACTCTGATTTTTGTCTATAACTTTTGAATGGAGACTCAAAATCTCAAACGGATTTTTGGAGATGAAATTTATCTTGGTTTTACAACTTTTTTTAGTTCAAAGTTTTTTGAAAAAAGTTATTTTACTATGACAAAATGGCCGACAAAGTCTACTGAATTTGAAGAAAAAATAATTGTGAATGATTAAGTTAAAACAATTTCATAGGACATAGAACTTCAACCATGGTGTTTTAAATGTTGCCCAAATGAGGATGTTTTAAATTTTTTGAAAGTCACAATTGTGTACTTTGATGCCTTTTAACTTTAGGAATTATGTTCACAATCTTGTTGAGAGTTTGTATAAAGAATTTCAAACAAATTGGATTAATTTGTAATAGGTGCCCAAAATTGCCCAAAACTAAGAAAAATCACCTTTTGAGAAATAACTTTTTAATTTCCAAATTAAATTGTAGAAAAAATTCTAGGCATTAACCTGATAGTGAAACACAAGTTTATTAAAAATTTCACATCTTGTACAAGAATTGTATATGGCAAATATTATATCAAAAAGGCCTACTCAAAAGTGGAAAATGGTTTGAAATCATGATTCATGGTTTTGAGGGTTAATTTATTATTTGGCATCAATGTGCCAACCTTGCTCTACTGCTTTGGTATAAGAACATTCCAAAATCTTATAAATGTATGAAGTTGAGTTCATAAATTGCAAAAGATTCCAAAGATTTCAATAGATTCTAACAAATTCCAATAATTTTCAAAAGATTCTAATAAATTCCAACAATTTCCAAAAGATTCCAAAAGATTCCAAAAAGATTCTAGATTCCCTAAAATTTTGTTGATTTGGTCATTGCACTATTCAAATCAACAAAAAGTAGGTAGCAATTTGTTGATTTTTACAAAAAGTTCAAAAATCACTGAAATCAGTCATCGTAGTGCCCCAAACAACGAAAATCAGTTGATTTTTTGTTGATTTGGTCACTATTTTCTAGTTCTGGATGTACATGTTCAAAATGATGTTCTTTGCTTCAAAAACTTCAAAACTTCCAAAAAATGAAAAATTCACCACCACCTCAATGTACATAACTCTATAATTTAATTTACAAAATGGGTTTGTTATTGTTAAGAAATAATATTATATTAAGGCACTCTCCTAGTCATCTTAGTCAACTAGGATTAGGGCTTTAGTGATGATAATCTGATAGACCAATAGGAGAAGAGAACTAGTCATCTTCTCTCTCTCCATATATATACTCTCATGTTTCTTTGACAAGACTTAATTTTTTTCTCTTGCATGTTTGGTGTTGCTACAAGTTTGTTGTCTTGTTTCATTTTTATCTCAATAGTTCTAAGGGCTGCTTTACACTTAGAGGCTGGGCGAATTCCGTGTGTCAAAGGCCAAGAATCCTCACTTGTGATTGGATAAAAGGTTGAAATCAACCCCAACCCCTTTACACCTGGAGGCCGGGCCAATTTGGTGGAATGAAGTATTTATTAAAAAAAGACATGATCTGACATGGCCCGAGCTTGTTGAATTGGGTGCACCGAAAATGAGAGGCTAATTCTTGGCCTAGGGGCCAATGTCAAATTTCAATTAAATTTATTTTTCTTATTAAATATTATTTTTTTCAACAAATCTAATTCGTTGGATTTTGTGCAATTGGCATGTAAGGTAGGAGGTCTGTAAAGCACCTATCTAAGAGCTGAAACTGAATTTTGGGGAGGTGAAACTTCTTGAAATATTTTTCAATAAAATTTTCTTGAAAGACAAGAAGAATTGACATCTAACCCAAGTCGTTTCATATTCTTTGGAGCTTTGTAGAATTAGTTATGAATTTTTGAAGTTGAAATGGCATAGGGCTCTAAAACCGCCCACCTCCTCAAATGTACACTATTGGTACATCCATGTAAAGATGAGAAAATCCCATGTATAAATAGTGTACATTTGAGGAGGTGGGAGTTTTTAGAGCCTATGCAGATATCAAGCCTCCTACCTTAGGTTCAAAGTGGCCCTGAAATTTCAGCCCCTCTCCCTTTTTCCTAAATTTTTTTGAATTGGCCCAGCTTCTTGGCCCCAAGGCCTTTACATATGGGAGAATTGGCCCCCATTAGTAATTATTACTTGGGGATGGTCTCTAGCCCAAAGGGGGCTGAAATTTTGTGCAATCAGCTAAAAAGAGAATTGGCCCAGCCTCTAGGTGTAAAGCAGCTCTAATTTGAAGAGATTGTTTTCATCAGCTTAGTGTTTATGTAAGCTAATTCCATCAAAGAAACTGCACAAGAATATACAAAAATGGAAGGACTTTTGGTAGATATATAAAAAAGAAATAGTGTACTCATGCTCTTAGGGGTCACGAGCTATGGTAGCAGTGAAGGACTGCACGATAGGTCCTACTCAGGGCTTTTTTTTCTGGCGAAATTTCACCAGATCTGTCAAAATCTGACCAATGTGAATCTGGCCCTCCAAAATCTGGCCTGTGCAGTGAAGACAGCACAGGGGACACCAGTCCATAAAAAAGCCCTGGTCCTATTACATGGGGGAGACTTAGCCTCATCTTGAAAATTAGTGTCACCACAAAATTTGAAAATTGGCACAATACAGTTATATTTCAACCTGCACTAATTCAAAATAGTGTGAAGCTCACTATTAGGACAAATCAGTGTGCCATACTTTCCTGTTGAGCTTGAACAATACTTAAGACTGAAGATTCACAGGCAAGAAATCTATTATCATCATAGAGAATCGCTATATACTGATTCAGTTATGGCACCATGAAAATTACGCTCACCAGTGTTGATTCAGAAAACAGGCAGGTAAGGCTGAGAATTCCGTGTTCTATGAGAACGCACACAGGAACTTCAGATGTTCAAAGTAAAGCTGCAATACATTTTACCACTACATACCTTCAGCCCAAAGCACTGCAGGACTATCTGATAAAGTGAACTGCACAAACTCATTTGTTACACAATTTGTCCAGGTAGAGCGCTCCTCAAACCAACTGCCCGAAGTCCTCGCTAGGCCAAATGGTCTCTTTGTACAAGCCAAGCCAACTCTTCTAGGCAAGAACCAAGTATCTGCTCAAGTTCGCCGTCTTTTCTTGTGTTGATCAGTGTAATCTCTCCATCTCCCATGATCAAGCTCGCCCAAATCATCCAAACTAGATATCGCAACAAGGTAATCAGTCAGCCCTAGAAGCTCCTGATCTGAGGCCCGGTTGATATGGGCCTTCCTAAAAGGTTTGATAACCAACCCGTTTTGAGGATTCATTACGAAGTTCCGCCGCAAATCGTCAAACATAATTGTGTTCTTCGCGTTATAAAACTGCAAAATAAACGCACGAATTCCATCAAAACTATGGAATCAGAGGCTCCGAAAGTCCGTAACCACAAGAGTGCAAGACATCAACAATGAAAGAAAATGTACTCCCACCTCTGGACACTTCCCCCAGATGACTCCAAGTGGTTTGCAATCGAAAATCTTGTGAGACTCAGATTGCACTGTTATCATGGCCAGATGATCAACCATGGCTGTAACTTTGTAGTCAGGATGAGAAAGTACACCAAGCTCCTTCATCTTCACCTCCACCCACTTCATGCTGACACCCTCCCACCGAGTCAGCCCTTCCTTTGCACACTCAAATACAAACTGACCAGCAGACTGAGTATCTAACCATCTACTGAAGATGTCAAAAATTAGATTCTCCCCTGAGCAGAAGTGTTAATTACATCCTTGAACAGAATATGCAACCAGAAGCACCTAGTGCTAATTCTCGAGGTACCCACATCCTACACCCATAAAACCTCCGGTAATCCGAAAGAGCTGTTCTGACTCACCTGGTTGCGGACCAAATAATTATATCATAGAACTGGTACGCAGTTGTCAAGAATTCATGGAGATCTGTCAATCAACCACATCAATTAGCTAAGCAGCAGTCAGGTACAAGAGTTACGCATACAATATCTACAACCTTTTCACACTCAAAACAAAAATTCTCTGCTTGGTGCTCCACAGAATCAGAGCTACAATGCAATTTCCAAGATACTTCAGAAGATTGCTACATGACTTACAAGGGCGCATCAATTCACGTGGATTCTCAGCAATCGAGCGGTGGTCGAATAGAGTGTAGTCTATATCCAGCACCAGACACTTCTTGCCTGGTCGAGGAGGATTGATCAACGTCAGCTGCCACAACAAATTAACCAAAATCCACGAGTGAGACTCAAAAACAATCGATAGGCTCAAATTATCTTCTACGGGAATATCTTGAAAGGGTCTCTCAATCATTCTGTCGTTTGACGACGAGTGCTGCTCAGGTGACACCAACCCCAAAGATGTACACCTCTGGTACATTCTCTCCAAAGAACTTACGATTGTTACACTGGGCATCTCCTGAGCAGCACTCCAACTACTTGGGGATTCATTCAGACACGTGTTACACTTCATTCAGGTATTTAACGCTGAGCTATGCCAATTCAACGTTCAATAATACAGTGTCAACTACATGGAAACAATGTTTCGTCAATCCTCTAATCCGCAAAATAGGGTAGTTTACCTTGAACTGCTCAATTCGGCGCCTAAGTTTTTGTTTATTGACCTCCCGGTCCATAATGTCGACGGTATCTTCCGGTCGAAGTTCGAAATCGTCCAAGACCTCGGGGGCATCGACCGGTTCCACCAGAATCTCATCTTCAATAGTTCTGGAAAAATTCCCCGTTCAAAATGAGATGAAGGGAATTTCGACAAGCACCATTTGCACCATCTTGCTGGAAATCATAACCCAATCGTTCATGTCTACTAGGTTAACCACCAAAAGACAAAAGATTCATGGTTTTAAAATGGCCAATTCGATTGATCATATTGTGAAAGGTATATTTCAAATGGAGTCAAATTCTATATCACCAGAATTGGATATTCTTGGTCCTTTACGGGATTAACGAGAACATTTCTCCCATATAGTTCATGACACCAAATCATTATCCTGGCATAGACAACCTCCTCGTTACGCTGTAACGGTTGCATTGAAGTGTCCGAGGACAATAGATCTCTGTAGGAATGGAGTTACGTATCCTCATTCAGCAATTATTTACATCTGATCAATACAAAAATTCGCACACCAAATTGAAGACTTAGAGAAATCGCCGAGGATATCGATTTGAAGTCTCTTTGAAATCTTTTTGAAGTCTCTCTGAAAACAACTTCCTCGTGATTCGAAACCCTAATTCACGACACGAATCATGATTCGAAACCATGAAACGATCACAAAGGATCACCAAAAAAAACTCAACATCAGAGAAGTAATTTGTGTGTCAAGAACGCACCCCATCATCATGATCTTGATGGTAGGCTTGAGTTTCAACTCCGACAGAAACACGGAATCATCGGCAGGCTTCACGCCGTTCTTCACATTAAGCAGTTTCTGCCGCTTGGGCAACACATTGGTGACCTCGCAGATCCGCCGCTTCAACTCGCCGACCGTGTCGTCCGCACACACACGCACCGTGTATTCTTTCCCGGACCACTTCACCAACATCGTCAACTCCTCCAGGCTCGCCGGGTTGCTCGTCGTCGCCCCACCTTCCGAGGCCATTGATCTCTCTAACTGCAAGAATAAAGAAAAATTCCTAACTCTGACTCTCCTCACTCCTCTCCAAAACCACCTCGAATACTGCGCTTCACACAGTAATTGTCGATGCAAAAGCTCCAACACTTGGATTGAGGAAGACGAATTTGCAAATGAAGGGAGAGCGGGAACCCGGGAAAGCTCTGTCGTCGAAGAAGAAAACCAGAAACTCCCATACTCCGACGTCCCTGACCTATTTATTGTATTGGCCGGCGTCGGCAGTATGAATGGGAAGTTATCATCCAGGATATCAGGACGGATATAAACCGCACATCCAACCCCTGTTTCCAAGCTATATCAATACGAGGTTATCAACCAGGTTATCAGTGCGGGTATAGACTGCAAACCCAGCCCCTGTTTCTTCCTTGTCAAAATTCGGAAGCAGATGCAGCAGTTGTGAAATTTTGGTGAGAGCAGCCTGAATTGTGTGATGGGCGTTGATGATGATGTTGGAGCATCCTCCTTTGATGCGGCTATGAATGAATTTGGAAGATGGAACTTATTTTCCCTGCAGAATTTGACTATCCCGCAGAGTTTTTTGCGGCAATCACAAACTTATTTGTATCATCAGCGGTGCAATTTCGGAAGCGAGAAGCGGAACGTGAATTCAACGATGTCAGTTGAATCTGCTTACCGTGTGCTTGATTTAGAGCCTGGCGCAAGCATGGAGAATGTCAAAGCTGCGTATCGTCGGCGTGCTCTCAAATGGTGAGTCGGCTCTCGATCTCTTCTATTGCTCTGCGCAAATTGTATTGTGCGCGTTTTGTGAGTCTTGGTGTGCAAATTTTCGCAAAGTTTAGTGCTATTTGTAAGGATATTCTGCTACGCACTTGACTGAGATCTTCGTCACGTTGTCTTCACTTGACAAAGAAGTATGTACGAGCTGCCGTTGACGAATTGCCTGAACTAGTATCGCTGTATAGGAACAATTTGCAACCAAGTAGCACCTCGTGAAGCTGCTTGGGGTCCTCTCCTCATTTGAAACCCTATCTAACGAAAGAGAAACGCGCTTTGAGAGACGTGTACAATGCCCTTTTTCTGTTGTTACCTAATTGTCCTTTTATGCTTTTTGTTGACTGTAAACTATGTGGCCAAACCCTCTCTTCTAATGAAATCCATGACCTTAGGTTTGAAGATGGATTTAGCTGATGCTTCAGCCGTTTCTGATTATCGTATGTCATATCAGTCACCCAGACTTGAACGCCAAGGATGGGGCGGAGTTTCTGCGAATTTCAGCAGCGTATCAGAGGATTCTGAACAAGAATGTCATCTACAATGCTCCTCAATCACCAAGGACTCGTTACAATCCTGATAGACGGGTTTATCAAGGTTAGTTACTTGAACATTTCACTCCAAATCTGAATTTTACTGTGAATTTTCCTTTGAATCCGGATTTCACTTTGAATTTCACTTGAGGTGCATTGATGTCTCTCATTCTTGATGTATAGATCGTATTTTTCACACTGCATTCTGGTCTCCGAACATGAAGTGTGTTTGCGTGAGACTGAAAGCTCTCTATCCCGGGATGTGAATGTGAATGTGTTTGTACAAGTCCTCACATATGGAACTTCATTTACCGTTCAACGCAGGGCAGGTGAGGCCGTTCAATCAAACGGCAGTGACTGTTTGGGGACTCGGACTAGCAATGGGCTGCGTGTTGTTTGGAGCTGTATTATTGTGGAGTCGTGTAGAGACCACAGGAGTTTCCTTGAAAGGACCTTCACGAGTTATCGAGCCTTCTTCGAATGCTGTCAAGCGAGAGCGCATTGCAGCTCTACTTCTGGAGAAATCCAAGCCTCGGAAAGATAGTGAACATTGAAAATGTCCAACCTAATGGAGGCTTCAAATTTCAGGGTCTGGCATAAAATGATCCAGGTAGGTTATACTGTACATTGAAATTCAATGTCAGGGTTAGGATTAGGGTTATGCTTCAAGAGGATTTAAAAACCACCATTGAACTTGCGTTGCACAGGAAGATTTGAGAGTTTAGAATTATCGACCATTGTCTACTGGAATACATGCTAGTTTCACATTGATGTGAATATGAGGTTCACTGATACTAAAATTGGATTTGTATTGGTTCATGGTTATTTGTGACTAACCTGTAGTGCACAAGAGGCAGCCGAGAATTGTACTCATGTCTACTTTGCATTCTATCAAGCTAGCTTGTTTGATAGAAACAATACTCGTCAAGGTCTCAAGTTTAAAATTTGGAGCTATTACTCAGTTTTGCCTTACGATTTTCTGTCATTCCTGACATGCGATTGAGATTTCCTCTGATAAATTTATGGGGCTCTGAATAACTAATGAACTGAGATGATGATAAAGAACTCGTGTTTTATTTGCCGAAATGCTTCTATGTCCTTGCGGCAATCTTTTATGTGCAATGGCAAATGCTGATGCTGAAGTTTTATGAATAGTCAGGTGGCTGTGGGCGCTTACAGAAAGCGGACTTCTCTAGAACATATCAAATGTAAGGGAATCTAGAAGCCATTAGCTGATTGTAGAAGAGACTCTTAAGTACAGTTGAGGGTCATCGGTACTTTTTTCTGTACTTTCAAGCATTGCTATGCGCCATGCAGCTAAATTTTGGAAATGGCATGCAAGGTATTGCTGCCTGACATAAACTCACCATTATGATAGGCTGCTCTAAATCCGCTCTTCTAAAGACTGTCCCTAGCCAGGTTCTGAAATGGACATTAACAAGTTGTAAAATGCATGTGTAAAGCATTGAATGTTTTGTCAATGATGTCAGAGCGGTTTAAAATCTGTCAAACGTTTCTTTATACTTTGCTAGTGGATGGAATAAGAGCCAAGGTGGGGCCATTTCTGAAATGTTTACTTGTGTTCAAAAAAACATTTCTCCCTCAACTTTGAATGCTAATATTTTTCAATTTGTACGGTCAAATTTGATAAAAATTTTACCACATGATCTCATACAAGTATGTTACAAGATCCGACAGTTAGATTTTTATTTTTTATATTTTTATTTCTTGAAAGAATGCAGTAGAAATGGCAATTTCGAGTGATTTTTGTCAAAAAATAGTCCTTGGTCCTTTAGGAGTTTAGTTTAGTAAAGGTTGCATTTTGGAACCCTGTCTATTACTCTCTACATGCTGCTGTGCTTGTTTTTGGTGAAGCCATCTCTTTTTTCAGACTACACATGTGTGGGTTTTGTAAGGCCTATGATCAAGAAATAGACACCTATGACAGAATTCTTTAGAAATTCATAAGTAATTCAAAAATGATCCAAAAAATATGAAACCACTTGGGTTGAATTCCACATCAATTTTTCTTTGAGTGAAAAATAAGGAAAATATTTTCGTGCATCGAAGAACCATCGAAAAGGCCGACCAGCCCTTAAATGCACGGTTTAAGAGCAGACTACCTTAGTTATACAATTTTGCCTGAGGTTTTATTCTTCGCGGTGGAAAGACTACGAGAAAGCTAGCCACAATTGTAGAAAATGAATCTAGAATTGTTAAGTTATAGTTGCAATGATAGAAATTGAGTGAAATTGCAAAGCTTGTCAGCCTCAAAAAATTTCGTCATTTATTAGCTCTGTGTTGATTTTTTTCTGATTTCCTAAGGAGTTAACCCTTTAACGTTTGAATTAACCAATAAGGGCTGTAATTTTAATCTTTTTTGAATCTTTGTACATTTTTTCTCATATCTCTGTACAAATATATTATTTACATCAATTTGTACAAAGTGGTGAATCTTTAAAAGATTCAAGTTCTACTTTGGGGATGAATGAGAAGTTATTTGGACAAAACATTGTCTTAAAGTACTTTGTTCATCTTATAGAATATGGACTTTGGAGCTCTTATGGAATAAAAGTTTGTTTGATGGACCATGATTGAGGCACTCTATTTCATCATGTATAGTAAGAGTAGGAAAAAGAGAAGTGGCAAAAAGGTCACTATTTGTATGTTAGTATCATTTTTTGCCTTCACCCTTGGGATAATTCAAGTTTCCCAAAGTTTGAAGATAGGTAAGAGTGCAACTTAAAAGAAGAATTTTGTGATGATTTTCAAAAAAAGATGTAAGCTAAGAACCATAGATGATATCCATATAGTTAGATCCACCAATTGCACTAATCAATATTTTGTCAATAAAATTTAAAATCCAGATTTTCTAAATTTCTTTAAGTGAATTAAATATGAGTTGAATATTAATGACTTTAATAAGAACTTTTTGCCATAAGTTTGAAATGTAAGTTTCTAATTATGTTGGATTTTTAAGATTAAATATTATTTCGTTATTGAAGTAATTCTTGAAGGGCTACTTTATGAACTAGGAAAGTGAAATTTTGAGGTAAAATATACTAGCATTTTCTTGAATTATAAAGTATAGAAGATTTGCAAAGAAGATTTTTGGAAATCTATATCTTACAATTATTTAAATACCTCATAAATATTGAATTTGGTTTATGTTGTATTAAAAACAAGAAAAACTGTCATTTTTGTTGTATATCAAATCCTTGAATGTATGAGAACAATTCAAAATGGATTGATTGAATGATCTAGGGTTAAGGTAGAAGCATCTAATTCCAACATATACCTAAATGCAACATACCAAACTCTTGTACAATGAGTATATCATAGCTTCCTAGCAACTTGGTCAAAAAAATAATAATGAAAAAGATGCCTAAATTTTTGGGAAATTAATTAAAAAAAATAGTGAAGCTATTAACCCCTAAATGCCCAAGGCCTGTTTGGAGCTTCTTGAAATTTGCTCTGAATTGAACAAAAAGTCAACATTTTCATCACTTGTACCAATTTCTTTTGAATTGTAACCGTACAAATTCAAACTAGACATGATAGAGATCACATAGAAAAAGAAAATATAACAATATCACTTATAGATTGAAAGATTACAATGTTCAATCATGAGGGTGTAAAAATGGTGAAATTTTTTCAATTCACTTTTTGCAAGTCAAATCTAAAAATTTGGTCATTAAAAAAATATGAGGTTATAGGGCCTAGCATGCACAACTCCAATCAATTTACGATTTTTCAAAATCTATTCTACAATTTTTTTAGATGAATTTCTAATGTGATTTTGCCTCCAAGATCTAGTGTATTTGAGGCTCATTTCCAAGAGCCCGCAATACTACAGGAAGTCAAGATTGCATTGGGTATCCTTGCACAAAATCTTCAATAGAAAAATCATAATCTTTTATTTTTAAGATCAACTTTTTGATCCTAAAACTAGACTTCAAAAAGAATTCTCCAAAAATATAAACTAATAATAATAGCAATTTGGTTGGTTTTACTTAACTTCAAAGTTTTCCAAACACCACATTTGGGTGCCTTGGGCATTTAGGGGGTAAATCTTGCAAGGAAGAAAAGGTCTTTTCTACCTTTAATCATTGCTTCATAATTAAATTTTCCTTCTTTATAAGACCAACTCTATAACTGAGATGCAACATTTATCTTCACATATATTATATCTTAAACTCCTCTTAACTTTGTTTGGTTCTAATTCACACTCTGAATCACTTTTTTTAATCATCCTTGTTAATAATGTACCCTTGCAAGGTAAAAAGTTAAAATGTACAATACATCACAAGTAAAAGATCACCCGTACACCACACAAGTTTAAAATCAAGCATTCCAAATTTCAATTTTGAGAAAAAAAAAATTCATTATTTTATAAATATTTTAAACTAAACTTCATAGTTTTATATGATAATGTATTGAAAACCATTGCTAATGAATTTTCAAATTCAATTGTATAGAAATCACCCATATACACATTCTTCATGCTGGGAAAAAATGTCTTCAAATAACAAAAAAAAATATCTAAAGAGAGTCCAATTTGGGGGGTACCAAATGTCAAATCAATATTAGATATTTCAATATTGTAACTAGATACTAAAGCCACATCTTCTCAATCATTAGACATCTACGTACTTAACTATTTAAATAATGAACTTGTCAAATTGTTTTAATCAATGACTTTTGTAGCCTTTCAATGTCTTGGAAACCATTTGTATATTTGATATAGAAATTTCATAAAATGAGGTACAAAATAGCTACAAAAATGTCCACAAGCCCTCAATTGAGTTCAATCCAATGATGCATGGCACTCTCAATTTGGATCACTATAATTGCACCTCCCACATGTCTTAGAAGCTACAAATTTTGTTTTTTTGTATAATGTGCTATTTGAGGATGATAAAGTTTAGATTTTGATATGACATCCAAATGAGAGGTACTAATTGTCAAATCCTAGATTCATGTGGTGTATATCTTACCATATTTTAGTATGTAATTTGTATTTTTGGAATTTAATGCAATACTATAGTATATACATTGTGTTATATATATATTTTTTAATTTTTTAATTTATTTTTCAATATACCTTTAACCCCTAAATGCCCAAGAAGTATGGGAAAAAACTAAGATGTGTTTAAAACTGTGACTTCTACAACCTTAAGTTGGTGATGTTTGCATCAAAAATACAATATGTTAAGCATGAAGGTTACAAATCATTCATGCAATTGAATCTAGAAAAATATTTATTGATCATTTCCAAATTGACTTTAAAGCATTTTACTTTGGAAGTTCACCAAAAATACATTTTCTATTTGTAGCATCCCACTTTTTAAAGATTGTTTGAAATTGGAGTTTCATTTAATTTGTATAAAATGATAAAAGATTTTAGGATAAAAACTTTCTTATTTTCCCCTAATAGTAAATTTTTCAGTACTAGACAATATAGAACATTTTTTGCTATTCTCCACACATGAAACTTTTGACCATAGTAATCTAAATTTGGAACAAAAAATCTAGGTTAACTTCATCGAGTATGCCTTTAGAAGTATTTTTTTTGGAAAAAAGTAATTTTTCAATAAGTAAAAATGCCACAAATTGGGTAAAGATTATAAATTAAATAATTGGTCATTCAAGGGCTAAGGGTTAATCCTTGATGGACATTGAAGACCACAAGTGATTTCATTGTTCATTGATGAAATACAAAATGCACCTATTGGTCTCAGAATTGGAGCATTTTGGTGACTACCTAGATTATAGAGGTTGCATCCTTCAAAGATTAACCATGTTAGGACACTATGAACTTAAAAGGTCTCATGATGGTGTTAAGAATAGAGACAAAGAATGCACTTACTAGTCCACTGATTGAAGCATTTAGGCAATTATCTTGGTCATGGGATTCGCATCCTTCAAGGATTAACCTTGTTAGGACACTACAAACTTAAAAGGTCCGATGAATGACTTCAATCACTGTTAAATACAGAAACAAAGAATGCACCTATTGGTCCAACAATTGGAACATTTTGGTGACTACCTTGATCACGGGAGCTGCATCCTTTGAGGGTTAAAACATGATGTATTAATTTATCTCCAAATTCAACATTGAATCATCCCCCCTCCCTGTAATTTCTCAAGTCTTCTTTTTCTTTTTTGCTGTAACAAAGTCCGAAATTGTTGACATTTTTTTGCCCCCCCCTTGTGGATCCAATAAAGTACCAATTGTTTCCATAAGATATCCCCGGTTCGTTAAAAACCATCTCCACATGCAAGCTTTCGGCCCATCCAGGACCCTTTACTTTTTCCTTGCAGGAGTGCCAGTTTTTTGTCCACAATCTAAGTTCAACATTGGCCAACTCCCAACTTGCCATTCCTGGCATGGCACAAAAGTTTGGTACATGCAAACACGCGATCAAACAAAAAAAAATAAAGGATTGCAAAATCTATGGGACCCCTTCTTCCATCAGGAAAAAGCCCTGTAGAAAAAGCCAATGGCTAGAAGTCCAACCACGTCGCGATAATTTTCGAGAATTAAAGTCGTAGAGACGCCGCAATGGTACAACGTGAAATCCAAATGCAATTAATTCATTGCAGGTGTGAAGACATTTGTATCAGTCAGCTCCAGAACAACACATGCCCTTGAAAGAAACAAGTTATTTCCCCACTCACAGGCACAGCTCACTGTAGTCAAAAACACTCAAGACCTCTTTAATGTCACAGCTTAGGATGCCAAAATAAGCGGGGTGGTAATATGGAGTTCTATATGATACTCCCTCCAACCCAAAATGATCTTTTTCGGTGCTTCTTTAATTTTATGTTTAAAAATGATCTTCCATTTGTTCAAAAATGATTATTTTTGTTCTTAAAGATTCAATGAATGGATAATAACTTCCTTAAAATTAAGAAATGGGTTGAAATATTGATGCTATTCTTAGCCTTAAATTCCAAACGTTTTGTCCAATTGGGAGATCATTTGGGGACAGAGGGAGTAATTTAGTGGGAGTGCATCCTCTTTTACTTGGCACCATGGGACCAGATTGCACCATTTCAATATAAATTTCTACTTTCCACCAATAAAAAGTAGTCTTTTTTCATGATAAATTTTCCATTTCTAATTTGGATGAAAAAAAATGCATTAATGTAACTGGAAGGTATTTTTTAGTCCCAAAGATGGATGCATATAGAAATATTGTGCTTCACCAAATTTTCAGTGATTGTCATCTTGGCACTTTTTCAAAAATTAAAAAAACTATACTTGTATGGGACTAAAAATATCCTTGCTAGCAAATGGTAAAATTGAGAGGTTTCAAGGCGAGCCCCCCCCCTCCCCCCCCCAAACACCACTTTTGCTAACGTGCATAATTGCTATTATTAGAATGGTAAAATTTTCATATTCTCTTATATGCAAGTAAAAGGAGGTTCTGATGCATCAAGGATTGCGATCTTTTGGATTCCGTATGCAAAAGTTATAAGGGTCAAAGGATTTTTCGGTAGATATTGTAAAATCCTTTCTTCCACACAAGTACACATTGATTTTGAAGGTATACATAGAGTGATGATGGCAATTTTAGACAAGTTTTTGGAGTGTCTACCTTACTTTAATTAGCTTGGAACATCCTACTTTTATGAATGGAGGTATAATTGACTTGAGTTTTTCACAACTAAAATCTTAGCTAAGTTTAAAAAGTCAATTGGATGAAAAAATGATTTGTCATGGCCTTTGAGTTGCCATTACATTTCATGATTGAATTTGTTATATGTAGTCTCAAAAGTGACAATCAAACCCAAAGATTGTGGTAGGACCTCCAATTTTTTAATCCTTTGACAAGGGAATTTTTTTTGAATTTATTTACATTTTTGGTAATATTCTTATGTTTTATACCTCAAAATTATATTTTGTTGGTTGTAAAGGTAGGTACTATTCAAGCATTACTTGGGATGAATGAGAAATTATTGTACGCAATAGATGAGGGTCCTAAAATACTTTGTTCATCATAGACAATATAGACTTTGGAGCAATGTATGGGGAGTATTGACATTTAGTTATGAGCTAGCTAGTTGATTTAGATAATTTCCGAAGGTAGAAAAGTATAGGAAGTGGTTCCGAATGAAAAAAGGAGATTTTTGGAAATGGACCAGGTAGGAAAAAAAACTTTGGCAATTTTGCCATCTGTCCTAAGAGTATGTAGGAAAATTACCAATTTACATGCTTTTTTTAAGGCAGGCAAATCACTGAGCACATGCTTTCTAGGAAATTATTTTGACATGTATGGAGAATTTTTTTTGTAGTATACTCAGTGTGTTATACTTTGCTTACAACATCAAATGTAATTGGCCCTAAGTACATGGGATTCCCAAACAAGTAAAATAGTTAAGTAGGCAAATTTGGAGGCAAGCAAGCAGCTACCTTTTGTCATTGGGGCTTGGAAAACTTCTATTATACTAAGTTTATGATACTAAATTTTGAAAAAAGAGTAGTGACGAAGTGAGAATAGACTCATTGCTCATTCTACCTCATTGTCATTTTTAGTCATTTAGGCCCACTTTAGGGATTTAGAGTTTCTATTTTTGGAATTTGAATTGTTGGAGTTTCCCTCCCTGGCTCATTCAATTCCTCCTCACTCTCACTTTCGTGAGACATTGAGACTTATAGTGACACAACGACAGAATCATAGAACAACATATAGAGTCAAGGACATAGCTTCTCCTTTCTCCCTATAGGGCTCATTTGATCTCTTCGGGTCTAGCCTCATTCCCAATAGCTGTTGTCGATTTCAAAATTGAGGGCGCCATGACTCCTTCAAGGCGCTTTTGCTAATATAGGCAATTTGGACGATTTGCAATTTGGGCGCGCTTTGTAGGTCGAGTGAGTTCATCCCTTTCTCTGATTGTATTGTCATTTTTCTTTGTTGGTTGTGTATTTTCTGAAACCTCTAGTTTCAAACATTTCCTTCCCTATTTTTTTGTAGGGATGATCAATTGATGAATTGTTGTTGTAAGTGATGTGAGTGTTGATTGTATTATAGTTTGATATTATATTATTCTGTTGGGTCTTTAGTTGTTGTTGATTTCGAAATTAAGGGCGCTTTGACTCCTTCAAGGCACTTCTGCTAATTAGGATGATTTGCAATTTGGGCGTGCTCTGCAAGTCAGGTATGCTCGTTCCTTTTTCCAATCATATTGTCATTTTTCTTTACTGGTTGTGTATTTTCTGAAACCTGAGGTTTCAAACATTTCTTTCCCTATTTTTTTGTTGGGATGATCAATTGATGAATTGTTGCAAGTGTTGATTGTGTTATAGTTATTCTGATGAGTTTTTTGTGGCAACTTTCATTGCTAAGCACCAAAAGAGTATCTGCGACAACTACTTTGCAAGATGGTGTCAACTTGATGCAAGGGAGTTTGTGACTTCTGTAGTGAAAAGCTCTAGGTTGGTTGGAATTGTAGATAAGGATCAACCCTCCCCCCCTTCCCAAGCAAAACTTGGACAAAGTTTGTAGAAAGAAAGATGGTCAATCTAGTTTCAATGGTTGAAGTTCTCTGATGAGGTGGGCAAACTTTTCTGTAAAACTTGTGTGGACAAGGGGGGATGCTTGGTATATGCTAAAGAAAGGTCAAAGAACTTCAAGGTAAGTGCTTTCACGGACCAAGCAAGATCAAATGAGCACCGTTGTCTCACTTGGGCAAGCAACAATGGGGACAAAACAATGGAGAAGGTGATCCTTAGTGGCCAACCTACTTGTGACAAGACCTTGTATATTCTTTTCCAAGAAGCCTACTTCTCAAGCAAGCAGTCACTACCCTACACCAAATTTCCTGCTTCATGTCAATTGTTGCTATCTGTAAAAGCTCATTTTACAACCAACATGTACTAGGACGAGAAAGAATGTAGTGACCTTGTTTGGTGTTTTTCTATAGTAATCCAAAAGAAGATTATCTATAGGGTTCGGAATTCATGTTTCTTTGGCATTATGGTTGATAAATTTATTGATATCAGTGCTACAAGCCATCTTGTCATATTTGCCACAATTGTAGGCTCCTAAGGAAGTGTTGCAACATGAATTTGCAATGAAGTGAACTTGTTCCTCTTGTCTTGTCATTGTGTGGCTCACCAAACTAACCTTGTAGTCTTGGATGCTTCAAAAGCACCGGATTGTAAGGTTTTGTCCAATCAAGTTGATTCCTTGTTCAATTCTAATTTTTTTTTTGACAAATCCAATAAAAGAAAGCATGCTCTCACAGCCTTGCAAGAACAATTGTTTGATTCTAAAAAAACAATGAAATGCTATCATAAAATTCATTGATTGAGTTGGTGGCAGTCAATTAGAGCTCTCTGTTATTCACTTGAATTTGTGTTTTTCTTTTTCAAAGGGGTAGACGACAAGGACTTAGCTTAGGCATAAGTTCTTCTGGAGAAATTGGGGCAATTCAAGTTTGATTACATCTTGTTCTTTGGGGTTGATATTCTCCATTCTTTGGCCATGCTGTCCAAAAATTTTCAACTAAAGTTTGTAGATGTGACAACAGTTGGTAGTATTGTTCGCACTAAGGTTGCTCAAATTCCCATGTTATTCATAGTAGATTCATGTGACTTGAAAACAAATGTGTTTAATGAATTCATTGGTTATTATGTTTTGCCGAATTATGGCCTTCATGGTGGGTACTTGCGGAGGCTGTAGTTTCAAATAAGAGGGAATACGTTCCACGAGTTTCAACTGGAGCAGTCCAGGCTTGGTATTGACCTTGAGGAGGCCCTAGTCTTTTAGAAAAGCTTTGATGAGGCAATTTGTATTGGCCTTGATGTACATTCCCTATAACAAAACATGGTAAAAAGAAACACACTCAAAATTGAGTGTGGTTCTTTTGACCACGTTTTTGTGCAAGCCTACTATGCATGCAACCAATGTTTTTTGCAATTTCCCACTACAATTTTTGGAATTTTTGGGCATATAATATATATTTTTGGAAAGGTTGTGACAAGACCTTTCCAACGGTATATTACACGCCCAAAAATTCTAAAAGTTGTAGTGGGAAATTGCAAAAGAAGAAAACAACCCACTACACGTGCATGCACAAAATCGTGGCAAAAAGAACCATAGTCGATTTTGACTACAGTTCTTTTTACCATGTTTTGTTATAGTGGTTTTAGGAACAATGACGTGATTTTATGTTTTAAAATCCTAAATCCTACTAATATGCCTTCAAGACAAGTGGGTTTGCAAAACTAGTGCCTTCTTGAATTGGAGACTATATTGTAGCATTATGGAGTAGACTGCTTGCACGTAGGTTTTTCTTTCCGTCCACTCATGGATTAAATAGCGTATAAGCGTGAATTCCTTGCCTTCAAACTCTAGTATACCATAGAATGCGGGGAAAAGAATTTTAGGGACTTGTGGGGTATGATAACTTGGAACCATGCTTTACAATCTCCGCATCCTAACCTCCTTATTCTTGCAGAGTTAACTTGTGTACAATGTGTTTCTACAACAACGTATGAGCTTGCTTTTAGTATCCAGAATTTGATCAAGATTAGAATTAAGAACAAATTGGGCATCAAGAATTTAGAAGCAATGTTGTGAATTGCACTAAAGGGCCCTAATGAGGAGGTAGAAGATATTATAAATCATGTTATTCCTATTTGGAAGAATGACACAAAATATCATTTTTTTGTTTACTATCCCCTTTTCTTACCTAAATTTGCCAAATGGACCTAATGTGAGTGATGTTTCTTGTCCATCTAGTGCAAGTAATACTAATGGTGGTGGTATGCAATTTTCTTGACTTGTAGTACTAACAAGCCTCCAAAAAATACTTGGATCCTTTTTGGATCTTGTATTTTTCGAAGGCTACATCATTGGCCCTAAGATGGTAGGGACTTTGCTAGGTTCAACTCTTGCCAAGGATACTCTAAGAAAAAAATTGGAAGTGAAAGACAAGAACACTTTAACCAAAAAAAATGGTTAGGGAATAAAAATCCACTGCCAAAATACAAAACTGGACCCATTTTTGACATTTAGGAAAGCAACAAATTGAAGAACAAAAATGGAAGCTAATTGCCTAATTCCATTAGGAAATGGGAAATGTCAACCAATAAAATTTACACCCTCTAGGCCCACTTCTGGGTAAAATTTGAAAAATCCGAACCACCTTCTAGAAGCTAGGAAATTCTCCGATTTTCCTACAGAACTCCCCGGACATTGGGATGTGATACAAGAGAAGGTGACATTAAAGAGCCCCGCCAACCCAACCCGAGCGTGCACTCAAGCGCCTATCTGGCACACCAGGTCCCCCTCACTCCCCACCCCCACGTGTCAGACCCCGCTCGCTCGTCTGGCTCTTCTTCCCCAGGACTAGATCGTCTCTCCCCCTTCCTCGCAAATCCTCCTGGTCGCGCATCTCGCAGGGGCAGCAGACTCAAAAACAGAAGCCATCGCCCATGCCCCCCTGCGACTAACTTACTGATTCCCTGCAATCAACTCCTCCAACAGAGATTCACCCCCTTCTCCTTCTTCCGCTTCTTCCGCTTCTTCGAACGGCGTATGCATGTATTAAGTTATTCCATCTTCAAGCAGAGAACGGAGAGCTGAAACGGTGCATTGATAGGCACTTCCTTCGATTTCCCTCACGAAGGTACGTGTTGGGCACTTAGGGTTTTTACCCAAGTGGTTTTTTCGCAACACCCACAAGCCAGGGCTACATGTGTCAGGATTGAGCGATGGCGGAGGAACGGGACCCAAGTCGCACAACCCCGAAGGGGGGAGGAGCCAAAGGCTCCGATGGCGTTCTCGTGGGGGCTGCAAGTGCTGCTGCTGCTGCTGCTGCCCCTGCCCCTGTTGCTGCTGCCCCTGTTGTTGCACCCCCGCAGGTCGAGCAGGAGCCTGTGACCGAGTATTCGGTGGAGGAACTACTGGAGCAGCACCAGGAGTTGATTGACAGCATGCTGGATGAGGTCTGGATCGATATGATTTTTTTTTCTGGAGGTTTCTGGATTTGGTGTGGCTTTAGGGTTTGGAGAGATCGGACTAGCAGCGTTTTTTTTCTAGAGAATATTAATCCCTGGGCTTTCCTCACATCATTCAAGAATATCTGGAAAAACTTCACAGTAGAGGTCGCTTATTGTGGTGGATGGTGGCGAAATTTCGCCAGAAAAACAAAACAAAACGCTGGATCGAAGGGTTGGGTTAAGGTTGGGGATACGATTGGCGTCGCTCTGAGGTTTTTGAGTTTAAGAATGTGACATCGGGAAACTCAGGTGCAGTGTACGCAGGGGGAGGATGGTTCTATTAGGGACATTTTGCAGTGGAGATTTCCGATTCTCCAGTAGTTGTTCCCATTTTAGGATAGGAGGAGCGTTAGATTTTTAGGAGAGGAGAGGTGTGGAGAGTGTTGCCAATCTGGAGAGACGAATTTTGATCATTTTGTTGTGTGAATTTCTGCTGTAGTTGTGGTTGTTGATGTTTGTGGAAGGGATAGTTAGTAATTCCATTTTCTGTTTGAAGATTGGGGGTTTGAGAGATTTTGTTAAGTTGATGTTTCGTCACTTGCTTATAAATGGAATTGAGTGCAGGGGATTTTGGACGAGCAGTTTAGTCAGCTCCAGATGTTGCAAGATGAGAGTACACCTGATTTTGTGGAGGAGGTCGTGACTTTGTATTTCGACGACTCGGATAAGCTGCTGGAGAATCTCACTGAATCTCTGTACGTATTATATTTTTAGCCGTAGATTTGTTTCCATCGAATTTTGCTATTTTTTCTGATTCGGAATTTGGTCTTGGTGAGGTTGAGGACGTTTGGTCATTTTACCTTCAGGTGAAGGTTGGGCTGTGTTCAAACGACAAGATCTGACATGGATTTCAAGGATGTGTCATGTGCTGGTCCACAATATAATCACCGAATCTTTCAAAACCTTTTGAGAATCAAAAAGATGATTTTTGACTTTGTGATTTTTAGCACTTTTACAAATTTATACGGAGATCTTTATTATTTTATTAAAAAGATAGTTTTTGTTTTCGTTTTTGTTTATGAAATGTTTTGTTGAAGGGGTCGAGTTTGTTTAGAAGTTTCCCCATTTTCCCAACTATGATAAATAAAAATGCTCATTTTAAACCCATGAATCCTTGATCCTTAAAGGGATGATTGGAATTTTGCAGGAAGACAGATCCTATAGATTACAAGGTTGTGGACGGGCATGTACATCAATTTAAAGGCAGCAGCTCCAGGTATGCGCACATGCAATAGATTCTATGCTGCAGTATTTCAGTCTTTGCGACTGACTCCCCTGCAATTAATACTGCATCATTCAATGTTGCTAGTAACCTCTTATTGCCCAAACTAAAAACAAAAGCCTCTTTCGAAGCTAATAGTTGATTCCAAATCATATGTAAAGAATGTTGGACATGATTTCTTCTTTTTATTGATACATTTTGTTACCTTCTTTCAAGCTTCTTAAACGATTCATTTCAACTTCTACAGATTTAAAATAGAGAGTTCACTTTGGAAGCTAATAGTTGATTATAGTGTTTTTTCTAACATATTCAATCATCCTGAATAGTAGGGTATAGTTTCTTCTTTGATCGGTACATTGAAGCTTTCTATTTCATCAGAAAATTCTGAGTTTTAATTTTCTTTGTCGGTGTGCATATGCAGCTCAATATGTATCATGTTAAATCTTTTCCTGGCAGTCTTTCTGTTGCTAGCATGTCCAATTGAATAATCAATTACGGGCTCATTGTATTGCTCAGTCTCGCTCAAGTAGATTGCTAACTTGTTGACTTGGGTTTTAACCTGGTGTGTCTCAGTGTTGGAGCTCAACGAATAAAGAAAGTGTGCCTGAGTTTTCGGCCTTGTTGTGATAAGCAAGATAAGCAAGGGTAAGCGCTGTGTTGGTTTTTAGTATATTCGATGTAGCACTTTGTTGAGGTGCAACCTCGTCAAGGCGCTTGCCTTCAATTCTCATTTACATGTACTATGATGTGGTACAAACTTTCCTTTGCATTTTCGTTTTTCCTTGGGGTGGATCCAAATACCTGGTTGAGGCTACTAATTGTTGCCAACTTTGCATGATATTTTTGTCATTTCGATAGCTACAATACAACTTCTGGTGATTTTCCACAATTGTTATCCGATATACGGCTACATAATTGTAACTTCTACGTAAAGACTTGTAGTTTGACTCGTTTTTTTGTTGAATTCTAGCGATATTCATCCCAGCGGAGGTATATCACATTGTGATACCATGCATGGAGAGGAAATGACTTTGTATATTGATGTTTTATAGGTGTCTTGATCACCTAGTGAAGGTGAAAGAAGAATTCAACATAGTCCGAACTAAACTGGGAAAAATGCTGGAGGTACTTCTTTTCACCAATAAGATCAATTGAATTTTCTTTTCTGCGTGTTTGCATGGACAGCTTCGTTATATGTCGTTATTGTGCGTGCTATTTTGGAATTGCAGTCGCCATGGATGCTTTTCAACTACCACGTTTGTTCTAATATGGTGGTGGTCCTTATTGCTGCAGCTGGAGAAACAAATTATAGCTGCTGGAGGCCAACTTCCTTTCATGGAATGCTGATACAAATCCAAGTAAAATTAAAATTGTAGTTTAGACTCTCGTGTGTACAGCCAGCGTCAATTGCAGCAACGAACATGAATTGGTTTCCTGTTGCAACTGGACCGTCGGTCGTGACTAATGAGCATTTGATTTTCACTTGTGTTTGGAAGGTCCACTTGGAAAGGTCCGATTTGAAGGACTCCTGCGCAAGTTGGTTGCACCGTTTTGGTGATCCCTCGCCATGGGCGGTCTTCCTCATCAGTTCATTAGTTTCCAGGCGGGATTCCTGGCGTAGATAATATTTTCCTGACTCTTGATTTCAGGCCCTTTCTGGAAGTGCCCGTGCACCCTCTATCTTTATTTTCAAGACCTCGTTCTCATTACCTGCCAGAAAAAAAAAAAAAGTGTTGATGGATTGTCCTTCAGATGATTCCTCTGACTGTGTTCTACTATTGTTTTTGTATAGATAGATGGTTACGGGTGCCACCATTTTCATCCTGGATGTCTCAAACTATTAATTCCAATCTTTCGACTTTCTAACTTGTGTATTGGATGTTCTCTTGTTTTCATCTCTGGTCTTAGCGGTAGCTTATTATTTGTTGCACTGAAATCATGAACTTAGAGCTCCATTTTCAAGCCATTAACCTTGAATACATTTTTGAAAATATCGACCTGTTTGCTTATGTCTTTGAATAAATACATTTGAACAAATATATTTACTTCAAACCATTAAACTAGTCATAAAAGAAGATTGTTTTTTAACCCCTGAATGCCCAAGGCACTGTACGGTAGTAGGCTCATAAACTGCTCATCTAAGGGCTGGTCTGTATTTTTCATGTATTTTTTTTCATGGGAATATTTTTAGCCTTTTTTTTTCGACAAAGATAAATAAATGTAGAATGTAACACAAGTGGTTTCATATTTTTTGAAGCATTATTGAATTAGTTATGAATTTTCAAACAAGTTGTGTCATAGGTCCCTATTTATGACACTAGGTCTTTCATAAATTGTTCACTTGAAGTTATAAAGAGAAATGGGGAAAGCACAAACAAGGATTGGCTCTTGTAGTAAATTATACTTTTTTTCTCGATTCATTCAAATGACTAAAGAAGTTGATTTAAGGACCATCTTATGTCCATTTCAAAACTAAAGTAAGGGCAATTCTAAATGCCCAAACAGAGTTAAAGTAAGGATGATTCTAAATACCCAAACGGAGTTTAAGCCTCCTACCTTACTTTGGTGTTGGTTAAATTTTAGTATTTTTGTTTTAGTTGAATATCTTTTAACCCTCAAATGTGGGGTTGGTAATTGTGGAAATCATTCCTTTTGGAATCGTGTAACATCATCTAATTTTTAAAAACTGAAAATATTCATTGGAGGTCAAACTACTATGGAAGATCTCTAATTTTGCACAAGATATTAGAGATGAATAGTTGCACTTCTATCCTACACAAAAGGATTCTTTGTCATTCATCAAACAAAAAATGGCCATGGCTTTGTTTATGGATTAAAGCCTATTTTAGCAACGAAAATCTAATTTTAGAAAAAATTATTTTGGGTATTTTTATTGAAGATTTTGTATATGAGTGTCTTTTGCAAATCTTGATTTTTTTTTAGTGTGAGGCTCTTAGAGATGAACCTCAAATATAATGAATCTTCTAAAAAAAGCTCATGGAAAATTCATTTTAAAAACTAGAGAGTAGATTTTGAAAAGCCATAAATTGATTATGGTGTTACACAATATGTCCTTTGACCTCATATTTTTTCATGACTTCAATTTTAGATTGATATGTAAAAAGAGGATTAAAAGACTTAAAATCACTTTCATAGTTTTTAACACCCTCTTGAATCCATAAGTGACATTGCTTTGTATTGTTTTCTTATGTAATCCATAACATGTCTAGTTTGAGTTCACACAAAAAAGAGGTAAAGGTCAAAAGATAATGCCCTTGCAAGACCATTAGTAAGACATGTTGGCTCCATTAGATATGTTGACATTGTACTTAGAACAACAAGTCAAGGGGGCATGATCAAGGGTAGTTTGTTACAAATATCGTGCCATACATTTGATTGACCATTACTGATGTTCTTATGAGCAATATGTGCCTATGTGAATGTCATGCATTGCCCTACATACCAATTTTCACGTATAGGTAGTTCTAAAATAGTTACTAGGGGGGGCACATGATGCCTTCATTATCCTATATAGGAGATAATAAATGAATTAGGAAAGATTTCAAATGAACATTAGACGCTGCAAAATTGCAATTCTTCCTCTAATTTTTTTGGAGACTTCCTTGAATGTATTTGTAGTGAGCAGTAGTAGTTGAAATCTTGTCATTTAGGTATTCTTGATTACTCTAGACAAGAAGATGCTGAATCCGTAGATCACAAAAGATTTTTCTTAACCCCAACTAAGAAAATGAAGTTAATTAAGTTTGATTTTAAAAATTCAATTTATAAGAATTCAATTAATTAAGTTCAATTTTTGAATAATTCCTATTAATTGACTCTTGTTGAAAGTTGAAATTGGGCTTATTACTACTATCTTCCTGTTTGTAGAATGATGTGGAAATTTGATTAAACTAAAATAACTTTTACTATAATTATACACCTATGTTTTTTAACAAAGGTAGGATTGAAAAAAAAATGGATATTAAGCAAATATGCATCAACACTATTTATAACAATAAATGATGCTTCTCAAATTTAGTAACTACTCTTCTTGAAAATCTCCTAAAAATAAGTACTTTGAAGTAGGGTTTTTGTTTTTGTTTTTAGACAAATGGTTATATGGCCTTCCTTTCAAGAAGGTTTTGCATCCCTTGGCTCCTTCATTATGGGGATTTGAATTGATTGAGGCCAATTATGAGTATACAATTTTGAATATCTAATTTTTGTATGCAATATTTGTATGTATTGGCTCTGCATGATGGATAAAATGAGGTTTTGGAAACATTGTGGCAACAATGTGCAGGGCGATGATGATAGTCTGGCATTTTTTAACACATTTACCTCCTTTTTTTCTATAGTCTTGAAGCTGCCCATTTTTTTTTGAGGCAATTGGGCATTTAATTGCCTAAGAAAAACCCTACTTTGAGGTGATATTGTAGTTTGAAGCTGAAAGCCTATTATTATGTTTTCAAATATTAAATGACATTGAATTTTGGTGTACACTATAATTTCCAACACCATAATAAATACATATGGTGAAAATTTCAAAAAAAATAGAATATTATGTACTATTCGATGTAATTTCTTTTGCCTATTTGTCAAAAATTAATGATAATTTCCAATCAACTCAACAAATATTTAATTTTTATAACTTATAGAAAATATGTGGTTTCACCCCCATAAAATGAAAATAAAAAGATGTCATACATAGAAAGTGGTAAAATAGATTGTGTAGAGTAAGGATTTTGAATTTTGTTTGTTTAGATGGAATTATACATTTTTTATTCGTGATTTGCAACAATTTATTGTACGCTTCATATGTCATAAACTTGATTTTGATGTACTCAGTTTCAATATACATCATGTCATTATAAGCTAGATAGCACAACATTTATTATTCAAATGTTATGGTTTCGGGATCATATGAATGTAACTTTATGGGTGTTAATCTCCTAAAGTTTTGAAATTTTGAAAAAAAAATAGAATATGAAAAATAGCATTTGAAGCCAATTGGGTTATAAATGGTAATTTGAACAATAAGTAGTCTAAAAATTATATCTTTGCATCAAGAACATCTAAAATCTAAGGCTAAAACTCTTTAAATTCATAAAGACCTTATGAGAATACAAAGTAGTGTTCTAAGCTTAGTAACTCCAAAATTTCAAATTTTTAGGTGGTTTGTAAGACCATGAATGCTTCAGTTGTTAAGGGTTTTGTACATGAAGGATTCAATCTCTCTCAACTTTTTATATGAGTTTTTAATTTTCTTTGATATCATTCAATATCAAGAATATTTCTAAAAAAGAAGGCCCCAAAACAAACACAATTGCAACCTCATTACTACAAATTATTTTTGTTGTTGATGGTAAATGAGGTTTCATACCTCAACTTCCATGAAAAAAATCTTCAAATACTCTTTAACCCATAAAGGACCAAGCGATCATTCAACATATACAAAAAATCTCGAGTAGTTGCGCAAGAAGTCAATTTTTAGTCAGATGCTCACAAATTTTGATACAAAGTGTAAACATGGACTAACTTAGTGGAAATATAATTATTTTTCCAATTTGGTGCCCAAATCAAAAGTTATGATGCTTTGATGTTTTTTAGCAACCCGAGTAACTTTAGGTGGCATGTGCAAAACTCCTCCTCTAATTTTGAAATTTTGCAAGTATGTAACTAACATGATATATGATGCAAATGTAAAAAAACATTTGTATTGCAAAAATCTCATTATATAAGGAATTAAAATTCTATTGACTTGGTTGGGCAAGATTGGGGAAAAAAATTCTCTTCCAACTTCAAACATTTTAATTTTTCAATATGTACACTCCAAATTTCTGAATTTTTTTCTACAGTTTCCCATGGTAGTCTAGAAAATAAATTAAAACTTGGATTTTTTTAAAATAAACTTTTCTTTTCATTTTTTTTCACTACCCTAAAAAGTAAAATTTCTTGACCATTTATGTCTAAAATGAGCCTCAATCCTTTAGAATTTAAGAATCTTGAAATTGTTGATTACAATATCATAATGTGCTATGATATGAACTTAGAAGGATAATTCTATCATGAAGTTTAAATAAAAATTGTATACCACATCCATAGAACCTATATATCCAAATATATCAATTCTTTCAATAATGTTTATAATAAAATTCAAATCACAAATTCGAATCCATTTCTAGTATGAAAATTTATGATTTTCAATTGTTTTGAGATGTGAAATGCTAAAAATTGTAATTTTTAAGATTTTGATGTTATCTAATTTTGAGATTATTTTTTATGGTCATTTTGTAAACAATTTGAATCAAATTTGGTGTGAAGATGAACCATTGACTTAAGAATTCAAAGAAATTTGAATGAATAAAAAACTTAACTCCTTTGTTAATAAAAATCAAATAAGAATCTATTCATGATTCCAATTTTGGCCTTTGCACCCCTCAAGAATTATTCTACATTTTTTTCTATTTCAAGAAAATTCTGACAAAATCATTAAATTTTTATAGGGCATAAAAAAAAATTCTCCCCTATATATATAATATTTTCAAAAATCATATTATGTTGACAAACCTTTTCAAATTCAATAAGTAATCTTCATGTTAACTTTGAAGCTTGTATTGTGGTTTGTAAAAAAATGAGGATGGAGATAGAAATAGAGATATACTACCTATAAATAAGTTTTTAAACTAGGAAATTGAAGCTTCAAATTTCTATGGTATTATGTTTAGTAATAGATATAAGGACCATGTAATTGAATATGGAAATAAATTACACATAAATCTAAAAAATCAAATCATATATAGTTATGTATATATTATTTTAATTTAAACGAGTTTTGAAACCATACCAAATTGCCCTCATTGATAACAAAAGGACTTGTTATACAATCACTTTACCCCTAAAGATTTGTGGATCAAATCTAAAAAAAATCACTCTCTAAAAAAATGATAACAAATTATATTTAATTCATTTAAAAAAAATATACAACTATAAGATTTTATTCTTGACTTGTATCAAGGTCACATATAAAATATTTTTGGGTTGAGGGCAATATATGTGTGAGATTGAAGCATGCAACGTGTAACCAAAAGTTTTTTTCAAGATTGCTTGGGCTTTTGACAATGTAGCTTTGTTGGGCTTTTAAGCCCTATAACTCAAAATTTCTATAACAAGTCCTTTATGTTCTACTTTCAAAATGATGCTTTGATTGCTTGCAAAACAAGATGCTCAGTAGCTTCCACATCACAAATCCAAATGGAATGAAATGAAACTTTTTATGTAGACAAGAATACAACCTATGAGAAAGAAACATATAAATTTTTTATTTCAGTTTTTTATGGATTTCATTTGCTACTTGCCAAGTTGAAATTTGACCTTATTGTGGTATAACTCTTGCTCTTAGACACTGATTGAAATTAGAATGATCGATTCCTAGAAAGCTAAGAAACTTTTTTTGCTTATTAAAAATATTCAAATTTTTTTGCCAAAAATTGTATTTAGAAGAACCTACCCAAAATCCATCTTATCCCCTAAAGGGACAATGGGACTTTAGGGTGGTAACAATTAACTTGAACACACACTTATCATAATAATTCTCTCACAAATTGGAGTACTAGGAGCATCACTAATCAAGTCTAGAATTTGCCTCTCAAAATGAACTTCAAACTTTTGATTGGTTTATAATTAGAACTTGATTTTTTTTATCAATGTACAATAAGTGCATTCAAAAAAAATTGTACAAAACACAAGAAAACTTAAATTTAGACATTACACAATGAAAATAAACCACAAATTTTGGACTCAATTGGGGATATTCTAAGGTAACTATACCTTATATTAAAGCACACACTACAAATTCTTGCCTAAAATGTACTTCCACTATTTATGAGAATCTATGATCACTTTTAGGTACACCTATTTTCAGCACTTTGAAATTTATAGTTTATTCATACAGTGTCCAAAAAATGCATTTTAAGAGAATCTTGAATCCTCTTCTCACTACCTACATGACCCCACAAAAAGTTTTCCAATATAATAATCGGAACATTGCTTAACCCATGAGCGTCACAGAGAGAACATCATAAATGAAGAGCTTTTTTTTGATGGAACTAGAAAATCCAAAATAATTTGAGAACTACTTAGTTACTGAAAGTTTCACGGTTGAGATTTGAAGCCAACTTATTGGTGAGTATGAATCTACAATTTATAAGAGAATCCACCGTGCAAATTTCGAGATTATAAGGTAGGAGGTTCGAAATCCGCAAAGGCTTTACAACTGCACACCTCCTCAAAGGTACACTGTGTGTACATGGGTTTTTTTCGTCTTTACAGGGATGTATCAACAATGTACATTTGAGGAGGTGTGCGGTTTTAGAGCCCTATGCCATTTCGACTTCAAAAATTCATAACTAATTCTACAAAGCTCCAAAAAATATGAAACGACTTGGGTTAGATGTCAATTCCTCTTGTCTTTCAAGAAAAATTTACTGAAAAATATTTCAATAAGTTTCACCTCCCCAAAATTCAGTTTCAGCTCTTAGATGGGCGCTTTATGAACCTCCTACCTTAATACTTGATGAACTTGATATTCCACAAATCCTATTTTTTCAGCGTCCAAAAAATGTCCCCTCTGACACACAAGGGTTAATAATGTTGAATTGCTTATTTGTGTGGTTTTAGGTGTAGTTACTTTATGCTTTCAATAAGATACCCTCTTGAATGCCATTCCATTCATGTGGAGCTTACAATAACATCCCTGCATCAATGCCATTACTGCGTCACATACATGTTCAAGACACAAGTCATGCAACTAGGCAAGCATTCAGTTTGCTATGCCCCAACTTTAATGCCAAACAATCATGTGTCACACAACTAGCTACGGACCTCTCTTCCAAGGTTTAAAGCCAGGTAGACTGTTCTCAAAACTCTGCCCTTTTTAAGAGCTGATTGCATTTGAGGGGAAGCTAAACTCCTTGAAATAAACAATTTTCAGTAAATTGTCGTAGGAAGAAAAATGGAATTGGCATCTAATCTGAATCGATTCATATTTTTTTAACCTTTGAAGAAATTTTTAAAGCTGAAATGTGGTGGTCACTAACAACAAACACCGCTTGAAAATGTAAATTGTTAGTACATTGAAGAAATTAAAATGTACTTTTGTGTCAGTGGTTGCTTTCATAGCAAGGGCACTTTTAGAGCTAGCACCCTACATTATTTAACCCATATGCATCGTAGAGAGAACATAGTAAGTGAAGAGCTTTTTGTGGTTGTTGGATCTAGAAAATCTAGAACAATTTGAGAACCACTTGGTTATTGAAGTTTCCCACGGTTGAGATTTGAAGCCAACTTACTAATGAATGCAAATTTGCAATTTACAAGATAATCCACCGGAGTGTGGATTTTAAGATTATAATATTTGATGAACATGGTATTCAACAAATTCTAGTTTCTCATCAACATCCAAAAAACATATTCTTTGATGCACATGGATTAAACATCAACTTAAGGTAACTACACCTCAAAGCTACTTCTTCCTAAAATTGACCCCTACATATTCTTGCCTAAAATGTACTCTTACTATTCATGAGAGTCTCACGTCGGTTTTAGAAACATCTATTTTCAAAACTTTGAATATTCATAGTTTATTCATACAATGTCCAAAAAATGCATTCGAAGAGAATCCAGAATCCCCTTTCAACTACCAACAAGACCCCACAAAGAAGTTTCCTAATATAATAATCAGAACTATGATGGATTGCTTATTCGGATGCTTTGGGGATGTAGTTATCTTAATCCTTGAACGTTGGGCTGGTCCCCGTGGAAATCAGGCATTTTGAAATCATATGACATCATCCACTTTAAAAAAATAAAAAATACTCATTGAAAGTCAAACTACTATAGAAGTTCTCTCCTTTCCACTCCTAATTCCAAGGATGAATAGTTGCAATTTTGTCCTACAGAGGAGAATTCCTTGACTTTCATCAGACAAAAAATGTCTGCCGTGTCGTTTAGGGGTTAACATAACTTAGTTCCAGAATTTCCCATCGTAATGTCATACATCCCTACCCTTAAAGAATGTTTACACTCCAAAAGCTCCAATTCCTGAAGAGGGTCAGACAACATGAGACATGAGCTGCCCCTCCTTCGTCAGTGATGAAGTCTATGATTGAAAATTCAATGCTCCCAAATCTTACCCCCAACAATAATTATAATCTGGCAACTGCTGCAGCAAATTGCAGACTGAGGAATAGATAATATAAGTTATGTGCTTGCTTATTACTTATTAGAACAAAACTTCTGGGCTTTTCCAGGGCTTCAGTTGGCCCTTGGCTTTTCCACCATTTGTTCTTATCTCATTTCTGGAATAAACTCTGGGTTTCAAAAACTAAAAAACTAAAAAACTTTGAAGCTTTCATATAATTGTCCTTCAATGGAAAACACTGGCATTCTTTCAGCAACAGTTGAGCAGCTTTTTCTGGGTTTTTTCCTTGTTTTGCACATCAGTCAGACAGACTTGTGCAGTCATCGGTTTTCTGAATAATTTTGGGGCATGTGTAAGGCAGCCTTAAAGTAAATTAGTTTCTTGGAGAAAGCTAAGCTAAGCTACAGTATGGTATAACCATGTGTCTTGTAAAATGTACTGCACAAGAAGAAATGGGACTGCATCAAGCTTGTCCAGAGTTGTGCCTGTCATAGGCTGAGTTACCTTAGTACCTCATGGGCAATCTATACAGAGATACCAGGAAATTCAATAGAGACTATGGTAGAATCATCCATTACCAACCAACCATTTAAGCATTTTGTGCATGTTTTGGAGCACTGTAAGCAATGTAAATTTTCTGTCATGTAGAAAGATAGAAATCATGGGGACTGTAATTTTTTTTGATAATTTTATGCCTTGAATTGAAATTACTATGAGTTTTAGAAGTCTTTAATTGATTTGGACCCATACCCAACATATAGATCTAGAATCTTCTATAATTGCTCATTCATAGACTACTTTGGCTCTCAAAACCAAGCACATGTGTCATGATGACATTGATGGTTAGAAGATGGTTGAAAACTGAGAACTCATGGTTAGTAATTAGTCATAATTTCAATTGAAATTCTTAGTACCCTATAGATTGTCCATAGGATCCAATTGGTAATAGGTTATTCTACCATAGGTTACAATTGATTTCTAACCATTTCAAGTCAATTCTTGGTTTCCAACCATCTTCTAACCATTAGTGTCATGAGAGATGATTTTGAGAGCCAAAGTAATGGCTTTGAATGAGTAATTTATGGAAAACTTTATGTGTTGAATATAGATCTAGACCAACTTTTGGCTTCCAAAACTCATAGTAATTTCAATTCAAGGCATAAAATTATTAAAAAAAATCGCAAATCACAATGATTTCTATCTTTCTACATGACAGAATTTTTTTGTTCACTGCCTTACCCTGCCCAGAAAATGCGCAGAATCACTGAAGTGGTCAACTACCCGGTGGTTCTGCCATAGCTCCTATGTGATTGTCTGAGCTCTGCAACTGAACCAAATCAATTCAGTGTAGTTGAAGATACTCCATCTCAGCTTAATAATTTGGGAACCACTCCAACTCACTCGCAAGTTACGACGCAGAAAGGATCAAAATGAAACTTTTGGTTTTGTGGCAGAATTGATGGAGTGCCAGGCAGGGCGGTGGTTCAAGTTTTTTGGGGTATTTTTTGAAACAAATGAAACTGAAGGTGGTTCAAGTTAAGCTAATAAGAATAATACTCAGCAAATTGTGTGTCTTGCTCTGTCCAAGCGCTGCCTGTGCACTGTCCCTCAGCCTGTCCCTGTCCCTGCAAAGGAAAAATTTGTTCTAAGTTATCATGAATGCTTGTTAATTCCTTTGTCAGAATAAATGTTTTCTCTCTGCTGCTGCAGCTGCTGCCAATGCAAGCCTTCTGAGGCACACCACATGCCGTGCTGGAAGTCTGGAACCAATCCCCCCCCGCCTACACTAACTTTCGCAAATTCAGTCAGGTTGAACGCAAAAAAAATAATTCAATCTTTGACCCCCCAAATCACCGACTTGCAAAATAATGCAAATTCAGACTGGAACCTCACTTAGTTATTGAAAGGGAATTGAATGTGTGAAAAAATTATTTATCATAAGTTGAGACATTCAGTAGCCTTCATGTCCACTGCCTTTCCTTCATGCACCCTGCTCATTACATTGAACCCTTCACCTGCCCACTTATCTACTCTGATGAAGGAGTGTTGGTGTGTGTGGTGTAAGTTATTCCATACCATTTACTGTAAGGTAGGGTGCTCATGAAGCAACTCTTCAAGGGCTGGTTGGTCTTTTTGATGGGTTTTAGATGGACAAAAGAAATCTCCCTTAGCTTATTTTTTAGTTGAAGAGAAACTGATGTGGAATCTAACACAAGTGGGTTCATACTTTTTGGAGCATTTATGAATTATTTATGAATTTTCAAAGAATTATGTTGTAGGTACCTATTTGTAATCATAGGCCTTGCAAAACCCACACACAAAGCAGTCTAGAAAATGATATGGCTTTATAATAAATAAGCACTACGTTGTGTAGAAAGTAATACACAAGGTTCCAAAATGCAACCATTAGTAAACCTAAATGGACCCTAGATTCTTTAGCACCTATAAGTTGGGTTGCTAATTCTCATTTTGGACATTTGACCAATGTCCACTTAGTTTGAGATGGACCCACGCTTGCTCTTGTACCATCCATTGGCAAAGTATGAAACAATATGTGACAAATCCTATTATCCTCTCACATTATAGACAATCCATTTAGTGGCCATCTCATATCCATTTCAAAACCACTTATTGTCCATTGCATAGCTTCTTGTAGGGACAATGTGAAGAAGAGGGTCACAATAACAACCCACTACTATAGAGCCGAGGTAGTGACATTGCATGCTACTAAATGTTCTAATACTTGCACATCTATTAAATTAAGAGGTGAACATAATCCCATGATATATTCAACACAATGAATTGTCAATTTCATCACCGACAAATATTGATAGAAACTTTAGGTGTCTTATAACATCGTGCTCAAACGTTGTAGTTTGGTGCTCCAAGATACCATTTCCACTAAAGCAAGCCTTTAAAAACTAGGACATGTATAGAGTTATGTTAGAGGCCACCACCAGGGAAAGCATTGGATCAAAATGGAAGAATACTTCTACTTTAGCCAAATTGACAAATAATAGGCCCTTTAGATATTATTGCATATTCTTTGGATATCCCTAAATCTCTCATGTTTTAATTGGACAACTTCTGCATGTTGAGTTGTGTTCAAACACATGTCAAAGTACATTTATTAGAAGTCCATTTGCACTTTAAACCACTACAGTTTTTAAAAAAATGAATATAAGGCCAAATATCCAAAGCCTTATGTGTACCCATTTCTCACAACAAAACTTTCTATTAAAAGTGTCCCCCAAAGTGCAATTAAACCAATCCCATACTTAACTTCCACTGGCTGACTGCTCATTCTCTAAATTTCAATATTATGTCAACCAAGTTATATGACAATTTCAACGACTTGGAGAGTTTCATTTCTAAAATTCATAGTAATTACATGTCCTCGTTAATTTTCTTTCTTTTTCATTGGTATTTTTCAATTGCTAATACTACATAAATGTGGTTTTTTTCCTACAACTGTCTGTGGAATTCCTTACTTTGATGATTTTCGGTGTTTTCACCTTACTACCAATCCAAATACTAATTGATCGATTTTTCAAATGAAAAGTACAAGAATATGATTAACCTGATTTGAACAACAATGAAAGTCACATGATAAAATCCACTTGTTGAATAAACTGAAAGGGCGGATGGCATGATCAACAATTGAAAGATTGAAGTTGTATGATAAAATCCACATGGTCATTATCATCGAACTCAGTGTAAGAGAATCTCGATCTACCTTACACTCTGCAAAGCACACTGAATTCCCTGACAAACGGTTGCGTTGCGATGGATGTCCGCAATTTCAGTACAGACTGCAGTCCCCCGCCCTGCAAGTTACAGTAAGTTACAGTAAGTATGTCTGACCTGCAAATTAACTTATAGTAGAACCGCCCATTACCAGCCACTTAAGCATTTTGTGCATGATTTGGAGTAGTAGAAGGCATTGTTAAATTTTTTGCCCTATAGAGAGATAGAAATGATGGGTGTTGTCAATTTTCATAATTTTTTTTCTTAAATTCAAATTGTTATGAATTTTAGAAGCTTAAAGTTGACCTACTCCCATCCCCAATATGTAGGTTTTTCCATCACTGCTCATCTAAAGATTAATTTGGCTCTAAAAACAAAGCACATGTGTCATAACAGTGATGGCTACAAGATGGTTGGAAACCAAAAAACTAATGATTAGATATTTGTCATCTCTCTGTTAAATTTTCCATTACCTATGTATTGACCATGGGTCTTGGCTGGTCATGGGAGGTTCTACCATACATACATTGGCTCACTCATGAACTGCGTCTTGCTGCTGCGGTGGTCGCATCATTAAATCCCGTCATCCAGATCTTTCACATGTCAATCCATTTCATTTTTTCAGGACAAGAACTCCATCAGCACTTGCTTCAATTGACCCACAATCACAGAATTGTAATGCTATTGATGAAGTTGACGTAGTAAGGTGAATGGTACAGGCCTTTCCGATGCGCCACTTTTTGAGCTTTTTATGAGGGGGGGTGTACAATTGTGAAGTTAGGAGCACTTGATAACAATATGGTGTGGAATGTGTGTGCATATGGTAGTGAAAAGTTTATTGTAATTGAAATTCTCAATAAAATTAATTCCCTTGAATTGCGAGCTTTTGACTTTAAAATTGTGTTGGTTAAACACAAGTTGGATGATAGAGTGGAATCATAAATGAATAGCATGGTTGGACATCAATTGCCATTTGGAGAATATATAGTGCTATTTATTCCTTTTGTCCCTCTAAAAAACTTCAAATCAAGCACAATTTGTGTCCCACTCAAAAACTTTGTTTGTTGATTTTGATCGTTGAGTAAGCGTTGGTTGTGTTGGATGGCCTCAGTCATGGGGCCAAGTGGCAAGCAATTAAGGAGCATTCCTCTCTTGGTAAGCTTGGCTTTGCCCGTACGAGGCACCTTGTATTTGTTGCTTCTTCAAACAATTGTGTTGATAATGGATTTGGGGACCATTTGGGAGATACGAAGATTTGTTTGTAAATGGGGACATGTCTCCTTGTTGGGGGTATTTAGGGTGGGAGTAGATATTTCTAGAATCCCATTGTTGCCACCAACCTTTAATCATTAGGAATGATAAGTTGGCAACTTTAACGAACAATGCTCAAATACAATACTTTTTGCATGGATTTTGGGTACTTGGACAATGGCACTTGAGTTGAAAATTTTGCATAGATCTAGGGGATGGGTTACTGGTTTTTGAATGTATGTATCATTGGCACATAGACTAAAAATATAGTTAATACCTCATGGAAAAGGTTTTGGAAGGATTTCACCCCTCATTGTCAAAAGGAACGAAGTATCCTCAAATCCAATTCAAAGTGCTATAACTTTTGTATCCGATGTCTAAATTCAATAAAAACTTGTTGGAAGATTTGTGCTCTCTCTTCTAGTTTGCGTGGTAAAATTTTTAGATCAATCCAAGATGTATTGAGTTTTTGGAAGCCAATTGAAGTTTACAAGTTCAATTTGAGTTCACCAAACTACTTTTGATGGTTGCAACTTCGAGGGCTTGTATCTCCTTCATCTCATGTTTTTTTTAAAAAGAAGTTGTCGGGTTATATTCCCCTTGAAGTGTAGTTATTGAGGTAGAATTTCCATGTCAATCCAAGTTGTTTTGAATGTTTGGGAGCAATTCAAAGTTCAAAATCATGACATTATGGGATTATGGTGAACTTTCGTTGCTCGTTTCTTCTTCATACAATGTTTATTTGCAGTAAAAGAAATTGGAAAAGTTGCGCATAGTAATCTAGTTTGTGTGGCTAAAATTTCATATCAATTCAAGGAATTATGAGTGACTGAGAAGCATTTTAGTACAAGGAAGTGCAATTTTTTAATGTGTTTTTTGCAACTTTTCTTCCTATTTTTTGACATTTCCAAGCCATTTTGAGGACACAATGAGTTAATTGAAGGATTTTTTTTTCATCAATGTGTTTGTGTGCTAATTTTGAATCACTTTATAGTTTAAAGTTTCTTCAATTGAATATATTTAGAAATCAAATTTCACCCCTAAATGTGCTCTAGGAAAATTTCAACATCCTTTTTCAACACTAAAAGTCTAAAACATTATAATCTTGCAATCTATGCGGTCAAATGACACCAAATTTGATGCATGTCATCTACAACAAATACACTACAAGATTGTACGGTTGAGATTTTTATAACTCACTGAAATTTATATCTATAACACTTCAAAGGCAATGTTGTTTTTGAACATATTTAGGCCTTAAGCGACGAGGTGTTAAGAGGGATAGAGGGAGTAAGAGTTATTTAAAACAAAGTCATGTTCAATTAGAGCAAATAAAGTGAAATAAAGACAATTGTAAGATATTGTTGACAATGGCTCATTTACTTGAAAAGCTTTTAGTTGTTCAAGGTGAGTTTTGAAAGATGTTAACCTCTAAAGTCCCAAACATGATTTTTTGGCATTATAGATATTTTGGGCAAGTCACTTTGAGTGAAATTTTCAATTTTTCTCTTTGAATTTTTCACACAGCATGTGGTCAAGGAATAGCTTTGAGGCCCAATAATTTTCATAACTTTTGATTACATGGTTAAAAAGTTATTGTATGATATGTAGTTTCTTTTCTAACTCAAGCAACTCGGGAAAAATCACTTTTTTCAAAAATAAAAATTTGAAATTGGTTTCTAGATTTACATATACGTGGAAAGCTTTGAGTCATTCCATTTTGATCAATGAGGTGAAAGTTATGAGGAGTGTTAATTTGCGGGCACTTATCAATTTTCTACTTTAAAATAAACTTTGAAGTCCTTCATTTAACTCAATATACAATATTTAAATAAATAAATAAAATCCAAATTTGTAGATTGTTTATTACAACATTACAACCATTGGGATTGTCATTTTTCAAATCCATAACAAAATTCTGAACAATTTAGTATTTTGAATCACTATCTACTTCTTTCTATTTACTATTTGTTTCCTATATGTTGTACAATTCCAAATGATTTGAATTATTTCAAGCATGTAGCCAATTTGCCTTGAAGAATGAATTCAAAGATGCACATCCATTTTGAACATTTTTTCATACAAATGTGACCTTGTGAACATCAGTTGCCCGAGTTTTGCAAGGACCAATAAAGGATTTTTGTCAATTCAAACGCTATATCTTGCAATCTACATGATGGAAATTTCTGAAACTTTTTCCACATATTCTCAAACCAACTTACTACAAGATCCTATGGTTATGTGTGTCCAATTTTTTTTTTCTAAAATTTGTTCTTGTACCAAAAATGACAATTTTGGAGTGTTTTAGGTGAAAACATGGTCAAAAACATGTAGGGGTTAAGAGATTCTAAGGTTAAATGACTAGAATCACTCAAAACTAAACAAACTTCTAAAACAACCATAATTGTGCATCAATGAGGTCCTAAGTTTTAGTGAAATAAGAATATAAACACATTGTGGCTAAACTTTCATGAAATTCAAAGATGGCATTTATTTATTATATGAAAAATGAATAATTAACCAAACTCTGATCAGTAAACTTTATAAATTTGTGTCCAATGTGGTTGGTGGCTTTGTACTTTGCCCCTTGCAATGAAATTCCGTTTCATTAGTTTGAAAAAAAAATTGTGTCCAATACAATCGAAGGTCCATGATTTCTGACAATTAAAAAAAAAATAGTGTCCTTGAATTGACCGTAGTACTAAAATTTAGAGCCCACTTAACTTATGGAAACATGCTCAACTTTGACAGATTCCAACTTCTACTTTTCATGCCAATTCAGAAGTGCCAGGATGCTCAACACCGACTGTGTGCAACAGTCTGATGACAGAGGAACTTAGGGTGCCAAACGATGCAATTAGAGCTCTAAGTTAACTGAGTCGCACTGAAGTTGTCATTCGGCAGAAGCTTTATTAACACGGGCAAGTTCATGAACTAATCCATAACAATAAGACGAACAACAGCAACAAAAACCAGTAAATTAATAACAACAAAAAGAATACCAAAATACCGGACACTCACCGAATAGAACTGAAGAGAAGAGCAGGTACTGCGTTAGTTAGGAACAACAGGAGGAATAATTCCAACAATAAGAATAAATACTCATCATCTATCACCGTAAATGCACCGTGAGTACATTATAACATTATTAATTCGCTCCTCATAAATGCGAAGCAGTGCAGGCTGTGTGCACCGTCTGGCTCTGGCTCACGTACTCAATGACAGTCGGTCTTCCAGTGAGCTGAGCCTGCACGCTGACTCGGTGAGTGTGCTTTATTTGCACATTTTGCACTTTTTTTTCCCAACAACTGCTGCAGTCGGTTGCAAACCATGCAATTGCAAAAGAAATCAGCTTCAGGTGATGTCAAGGTTGATTAAAAAACATTTCTGGTGAGGCCTTGAGTGGGTACAGTCCTAGATCTAGGGTAGAAGAGAGCTACAGTAGTAGTCCACGCTAAATGACACTCTTGACACTTTAGCAACAATCTCGGCTTGCTTTCCGGCAGAGCTTCATTGCACCATCTCTACTTTGTGTTCCTTTTGTTTTGTTTTTTCTCTCTAGAGTGAAGTTGAGAATCCATTTCCTTCTGTTTCATGTTGGGGTTCTCTATATTCTTGTTTGCAGCAGTTGTCGCGCGTCAACATATGGAATGGCTTTAATTTGTGGCCGATAGCTAGACAGCGTTCCTCATCAGCAGGTGTGTGATCTAATTAATTCCTTGCGTTCATTTCTTCGCGTTATTCTTCAAGCTTTGGAGAGGGTGAAGAAGATGTGTTGAATGTTCGGTGTTTCGGTGGGAAGGTTCGAGAGCAGCAGCTAGAAGTTTTGGGTGTGAGCTGTAGAAGAGAGCTAGAATGGCAATGTTGGTAGTGGATGGCTAGATCTTTAGTTAGAAAATGATTTTGTGACAATGTCGGAGTTAGTGAAAGTCGTGTCCAGTTTCAGCTTCGGAGTGTAGCCAACTTGGTCGGAATTGGTGATTTTTTCACCAGCTGGGTAGACTTCCTGGTTGGAACGAGCTGGGTGTGGTTAGTTTCTACTCGTGGGGGTTTTGCGCCAGCTTTGCATTCTAAAAAGTAAACTTGCGCATTTTCTAAGGGTTGGTGAACTAGAAGGTTTGTAGCATTGCTGTTATGCAACTCGTCTTTGGGCGACAACGTCATTTCCTTGAAGTCGTGAGGAGTCCTCCTCCTTCCTTATTGGTGTGATGCCGTAGTAACAAAAAAAATCCTTTGTAAGAAGATCGAGACTCATAAAGATTAAACTAATCTGTTTTTGTTAAGCATTTGTAAATAGCAGTTCATAAGTAACGTTATGCAAGTCAGTTACTGCCTCTTTTGAGCACATTGTTGCTGATTATACATCCGTTCCACCCTCTCGAACAGCCCTCACTCTGTAATACACATACACACACACACACACTCTGTAATTGCACATTCCCTGTTGATATCGAATCATGTTGTCTACACATGTGATTCACCGGCCATGTCAAGTTATGAAAAGAGAGTTATGTCAAGTCACGTGAGCGAGCATATAGAAGCCTATTTCTCCCCCCACCCCCCGAGCCAGAGTCTTAATAAGAAAGGGTCGCAGTATTAAGATCGACATTCTCGGGAACTCACGTCTTAACGCGTTTTGTTGATACTCCCACCTCCACAGCAGATGAATCATTAAGGGCGAGTCACACCAAGAGCTACAAAATTCGCTCAACAGTAAACTTTCATTCCACCAGTACTGAAAGATCCCCAAATCAAGAATGAATCTGGAACTGAGTTGGCAAGGATACCCACAATGAAACCCTCGCCATAGCTTGCAGCAGGTGAGCACTCCCACTAAGATTGCAATTGTTTTCGCAACGGTTTTGCAATGACCGCCAGAAATCGATTAACTTTAACAATTTTGCAATGGTTGAATTAGTACCACATTGTGCAATGTATTTGTAACTCGTTTTGTTAGATTGCACTTGTTTTTGCAACAGTTTGGGCATGATAGATATGCATCAGTTCGGTGACCCAGACTTTAGCAACAAGTTTGCAATGGTTTGCAAGAGACCATAAGGCAAAGTACGAAACCGCTACAAAGTCATTGCAAAATAATATATAAATGATGTGTTGCAACTTACCGCTTCTTCCTGTTGTAGTGACTGATCAATGCAGTTGTTGCAACACGCACGAGCTTCCAATTTGGAGTATGGGGCACCCGATCTCAAGTTCTGGACCTACAGAGCAACATTTGCCAATGGCTTTACAACCAAAGGGAGCTATTGCAAGAGCCAGCCAGCACCGGCAGTCACGCTCGATCTCCTCCCTGCCACTGGAAAAACTTTCGAAAATCAACTGTGAGAAGCGGACCTCCGTGAGTGCATTAAACAGCCCAGCTGCAAACCCTGCAGCAACAAGAGAACGGGACGAGACTGAGAAAGTGATGAAGCAGACGTCCATTGGTTCTATACTTGGACAAGATTGTTCTGCAAGAAGGAAAGGAGTTCGGCGTGGTGGTGATGCACCGAATTTGAATGGTGTGGAGAGTGGGAGTGAATCTGACAGGAAGCCTTCAAGCTTCAATCTTTTCCGAGGTTTGCACTGCTTCATTTTTTTTTTCCCAAAAATCTCTCCTATTCCTTTTTTCTTTTGGCGACATGGTGCGCGGTGATTGGAAAGAGTGACTGGTATAGATTCGTAACCCCATTCTTCTCTCATTCTTTTTGAGAGAGACGGCTGTAGATCTCCAAGATTTGATGGTGTTGATCTTGTTTGTGGGAGGGGGCCATGTTTGATAAAGGGCTCATATCATTGAAATGCACCTCTTTTGAAATGTCTAGTACATACGTTTACTGCCGTGAGGTAGAGCAGACTTTCAGCATTTAAAAATTCATTTTGAGATCACACGATTTTCCGCTCAATGGAGAGACCACTTTAAATGTTTCTAGAGCTAGCCAAACTCTGTTTCAGAGATTACATGTTTTGTCACTTAGTGTATTATTTTTGTGATTTATGTCTTGATAATGTTTTGTGCGACTTTTCTGGACGTTCAGTGGGAGGTCCCTAATGGTTTTCGTTATCCTCTCTATCTTTAGTTCGGTCATATTCCTAATGAGCCAAACCCAATGTTTAAGGAGCATTCATTCATGACTTTGTTCTCAATGAATACAACGAGACCACTTAGCGCACTGGTTTGCGTTTGTTGCTAGTTTCATCGTTGGTTATGTTAGACGGAGTAATGTGGTGGGCTCATGTTATTGACTCCTGTCAAACACTAGAGCATCTTAACAAGAGCATGAAGTACTTTAATCACAACTGATTGAATCCATGTGTACCAATTTCAGGACACAGGAGAGTCGGATCCGGAAGCAACATCACCATCAAAACACCAGCGTGGGACTCCTCCTCTCGGGCCAAGCTCAATGCGACCTCCATTACTCGAAGTGCAACTGCTTCTCCGAAGAAGCTCGACAAGTACGCCGTGTCCAAGATCGCCGCTTCGTTGTTCCACTCCCCGCCGGGGACGAAGCTGGAGCGTTCCCAGTCACAAAGATTTTCCTCCCCCCGTCGTGACGGTCTTGTGGAGAAGAAACGGAATAACCACACTCCCACGGCTGGGGAACTCATCGTCCCTGTGAACCACCGCGACGATTCTCCGTTCCCGACGGAGGAGTGTGTGGATGGAGGGTCCAGGAGTAGCTCCTGTTCGGTGCAGCACATGGAAGGTACAAATCTCAATTGCAACTCTTCTCCATTTAATATGAAGTCTTTATAGGTGAACTTTGAACTTTTTTTGACAACCATTTAGAAACTCCTGTTGTCTGAAGGTATGATCATTTAGTTTTTTCGTTAATTCTTAAGGGAATCATCAATTGCAAAAAACCGTGAGGACTGTCAATAGATTGTGCGATTTCACACTTGGCACAAATCAAAGTTCACTTGTATGATCAATGAGCTTCTCATGGGACTGTTTGGCTAACGGAGATTGATTCCGCTTTAGGTTCTCTTTAAGGTAGAGGATACTGTTTGGATGTTTTTTCAGCATTTTATCACAAGTAGGCAGTGAAATTTGAGACAAACTAGCCAGTGTCTGAAGGTCTCAATGAAATTTGTACGCATGGATATGCTTTAGTTAGTCATTGCAGTTTAAACTTTGAAATGGTCATTTTTATTGGAAAACAGATTGGTACTTGAAGTACAGATTAATGAGATTGTCATTTTGACTGGATGGTAGGCAAGCTCATGATTTCTATTCAAGGAAGAGTGGACTTAGATATTAAGTTTGGAAGTCATGCTAACACCCGATGGTTGCTCTTTGAAGGTCAATTGGAAGAGATGAGTTGCTGTGGGTAATAGGGGTCAGTCCACTTTTTTTTAAATCGTTCTTGCTAGGTGATTTTTTGCGTTGACTTAAAACACATTTGATGTAAATCTAATTATTATGTTTTTGACATTTTTTTTCTCCTCTTTGATCATACCTTTCCTGACACCAATGCAAGCATACCTTGTGGGAAAATTCGTAAGTAGAGTTGTCAAGTATTATTATTAGTTCATAAATAATGATTAACCCTGATTCCGTTCCTCTGTTCTCCAGAGACCTCCATCCCCACGGCATCAAAAACACCGTCCATCCAAACCCATGTCATTGACGACACAAAACCGGAAGAAGAAGCGCATGAAGGGCCACCCCCACCCCCACTTGCCAGCACTTCTGTTGAAGATCCTCCGCCTTGCATTACCGAACATATGATCCCTTCAGAATTCGCCACATTGAATTCACCCGTTCTCGAGACTGCAGCTGAGATTCTCCTCGAGAAATTCTACCAAACTTCTCCGGAAGATGTGTCAGCTCAACCTTGTGGGATGCCCGATACCAATATGGAGGTCATCCCTGATTCTCCGACTGTATCCATTGCAGCATTATTTGAAGATACTGTTGTTGAAGAAGAAGAAGCTCACGGAGTAGATGAGGAGGTGTCGACGGGTGCTGCTGGAGATTGTAACGTTTTTCTTCAGATTGAATCGGAACATTCGGATCGTGGAGATCTACGGGGATGTGAGAGTGGTGACTTTGGAGACGAGAGCTCTTCTCCAACTGCGGCAAGGAAAGAGACGAGAGAGGGGGATGGAGGGGACGATCTAGCGGCAGAGAAGAACGCAATTGGCGATTGTCAGGTGAGATATTGCACTAGGATAATAAAGGATTGTTTTGCACTTGATTTGTTCAAGAATAGTTATGTGGTTTTTTTGCAACTGAACTAGTATTCTATTCCAGATTGAAGTACTGTTATTGGTCCATTTACCACGAACTAGCATTTACAAACTTAAGTCTTTAAGCAGTGAAAAGACTCTGTTAGACAATCAATATAAGGGAAAGACATCTTGCTACACCTGCCTAAATACTACCCTACCAAATCTTGCAAAATTAGTGAATTTGAGAATGTCCTTCATCTCAACACTACTGAACTCATGTGAACTTGAGAGCATTGACCTATAAAACTTTGAACCCTTAAAGCTTTTGCATATTGTGTTCTTTGGAGCATTAGAACCACCCTCAGTCTTCGATTACCAGCAAGAAGATTTATTCGTCACACCAGTTTAACAAGAATCTATTGCAATTAGATGTGATTCCCTGGACTTATACAAAATTTAAACCAATGCAAACTGGGGCCGTGTGTCTTTGGTGAACAAAGATGCAGAGCCAGGTGTCGTAGCATGGTCTATTTTTCCCTAAGCTAGGTTAAGGGTCTGACAGCTACAGAATGTTAACCTCAAAGTCCTTGGAAAACACTCTCGACTGTCATAATGCATTCGTTGGAGCTTTGAAAAGTAAATCTGTCTGATTTCCCATCGAGAAGATCTGTATATCAAACTGTTCTATCAATAAAATATTAATTGCAATCAGATGTGATTACCTATACCGATCTAAAATGAAGCCTTCCAGCTTTGGTGAAACCTTGAAGATTTTGGTGATTTTGGCTCCTTTCTAATACCTTATCAACTGCAGAATGTTTGAAAAAACACTCTTCCCTTTCTGTAAGTCCTGCTCACATCCCTGCTTGCCTGCCTGCCTGTGTCATGATAATCAGTCCACTGAGGCCCTTCTCTTCCCCGCTGAAAAACTCCCCAGCGAGGAAGAAGAGCTCACCGAAGCATCAGTGCAGTGCGCCATTTCCACCATTGATGGAGAGGTCCCAATCCGGGCACCATCCCCCCCACAAGAGCAACCTTCACCACCACCACCACCACCACCATTCCCATCGGAGGACCATTCTCCTGGCCGAGACTTGATGAAAGTACGATCGCCACTGGAGGAACCTGAGAGGTTTCCTTGCCGAGACTTGCCGATGCTCCGAGTGTCGTCTTCCCCACGACTTATGGGGATGTTGTTGCAGCAGCAGCCGGAGGAGTCTGCCAGTTGTTGCAAGCAGGTGAAGGTGCATCACGTGGTGAAGCCGACGCTGCGGAAGAGGCGACGAAGTGCTTCCGGGTCGGGCCTGTCGGCCATGTTGCTCAAAGTGGTGAGAGTGCCGGAAGAAGGGACCATTGTCACAAGAAGATTCGTGGAGTCGCCGGAGTGGGGGCAGATGGAGAGTCCGAGTGCAGTGGATGGCTTCGGAAGGGAGAACGTCTCTGGTGTTTGTGAATCGGAGCCTGAGGACGCGGTAAGTGTTGAATCTTCACTCACATGCAATGCAAGATATGAAATTTTGGGCGGAATTTCACATTGGAAACATGGTCTTTGATTTTTTCACTCACAGCTAGAATCCAGTACATGAAGTTTGGGAGAATTTCGCAATGTGGGGAACGTGGCATCCAAGCATTTTTTACTCACAGTTAGAATTGATCACATGTATTTTGAGGCGAATTTCTACAACAGGGGGAGAATGGAATTGATTTTTGGATTCACAGCTAGAATCCAGCTAGTACATGAAATCCACAATGCACTTGTCTATGTTCCCATCGTACAGGAATTTTGCCCAATTTGAGGCAAATTCTCACAGCTGCTGGATTGTGAGTCAGTGTGGAACCACCGCAAGCATTAAATTCATTTGTAAAAGTGCTTGAACTTGAGATAGTAGTGGCTGTTAAGGGGTGGCAAGAGAATTGGGTTCACTATATATTTGGGTTCAAAGAATCTGTAATACCTAGTTGACCTTCGAAATGAACTCTAATGAGTATTACTTGTTTATGATGGATTAGGTCAAATCAACATACTCTAAGTTTGTCGACATTGAGATTGACCCTGCACATGGTTGTGTGGAGCTTGTGCAACATTCCAAAGACATCTATCATGACGACACCGTGGATAACATAGGTGGGTCCATTCTCAACACGTACAAAAATTAACTGACAATTAATCAATAGTGCATTGCATCCATTATTGTTGATTTAGTAAGAATAAATAACCACTTATTGTGTAATCTCATTGAAGCTTTGTGGATCAATTGCCCACCTTCTACAAAGAGTGTTGATAAGCAGTATGCGAAACCCCAAAAGGGTGACATGAACGAAAAGAACGTCCCCCAAACAGTCCTAAATTACCACCTGGTTGTGTTCAATTCTTGATTCAGAAAACCGACCTTGTTTAGTAGGTTTCCAAATCAATCAATGAAAAGTAATAATACTTCACTACATCCTACCACGTGGGAAGAAAACATCAATGAGACCTCAGAGAATTTGTTGAAGATAGCCTGACATGATGCAGGTGAAACACCGCGATCATTGTTGATAGGCAATGAAGGTGTGAATTCATTAGATTGCATTGCTCTTACGGAAAATGAGGAATAGTAGGAAAGATAGTTTCTGATCAATATGCTAAGTATATATGATCAAGGAACGTATGGTTTGTGACTTTGTCATTAATTCTGACATTAAATTCTCCTTTTGTGGCAATTACGGCGTGAAGGCCGGAAACAACATCCACAGGCAGCTTTCTTCGAGAGGCAATTGAGGAACAGTACCAGACGTCTGCCTCCTGTGAAAATCAATACTTGTTCAGTATATGAAGGTAAAACAAGAGCAAGGAAAAGCAGGACGATTCGAAGGGGAAGGATGAGCTCCTACGACTTGGACACTTTGAAAGGTGATTCCTTCCACCATCTTGAATCTCATCTAATGTTACTGAAAAGGTATTACAAACACTCTGGACCCAACTTCTGAACAATGCAAGCAAGAATCACTATTCCAAAGAAAAGTGGAATATTCTAGTTTTGAGTTTGGGGATTGCATGTTCACTTACAATGCATTTTCAACGTCAAGTACACTTGAGCTGTATCCCCCTATCACATGTAATTGAAAATTGTTGGAAAGACCTTCGAGAAACATTCAAATTAACATTAAGCTAGAAAGCATGACAACACTGAGAAACATTAAGCAATACCGAGGAACTCTTATATCCTTACCAGAAAAATTCTGCGATAGAAACATGATTTCAGATCAATTCCAGGGATACCCTAAATAATCCATATTTCCATCGCAGAATTTGAGAAACTTCACCCATGTGAGAAGTTCACATCCTCAGGAATTTCTTCACCTTGCTTTATGTTAGGGAACAAGTTCCTCATGAGGATGTCTGCAAAGAAGTCGCCTCCTCGTTGGGCTTCGCCGTCCTCAGCAGGTGTCCCACTTCGCGGAGATCCCACTTAATTAATAGCAAGACAATGCTCCGTGGACAAATCCTCTCATAGTGTAGTTGCTTGTTAGATCCCATTTTGTTACGTAGCAATGACCTAAACAAGATGCTCTGTACTTTTTTCTTGTTTGCAGAGTATTTGAAAACGACAAATTCAATTATTGCTCTTGCACAAACAGACCCAACCACAGAAACCCCCAAAGCAAATGCAAAAGCATCACCATCACCATCACCCCCACCACCTCCTCCTCCTCAAGCCAAAATGGATCCAAGTCTCAGCACTCGGGAGAGATCGCGCACGTTTGTATCACGTCTCCAAGCACCAAGCTCAGGAGCCTTCTCTTACGTCGACGCCGACGTGTACCGGCCTTGCTCGGTGTCCATTCTTTCCAACCCTTCCTTCTCCAGTTCCCACCAAGACAGGCTTTGGGAGGAGCAAGCCGAGATCTACTCGAGCGGCGGACGCGGAACTCCGGGTCGGGACGACGACGACGACAAAGTTCGGGTGAGTGAGCCTCTCGCCATTTCTTTATTCCACAAACAAGACTCCCCGTATATTTTTCTTCATGAGTATTCATGTCAATCACAACATAGGCTCAACATCCTTGAGTGAGTAGTTTTCAAGTTTTGGCAAGGTCTCTCTTTGTTATTGGAGTTCGTCCCTTAAAAATCTAGAACCAACTCATGTCTTGCATCTTAGATTTCAATTGAATTGAAAATCCTTTCAAAAATCTTGCGGCATCGTAGATAGAATAAATTTAAATACATCTTTGGTGATTAGGTTCAATTTTTGCTAACACCACTCTTAACTAATCCCTAAGGGCTATGATGTCCAAATTTTGGATAATGAATAGAGTGCTTCATGCCAATGTTTTGTCTAGAATATCTTTCTCATTCATCCCTAGCATTTCTGAAATCCTTGAAAAGATAATCTTTCGTTATGACCAATTTGATTGTTCAAATAATATATGAGAACAAAGATGTAAGCAATAATGTACCATGTAGAGTTCATAGGGCAACACTAATTCCAAATATCCCATATTATTTGATAATTCCAAATTGATAAGCTTATTAGAGTTAATCATAAAGTGTGTACAATGTGGGATTTAAGAGCCAGAGTTTAAAAAATAAATAAAAAGATGAAACTAATTGGGGCACCCAAATTGGAGTTTGGTGTTGTATCTTTTGTACTATTCTTAGTTAAACCTTCCTCTAACACCAGTACTACAACTAGGGATGACCTTTAGTTTAATACAATTAACTCTATTGTTTCTCCAAGATCCCTACTTACAAAATGTTCAACTTGCTCCCAGGCCAGAGACAAGACCGCCACCGCACAACCCACACCTCAAACACTCTTACACAATCTCCATCATCATCATTCTCCATTGCAGCCAAGATTCGGAAATAGTCATCATGAACAACATCCGGATTATAACCCATCGTTGCGAAGATCCGCATTGGGGAGCGGCAGCCTACGATCGCAATTGGAGAGTGGCCATTTCATGCAACAAATTATGTCGAAAATCCGCGGGAGTTCTCCCAAAAGAGTATCATCATCGTCGTCAGCAACAACAACAACAATAGCAAGAGCGCCGGGATCCTGCCCAACATCACAGTTGGAAATCGCCAAGCGACGCAATCCGTGGAGCAGCTGCATCTGTTTCTCAGTCAAGTCCTGAGGATTGATGGCGAATATTGGAGATGTGCAGTGGAGGTAACTTAAGTTACTTGGAATGAATTGCCAAATTAGATTAAGTCGGGAATTTGTGCAAAGGAGAATAGTTAACTGGGTTTTTTTCTTGGACTCTGTGTTTCTGAGCTGGTCGGTCATCTGCGGCGGAGTCTCACACTTGTATTTTTAAAGCACTTGCCCTTCAGATTGTGTACTTTAGATTGACCCATACTGGACAGTGGACCATAAAGTACGCAGATTTATCCTCCAATTAGTGTGTGTGTGTGTTGTGTGTGACACTAATTTTTCAACATCCATCACATTATGTTAAAATTAGCGTAGGCTGAAATATTAGTGTGTTGCTGCGTTCCTGGACTAGCAGTGCTAGCCTGATGAGGTTCACTTTGTATTTTTATTTGCAATGAATTCTCTTTCATTTGTGTCAAAAATAAAAATATATTGATTGGTGTATTGTACAAATTTCCATGTACTAGAGGTTTTTGAGTGACTCCTTTTTTTTAGTGATGCTAATTTTGTACCCTTTGCTATTAGGGAAAGTGAGTGTAGTGAAGAGTGTGGCCCACATGTTTAAGATCATAATAAGATAGACATACCCATTTCCAATTTTGCATTCACTTTTGTCCTCATGTATCAAAGGAGTATATTCTAGAAAGAAAATGTGCACAATTAGTACATGAGGGAGGAATTTTTAAAGTGAATGGAATGAATACATATAACTTTCATGAGAGAGGTTCTTTGTGATTTCATATAGAATCGTGGTGGTTGTAAGGGTCAAATACCATAAACAATCCCTAAAGCAATTATATTTGTTTCTCTATAAAGTCTTGAGGTGAGATAAAGTGGACACCCCCAAATGCGCCATTGACCCAAAACCACCATCATCACTCTATGTACATCTCCAAAATCAATATATATATATATATATATATATATATATATATATATATATGTGGAAGAAACAATTCTAAAACCTCTACCAGAAAAGACTTTTGATCCTTCATAACTTTTGAATATGGTATCCAAATGTCATGTTTTTTGGTACCTTAGAACCTCCTTTTGCTTGCCAAAAAGAAAAGATGAAAAAATGAAATAATGTAATAATAGCAACTAGACACAATAGTAAAAAATGGTGGTTTGGGGTGTACCTACCTTAATTAGTGATGATCCAATAGTGAATGTGGGTGCACTTTGAATGCAAAACTGGAATTGATATTCAAATTGTATGTTGGATAACATTAGTTCTTTGTGCTTTAGTTGATCTTTGTCTGAAGACATGCTCTTTTAGGCATGGTTGTTCGGCCGAACAACTCAACAACACGACGAACACAACGTCCAACACGTCTAGTAGACCCCCTTGTCCGTCTAATAAAGTCAACTTTAAGGTTGACTTTCAAATAAAACACTTTCTATTTCCAATCTTGACATATTTGAGTTTTATTTTATTGAAGTGTCTCAATTTAATAATCACTTATTCCATTCTTAATTATGGATCATAAATAAAATGAGATTTCAAATTATCTCTGCTATTAGGATAAGGCTTTATTCGTCAAAATTGTCATGTATACACGACACTCGTCTTGTACGACACGCGACATCAAACGAACAACTCGACACCCAACCCCTAAATGTGTTCGACAGAACAACTATGCTTTTAGGGCCACTTCACACTATGGCACGAAGTCAAGAATCTATCAATTTCAGCCAATTACATTTCAAAAATCCAAGATTTCAACCTCTTGACCCTTCACACAAGGAAGCACAATCCAAAGTCTGTCGCCTTCATGGCAATCCAATGCTGACATGGCGATAAATTCTCGATCAAAGTTTGGGTCTACCAAATAGAGGCCCAAACTCTAATTGAGAGTCCATTGAATTTTTTCATAAAAAATCCAAAACTAACAAGATCTCAGTTGGTAGATTTGACTAGAAATATTGTTTTGTAGTAGTAGGTAGAATTCTCTCAAAGCCTTTGTTTGTTGTTTTCTATTTGTTATTTGTGGTTGCCATTGGGGTTTGAAACCTAGTCTCTACCATTACAATGGAGAGTCTTTGCATTCAATAAAACCTACTTCCCCTCAATGATCAATGATACCTTCTTATTCCATTTATACCCTTCATATTCCTTGTTTGATGATGAGAGACCTTTTGACTCCTTTCTAATGGATTTTTTAATCTTTTGCTTGAAAAAATTGCCACATGGAATGAGGTTTCATGAAAAATTTCAAAAATTGAATGGATTAATGTAGAGAGAGAAGGATAGAAGTTGAACAAATATTTTAGATTTGGACTTTGGGCTTGGTCTTGGCCTTTGGAGGCTTCACAATACGGTTGGCTAAAGGCTCCAATTCCTACATTTTATTGCTCATTCATTGTCCATTTCTTTGGACTTTCAACAAAGTTTGGACACTCAATCACATGGCCTCTCAACTTAGACAACCATAGTATGAAGTGGCCCTTAGATTCCAAAATAATTCATGAAACGGCAATCACTTTTGATTGTGTAAAAGAGCAACTAGGGAGAATAAAAATTTGTGGAAAAACATAAGGCAAGCCACCCTAATACCCTATTGTAGCCATACTTTCTAATTAGATTCTTTAGAGGGTTGAAGAAGTATCAATTTTTTTCACAAAGGTTTGAAATGGCAATAAATTGCAATGCTTTGACACCTCAAAATTATGAAAGCCCTATTTTTGGCTACTAAGCTAAGCCCATCTCTTGCACACACACCAAAAGTATCACTATCACATCCCAAGAATGCAAATTACTTACTAGCCATCAAAATACCTCTGTGAGTGGCTAGAATGGGGTGAAAATTGTGAAGTGCCACAAAAAGGTACCTTATCTTAAGATGTCCATGAACAAAGGATTTCACACCCATCTTATTGTCCATATGACAATACTAGTATATAACAAAATATGATTTGGACTCAATGATAATTTGGAAGCTATTGTCAAGAAGTTATTGAAAGTCTCATTCATGTTAAGGTCTTCGTTTTTCAAAATTCTTGAGCTCAAGATATAAAGAAATGTGTGTGAGAAAAAGATGTGAATAATGGGAATATATATTGATTGATTGATTTTTCTTTGAAACGGATGGTGAGATAGAAAAATAGAAAATTTTGTAAAAATGATGATATTCCAGATACCATTTTCAATCTATACAGTCTAAACCATTTAGGTCAATTATAGATTTCAGACCATGCAATCTAAACTATAAAAATGCCAAAGTTGTAGAATGACTATCATTTAAAAAAAATTGTAATAATAGAATATATATATATAACTTAGTTCAATTCCCTAGCGATGGTTGTTGGATTGTAAGTAGGAAGAGAGAGTTTCTACCTAGAGGAGTGAAGTCCACCAAAGTCGAACACACCATATGATCACCAAATATCTCTAAACTCAATTTCAATGATGAAACACATTAGATGAAATTCAGCTAGTCTATAGGGCTGCAAGATTCCCCTGAGTTCTCGGACTAGTAGAATTTGGCGACAACAATAGGATGACATGGCAAAGCAAATACCATGTTAGATAACAATAATAAAATTATTTTTTAAATATTATTTTGAAAAAAAAATCAAACTTTTAAGAAATTGTAATTATGGCCAACAATGACTAGTTCCCAATATGGAAAACCAACCTGAAACAACTCTCCAATGTAGCTAAAAAAATCTAATGATGGTCTTTAGTACACTCATCATTGTCACAAAAAATGTGGGGGCTCCTAATCATACCAAAAGAGTTTCTACAAGCAAAGAGGGATATCATACTTTTTACATTATGGTGAATGATATAAATGTATATGATATTATATATAATATTGTATTGTACTTGATTTCCAATATCATATACCATAATATAAAAAGCACAATATAGTATAGTACTTAGAGAATTCTAATTTGGAATTTCATACAATGTTTACACCTTTTCTCCTCCTCTATCTTGACTAAGATTATGGGAAAATATATGCATTCACTTGGGAACAAATTTGAGAACAAAATTGAAAACATTGAAGCAACATTGAATTCTTGAATGTTGTCCTTTCAAGAGACATTCCTTATGAACATTGTTTCTTACTAAAACATGGTTTAGGAGAAGAAAAAACATCTAGACAAACATTATTCAGGCCCCCCAATTCTAGTAGTTTAAACAACATCTATCACATCAAATTTGCCATATGATAGAGCCCTCATAACATCCCAAGCCACATTTTGGGTGCAAGTGTAGGGAAAGTACATGCAAGCTTTTTCACCCTCCAAGACAAATGCAAACAGAGTTCAAGTTGATTTCTAACATGGTATCTTTTATACTTCATTGTAGGAGATGGCCCAAGGCATACAATCTCCTTTAATTTCAAGAATGCATAACATTCAGTAGCATGCACTATCATTACCTTGATTCTACAATATAGTAGAACCGCCCATTACCAGCCACTTAAGCATTTTGTGAATGATCTGGAGTAGTAGTAGAAGGCATTGTTAAATTTTTGCCATGTAGAGAGATCAAAATGATGGGTGTTGTCAAATTTTCATAATTTTTTTTCCTTAAATTCAAATTTTTATGAATTTTAGAAGCCAAAAGTTAGCTTGCTCCCATCCCCAATACATAGATTCTTCCATCATTGCTCATCTAAAGACTAATTTGGCTCTCAAGATGGCTACAGATGTGTCATTACAATGATGGCTACAAGATGGTGGTAAACCCAAAACTTAATGGTTACCAGTCTGTCATCTCTTTGTTGAATTTCCCATTACCTATGTATTGACCATGGGTTCTGGTTGGTAATGCATGGTTCTATCATACATGGTGTAAAATATTCCACACCCAACAATACTTCATCAGTAGCTAAGTGGACAAGTGGAGGCTCAATGTGATGAGCAGGGTGCATGGAAGAAAGGCAGTGAACATGAAAACTAGTGAATGTTATGGATATGAATTTTTGTGTATTGCATAGTTACGTAGAATTGCAGTAACAATCAGATTTTTTTGTTTAGATCCTCTAATCCATCAGATTCTGGAAGTCCCTGGAAGCCAGCTTAAATTCTTTGCTCATTTGCATTCTGTTGATCAAAAGAAACCTCTCAACACATTTTGAAGGTTTCCAACTAACTTCAATCCTATTAGTAAACTGACTCATGCCAAACTTTTAAGCCAACAAGATATTTGGGAGGATTACTACCAATTTTTTTTTTCCTTGTAACTTTGAATGTTATAATCTTGCAATCGATGCACTTGATATTTTTTGAAAAGTTTATCACATATTCACTTAGTAGTAAGGTAATCCATTTCTAACCACTTAAGCAATTGAGCATATCTAGAGCGCAAGTATGTTGAGTAGAAAATTTTCCCCATGTGTATAAATAGATTTCAAGAGGACTCCATAATTTTTAACAATTTGATTTCCCAAAACACAATTACCATGAATTTTCTAGGTGAAGATTATGTTCGTCCTATATTGGTCATATATGTCATCCCAAGGACTGGTTGCATAAGCGATAGTCCTCTAGCCCAATCATAATACTCCATTCTTGATCTCTTATTCATCTCAAACCTATACAAAAATAGAACTCCCTGCACTACCCAAATGGGGATGTCATTAGGAATGGGATGGCTCCTATAGTCTATGGTAGTAGAGGCTCGAAATCCGCTCAAGCACTAAAAACGCCCACCTCCTCAAATGTACATGGTTTGTACATGTGGTTTTTTCATTCTTACAAGGATGTATCAATAGTGTACATTTGAAGAGGTGGGTGGTTTTAGAGCCCTATGCCATTTCAACTTCAAAAATTTATAACTATTTCCACAAAATTCCAAAAAACATGAAACTACTTGCATTAGATGCCAATTGCACTTGTCTTTCTAAGAAAATTTACTGAAAAATATTTCAAGAAGTTCCACCTCCCACAAATTCAGTTTTAGCTCTTTGAAGGGCACTTTATGGACCTCCTACCTTACATCAAGATCCTGTAAATGAACCGTGCACCTTCTAAATGCATGTCTTGAGCCTATTGTTGATGATTTATAATTACCTACATTCAACATATAGAAACTTCGTAACTTATTCATATGGTTCCCAAAGAATGCATCATTCGCTAAATCCATTGGAAATTAAAACATCAATCCACTCTCACAAGTTTCACTTATCAAGACAACTCCATAAAAGTAAATTTTTGCCATGTAATAGTTCTACACTCACAATTGCAATTAGTGTCAATTAACCCTTGAACGCCGGGCTAGTGACTGTGGAAATCAGACATTTTGAAACCATGTGACATCATCCACTTTGAAGAAATCAAAAATACTCATTGGGAGTCAAACTATTGTAGAAGATCTCCCCTTTCCACCCCTAATTCCGAGGATGAATAGTTGCAATTCTATCCTACAAAGGAAAATTCCTTGACATTCATCAGACATAAAATGTCCACTGCATCGTTTAGGGGTTAAAGGATCACATACCTTATAGCTAAAGTGAGCATACTCTGGCCAAGTGTGCCCAGAATCATCGATTCTATCTGAACAAAAGAGTACAAGTGATAGAACAAACTTTTAGTGAAAAAGTATGTTCCCACTTAGTGTTAGGAGTGATGTTGGCAATGTAAATCTAGTATAGAAATAGGTGGAAATTCATTCCTAACACCTTCAATAACAACATTCTTTAACACCAAGTGTAAACATAACTTTAAGTTACACCATAAATTCTAACTGAGCTTTAGCCGTTGGTGGACATAAGTTAAAACTTAATTATCCCCACCGCATGAATCTTGCACTATCTTAACACTTGAATGCCGGATTCATGACCATGGAAATCAGCCATTTTGAAACCGTGTGACATCATCCACTTTAGAAAAAACAGAAATACTCATTGGGAGTCAAACTATTGTAGAAGATCTTCCCTTTCCACCCCTAATTCCGAGGATGAATAGTTGCAATTCTGTCCTATACAAGAGAATTCCTTGTCATTCATCGGACAATAATCATCTGCCGTGTCGTTTAAGGGTTAATTGGAGTGGCTTTGGCAGCCTTATTTAATAGTTATTGATCAACTTTTGTGGCACTGAGTTACAGTACGTGCACACTGTTTGAGGCATGCCTGCTTTGGTACAGACCGGGCAGTCAGCCTTGCCTTTTTGCCTGTAAGTTATGACTGATGAACTCTGCTTCTCACAAGCAAGCCTGCCTCAAACAGTAATTAACTTATTCATTTGTCTCAGAAAAAACAAAAAAACAAAACTGCAATTAACGTAACCCTTAAAGTCCCAAGGTCATTTTTCTGTCAAAAAACACTCAAAACTGTCATTTCTGCTGCGTTCACCTAAGAAAAAAAATTTAATTTAAATTTAAAGAAGTAACTATAGGATCTTGTACTCTACTTGTCTTAGACCAAGTGGTAAAAATTTCATGAAGTTTAAACCATATAGATTGACAAATATTAGCATTCAAAGTTGGAATTTTCTTTTTGAACATTGGCTTGTAATTTCAAATGACTTTGACCGCCTTTTGTTGAATTTTTGGTACTTTGGACTTTGAATTAAAAAAAAAAAATTGTATTGAAGAATTGAGTTGATAGTCTAAGAAAAAAAATTTTAACTTGTGATTTTTGTTCTTTAAAAAATTGTTAATTAGAAGTAGGTCCAAGATTACAAGAAAAAATAAATCATTAATAGCTCTAAGATGGGATTGAAATACAATAATCCCAATGGTGAGATTGTTCTAGCAAGCAAACTTAACCTTGCCAAGACAATTCTTTTTGAAAAATTGTGAAAATTGCATTGAAAAATGAATTCTATAAGTTCATTTTTCAAGAAGATGCTCATATGGACCAAAAAACAAGATTGTTCATCACTTTCGCATCACTAATCCAAATGGAATCAATCAAAGCTTCAAATGTAGACAAAAATATAATCTATGAGGAAAGAAGATCAATTTTCTTTTTCAAGTTTTTGTGGATTTATTTTTTTGCATGGTGATATGAAAATTATGTTTAAGATTGCATAACTTTTGCTCATAGACATTGATTGAAATAAAAATCATATTCCCACAAAGAAGTTTTTCTATCTTATAAGAAATTTTCAAATAGTTTCACTAAAAATTGAGGTCATAGAAACCTACTCGAAATCCATTTTGTCCCCCAAGTGGACAATGGATCTTTAGGGGTTAATTGCAATCATTGTTGAGCTTATGCTTTTTACATAATTTAGACCCACTTTTTTCAACAAATTGTTGCATTGATAGGAAGTTAGTTCCAATTGTTTTGTGTGCAATTGTGCACTTGGTCAAATTGATTGATTTGAGTTTTAGAATGGGAATAGAGAACCCTTGAGTGACCACCATTCACTGAGAAACTCTATGTGCATATTACTAAAAACTACTCCCCATTGATCCATGTAGTAACTTAACCCCTAAAGGATCAAACGGCATTTTTGGCAATACACCGGTTTAGGGCACCTTAGTATGAATTGGAATTTTTATTTTTTTTCTTAAAAATTTTCACAAAACATGTGTCAAAGGGGTAGCTTTTAGGCCCAACAATTTTTATAACTTTTGAATACATGGTTAAAAAGTTATTGTATAATATGTAGTTTTCATTGCTCGGTGGGTAACTCAGACAACATTAAAAACTTCTTTAAAAATCACTTTTTTTAAAAATTGAAATTAATTTTTAATTTTTAATTGTTTTTTTATTAATTTTTATATACGTAGAAAGCTTTGAATCATTCCATTTTGATTAATGAGATGAAATTTATGAAGAGTTTTAATTGTGGGTAGTTTGTGGGTAGTTACGGAATCTCCATTCTAAAATGAACTTTGAAGACCTTTATTTAACTCAATTTTTAATATTGGGGGAAAAAAATTAAAGTAGTGGATGGAGATTGTTTATTACAATGTTACAACCATTGGGATTGTCATTTTTCAATTCCATAAATAAATTCTGAACAATGTAGCTAACAAGCCTTGGAGAATGAATCCAAAGGAGCACCACCATTTTGGACATTTTTTCATACAATTGTGACCTTATGAAGTGCAGCTGCCTGGGTTTTTGCAGGGACAAGAAAAAACTTTTTATCAATTTTGAATGCTAATATATTGCAATCTACATGGTGGAAATTTCTGAAATTTTTTCCACTACTTCTCAAACCAACGTACAACAAGAGCCTATACTTACATGAGTCCAAAAATGTATTTTTTCTAAAATTTGGTACTTGTACTAGAAATGGCAATTTTGCAATGTTTTTGGTGATAACCATTAGGAAAATTCTGAGTTCAAGGGAGGGCTGTGAGTTTTAGATTTTCAGCCCCCTCCTTGCGGTGCAAATATAGAAAAAATAAAAATAAAAATTGAAAATTTTGACATGTCTCTGATGTGGCACTAGTAGTGCCACGTCACATTTCAAATTTAAACAATAAAAAATAATTTTTAATTTTTTTTCCATAATTGCACCACGGGGTGCAAAACTTGCAACCTTGTTGAGACCTGAAAATTTTCCTAATGATACTCAAATACATTACATTTAGGGGTTAAGAGAAGTTTGATTGTACATGGAAACATATATGCATACATGCACATGGGGCATTACCAAATATGGGATATGAATATAGATATGACATACAAATATTAGCATTTGGATATTGGAATAAAATATGGTATTATAATATGTTTGTAACACATCTTTACATGACTTGTTTAACCCCAAACTTCCTTGCACATCATATGATAATTTTCACTAGGGGTAGAAACCAAATTGAAGTATTTTTTTCATATATGGTGAAACCAAAATTCAAATTTACAAAAAAACATCAATTTTATTGAATTGGCACTATTCCATGCACCAAATTGACATGAATTTACATTAGCTTTTTATGTCAACAATTATGAAAATTCTTATGCTACTTGCATTTCATTCTTGAACCCGAAAGGCTGGTGTTTTTTTTGGAAGAGGATTGGTTCCAAACTACCAATTTTTGATGCATATTCCAAAAAACAAAAATTCAATTTTTTTTTAATTCTAATTGTACAAAGGTGTGTTACCCCTAAAAGCTCAAGGGGTTCGAACAAAACAACAATGCGCAATGAAATATAAGTTCTAAATTTTTTTTGAAATTTGCATTAAAGAACATAATGTGAAGCATAAAAAGTAGAAAGTATTCGTATAGTAAAAAAACTTTCTATTGATTTGTTAATAGGCAGGCATGTTCCTCCTAAGGGGTGTTTGAAAATATATTATTTTATGTCCTCCATGTTAGTGCAAATAGGGCTCCTATACGTACTCATTTTTTAACATTGAAGACGTTTCTAAGATTATTTTTTAATAAAACCTCTTCACCATGAAGTCCTTCCCAATGAACAATTTTTATTTTCTTTGTAAATTTTTTTTCCTATTTTTGACAAATTAAAACGTCAAAGTGTCTATTTTCTTCAAAATTTGAGCGCACTCTATTTTGTAAATAAATTTTAACTTTTAATTTTTAACTATAACCTTTTAACCCCTACATGTTTCAGACTATGATTTCTCCAAAAATACTCCAAAACTGTCATTTCTAGGACAAGCGCCAAAATTTAGGAAAAAAACATTTTTGGACACATGTAATCATAAGATCTTCTAGTACACTGATTTTAGAAGACGTGGAAAATTTTTTAGAAATTTCTACCATGTAGATTGTAAGATATTAGCATTTGAATGGACAAAAGTCCTTTTGGGGGCCCTGTAAAAAAATAGGCAGCTGCACTTCACAAGGCCACATTTGTATGAAAAAAATTCCAAAATGGTGGTTACTCTTTGGATTCATTCTTCAAGGCAAGTTGGCAACATTCTTGAAAAGTTTCGGATCATTTGAAATTGTACAACATATAGGAAAAAAATAGTAAGTAGAAAGAAGTAGAGAATGATTCAAAATACTAAATTGTGAAGAATTTTGTTATGGAATTGAAAAATGCTAATCCCAAAGGCTGTAATGTTGTAATAAACAATCTACATCCTATCATCTTATTTTTTTTCCAAAAATATTTAAAATTGAGTTAAATAAAGGACTTCAAAGTTTATTTTAGAGTAGAGAATCTATAACTACCCGCAAACTAAAACTCCTCAAAACTTTCATTAATCAAAATGGAATGATTCAAAGCTTTCCATTTATACATAAATTGAGAAAACCAATTTCAGATTTTTATTTCTTAAAAAAATATATTTTAAAGAAATTTTTGGGCTACCCGAAGATCAATGAAAATTACATATCATGCCATAACTTTCTAACCATGTAGTCAAATGTTAGGAAAATTGTTGGGCCTTAAAGCTACTCCTCAGGCATAGTTTGTGCGAAAATTTCAAAGAAAAAACCCGAAAAACTCTATTTGTAGTGAGCTGCCCAAAATCGCAATGTTGCCAAAAAACGTAGTTTGGTCCTTTAGGGGTTAACTTTTGGTATAGACCTAGAACTTTTTTAGGTCTAAAATTTTGGTGATATGTTATTATTAGCATCATACTAATCATCCTCAAATATTATTCTGTTTTTTAATATTTCAAAAGGGCATAGTAGTGGGAGTACTAGCCAAAAGCACACCAAAGTGGAACAAAAACAACAATGTTTCTTCTAATGACCCATTCTTACGTATATGATGTTAGGTTCAGTTATGAAATTTTTTAGAAACAAATACATAGTCTAGCTTACTCTAAATCACCCTGCAATGCAAAGAGGTTAAGTGAATTGCCAATACTCTAGTCATATTTATAACAATTTCTTAAGCAATGAAGAATTTTTTTAATTTGAAATCCAAATGGTGAAAATTTAGAGACAAGCATTTGAAATAATTATGTAGGAAATTTTCTTAAGAACTTTAACTTCAAAGATTGCAAGATAATAAGGCTTGAAATTGCCCCAACATAGCTATCAAAGTTTGACCTCTTAGAATGTAATTTGAGAACTAAGATTTGTTTTTTTTGGACAATTTCATGCCATACAGTACTAATTACATACATGCCAAATTTTAGAAGTTGATGAGGATTTTAACAAAAGATGCCCCAATTGCTTGAGCTACCAAAAAAATTTGGACAACATAAATTTTGATCCAGACACTCGATCAGAAAGAAGATTATATTCACACTAAGAAGATACATGTTCACACCTTTTGTCAAAACTTTGTGAATATCCAATTAAAATTAACTTTGTAGGAACCTATTTGGATTTTAAATTTTCTATTCAACAAACAATTGGCCTTTAGAGGTTAATATAGTTTGGCACCATTAAACTAGGCTTTCCACCTTCTCTCCCTTCTAGCTCCCCAAACATAACTTGAATAGAGCCAATTTATAGACATAGGATAGTTTCTCATTGGATGAAGATAGACATGTTATTTTTCTATAACATGACACTACTTTAGTATTACAATGCCCTTCTTGTAGCCCCTTGATTGAGCATTTTACCAAGACTAATTCTATTGGTAAAATGCAACTAGTATTTGGTAAGTTTTTTTCTAGTTGTGTTGGTAATTTCTCTCCTCTTTGTAGAAGGGGAGCTAGTTTTTTTCCAAGGGCACTAGTTTTGTCCTCTCCTTATCAAAATCTTCTAGTTCATTTTCTTTAGTATCAAATTCTTCTCATCCACTTTCCTTAAACTTCAAATTGACAAAGTCTACAATCTTCTTCTTTTAACCCCTAAAGTTCCTTGACTATGTTATCACCAAAAACTCTCAAAAACTGCCATTTCTAATACAAGTACCAAATTTTTGAAAAATATCATTTTTGGACACATGTAAGTGTAGGATGTTGTACTACACTAGATTGAGAAGATGTGGATAAATTTCAGAAATTTCCACCGTGTAGATTGCAAGATATTAGCATTTGAAGTGATAAAAATCCTTTTTTTGGCCTTGTGAAAAAATGAGCAGCTACACTTCACAAGGTCACATTTGTATGAAAAAATGTCTAAAATTGTGGTGCTTCTTTAGATTCATTCTTCAAGGCAAGTTGGCAACATTCTTGAAAAGTTTCGAATCATTTGAAATTGTACAACATATAGGAAAAAAATAGTAAGTAGAAAGAAGTAGAGAATGATTCAAAATACTAAATTGTTAAGATTTTAGTTATGGAATTGAAAAATGACAATCCCAATGGTTGTAATGTTGGAATAAACAATCTACACCTAATGTTTTTATTTTTTTTCCAAAAATATTTAAAATTGAGTTAAATAAAGGACTTCAAAGTTTGTTTTAGAGTAGAGAATCCATACTTGCCCTCAAACTAAAACATCTCATAAATTTTGACTCATTGATCAAAATGGAACAATTCAAAGCTTTCTATGTATATATAAATCTAAAAAATCAATTTCAAATTTTTATTTTTGAAAAAAATGATTTTTTTCAGATCTGCCCGGACTGCCTAAGTTGAGAGACAAACTACATATTAGGCCATAACTTTTGATTCATATTTCCATATGCCCTGAAATTTAGTGCATAGGAAAGATATTCCTCGTCCACACCTTCTAATAAAGTTTGGGCCAAAAATATGAAAACTTATAGTCACACATACCTGCCCAAAAATACTATGTTGCCAAAAAAACGCACCTTGGTCCTTTAGGGGGCAAATACATGATGGTTTTGAAACTATACTCCAAACTTTATTTCATTATATTGGGTAGACAGAAATAGCGAAGCATGAATTAGATACCACAACCAACCCTAAAGTGTCCAAGAACATACCCACCTCTAGCAAGCTAGCTAGGTATCAACCTTGGATTTGAAATCATGGCAAGCCGCTAAGATTTGACAATTTCATGAAAGCGGTGGATGCATATCCACTTTTTATTTTAGCACAACGGGTGGTTGCCAGTCCTACCAATTTTTTGTCCAATTTTGAATCTTCCATTTACACACTCTAAACAATTATTTTTCCAAAGGCATTGATTAACAATGAACTATTGGCGTTTCTCCCTAAACATTGCATTTAATATTGAGTTTCGTTGCAAACGGTAAGATACTAAATACTAGCCACAAGTGGCTCGGCAAAGAAACACAAAGAACCACAAGGACAACAAATAGAAATCTAGGACAAACGGAATAGATTGATGAGGCAAGGAAGGACCCCCCCCCCCATGTGCATAACACATGCAACGCAAAGCTATGAGGTTTCTTACGGTTGGTTGAAAGAGGCAATGACACCATACCGTTGTGTCAGTGGATTTGGTCAAAGGGGTTGGAATATGTACAAAGTTGGCAAAGACATTCAAAGTCACCTACCTTGGCTATCTTGCATCCTCACCGCAAAGAAGTCAAATATGCATCTATGCTTCATGAAAATGTCAAGAAGCTTGTGCTATGCATCTGGGGAGTATTCTAGAGAGTTGCTAATTTGGGCCCATTTGGCCCTCCTGTAATTAAAGAAGTCATGCCACATGTGATGCAAATAACACTACACCGTGTCGAACAGAGAAGCCTTGCCTTAGAAAATCGCGGGGCTTCTAGTTGCAAGTAGATGTGGCCCAAATAATGGAAAATCCCATGGTCATATAAAATCAGAAACATAATAATAAACCCCCGGATGATGCCATATGAACCAATATAATATCACATCTCCATTATCCCCTCAAAAGATGTCATGGAGTCTCAATATACATCATATGTGGTAAAAGATAGTAGAAAAAAAGTCATATCCTCCATAAACTCCCCCTTAGAGAAGTGTTTGATAGAAGAATGAGTGTCATGAACGCACTACAACTCCAAACTAAGAGTGTGACGTGTCACTGAAAAGTTAACAAAAAGTTCTACAACCTCTCCAAAATTCACTCAAAACTAAGGTACTATCCGACTTTTATGGTCGGTCAAAATTCACCCTTCCCAACTCAAAGGCAGCTCACCTACACTTCACTCTCAAACCCATAACTTTCACATACTAGCTTCAAACTAAGAAAATAATACCATTTTGGAAAGTTAACATGAATATCTACAACCTCTTTAAGTCTCACTTAAAACTAACGTACTGTCCACCTTTCATAGTTTACCAAAGTTCACTCTCTTGAAAGTCCGAGGCAACTCCAAACATTTCACTCCTAAACTCATAATTTGCATATATTAACCTCAAACTTAATGAGTGATAACTTTTCGGAAACACAAAAAGAAGATACACAAGCTCTCAAAATTTCATTGCAAAACCTCTATGTGCAATGTGCAATGACTTCCCAAAGTAACGACTTCTCCCAAGCAAACAAGGAGGAAGAAGAAGATGACTCTCAACCTTCATGCTATCCACATAAGCAAGTGGATTTTGGCCACTAAGATGCCACATGGGCCATAATACACTCATGGACCACCTCTTATCCTTGATAAGTCTATCTTCATCATCTACGTGAACTTCTAATCTATTAAAAACACCAAAGAAAGGTAAAACAAGCTTTACCTTTTGTTTTTTACAACTTCAAACACGTAAACTAAAATACTAAAATATCTTAAAGTATAGAAATCAAAGATCTAAATGTTTGTCAAATAAAGGTGAAAAAAAGAGTTCAAGTGAAGTATGATCCCATTTGTTTCTTGAGACTAGTAAAAAATAATCCTCCAATTTAACAAACAATTATGTATTTTCACATAATGAATGCATTTACAATGTGACAACGGGCTAAGATTGTTTGTTGAAAAACCAAGTTATTTTTCTAAATCTACAAAACCCAAGGAACAATTGTATGCACCTTGAGCCAAATTCTTTTGATTAAATTGAATTTGTGTGGAATGCCAATTGAGAAAATACTTTGTCTCTAAATAAGACATAGCTAAGAACTTAGATGTCTTTGCCCAATAGAAGAATATTAATGATATGAAATTCCTATTGCCATGCATGTGATTGAGCTTATGTTTGATATTGTGAAACCAAAGACTCGTGATGAGAAAGAACATTACTCGCCACTCTTGTGACTTGGAGCATGAAACTTTGCAATATTTGTACATGTTGCTTTTTCATTGTACCAACAATGTACAGGTAGTTTACATTTCATGAGGTGGGTGATTTTAGAGCCTATTGCATTTCAACTTCAAAAATTCATAACTAATTCCACAAAGTTCCAAATCATATGAAACTACTTGAGTTAAATGCCAATTCCATTTATTTTTCTAGAAAAATGCACTGAAAAATATTCCAAGAAGTTAAATTTTTTTATTTTTTTATACAAATGAAATGAAATTTATTCCAAGAAGTTTCACCTCCCCAAATTCCAAATTCAGTTTCAGCTCTTAAATGGGCGATTTATGGACCTCTTACCTTAGTCTTTAAGGAATTTGAAGTTAATAGTTTTGTTTAATAAATGGAACCCCAAATGACTGCCGTGGCTGCAGGTGTGAAAGTACTTACGTGGTGAGGTCGCTAGGCCGGCAGGAGGCTCCTGCATCGGAGTGCTGGAGTGAGTGCTTCGAGATTGAAGCCATATTAATTTCATCTCGAAGAATCTTTATGACGCCGTAGTGCCTGATCAGACCTCACGTACTGCGGTACTACCAATTTGATGTCCTTGGAGTACGTCTTGACTCTGGAGTCTTGACCCGACTCTCAAAATCCAGCAATCGAGTATAAGTTAAGTTAGTAGGAAGAAAAATTCATTAAGGAAAGGCTGGTGGAATCAATCATGAAACCTTCAGAACTAAGCTTATCTTACGTTGCGGGAACCTGGGAATGCAGGCAGATGCAGTCACTGAAGTTATAGTATGCCCTCGCACCCATAGTAGTCGTCACTAATTACAACTGAGCACAGTTACTACTAATAAACATAAAATTACTGTTACTGGATCTTATTGGCAATTGAAAGAGGATTTCAACGCACTTGAGCATGCATCTTCAGGACACCGTATGAATAAGTAATGAATTTTCAAAGTATCATCTCTGGGTGTACTGAAAAACCAACACTAAGTAGTACTCCGTAAGTAGACTCTCGTAGCTTCCCATGTTCTGAATGTGTTCATCGTATGTGATCGATATCTAAGGAAAATGTGATTTTTTTTTGAGACAAATGAATCGGACCAGAATTCCATTGCCTGAAGTGACGTTTTTTAAGTCGAAATGTAGGTGTTGCGATTTGGGGCAGTGTTGATTATGGGTGTACTGACCGTGTACATAGTACATACCTTCAATACTGAAATTCGGTGCTGTTAAAAAAGGCTAAACTGAACTGAATTGGTTCCTTACCGTAGTTTTAATTAGCTTCCAGACTCACTCCAGAGGATTGTCAGTTTTCTGTTGTGTTCTGCACCTGACAAGTCAACGACAGACCAATTGCAGCAGTCTCTGCACTTGCTTGCTGCCATGCTGCCATGTCTGGCGGGACATGATTTCAGTCATCACCCACACTTGTTGGACACCCTGGAATCATGAGAGAATTCGACCAGTAACTTTTAGGGTAGTTAGATGCAATAAGGAGCTGAGGGGTACGTGTTCAAGAAGCACTGCTTCTGGCTTTCAAAGCAAGGCATGTATCTCACTTTGATTCGTTTTTCACTCTAATTATTCTGACTCTTCCTGAAGAAGTTATGAATGTTTGAAGTTGGAATGGGTGTGCTCTAAAATTTCATGCATCAAATTTGGAGGGTTTAGCAACGTTTGAAGCATTTGTAGAAGCATTTGTAGCAATGTTTGAAACACGTGTAGCTACATTTGGAAATTACTTTAGCTCGCAACGTATTGATATTTTTCCGCAAAAATGAAAATTTTGGAACCTACTTCTGTAAACGAGCAATCTTTTTCACCAACCATGTTAAAAAAAACGTTGTTCACTGAGAAGGTTGACGGAATGTCAATTGTGTGAAATTACGTTTTCGTGTTCCACGTTCAAACGCTGTTGTATGGTGTGAACCCTAGTAGTGCATCCATACCTTGAAATGTTCTCCATCTGGGGGATTAATCGTGTTTCAGAAAACGCTAATGTTTACTCCTCCGTTAGTAAGAGGACAATATTGGCAGTTTTACGACAGTACGTTTAACAACAGTTTTCACCCTTACTTGTAAGTGGAGTTCACAGTTCAATAGAAGTTAAAAATGTTACACTGGGAGACTTGGTCGGTCTCTGTCCCACAGGCGTGCGTAAATCAATTTCAATGTGACTACTACTTGTTTCATCGAGCTCACTTAACTTGCACTTCACATGGCCATATTAAATGACCATAGAGGGGTACTCCGGCGGTGTCTGCTGTGTGTCTGATAGGCGTTGTCGCAATCCCCAGGATGTCTGCCTTCTCAAGTACACCTCCAATTTTGGCGTATGTCTCATCCCACTAGCTTGTCCCTTCCTGCTCTTCGAATCACTGCCTTCGAATTATTACTGCAAGCTCCGAAACTCGCGCATATATACATGTGCTTGCATTGGTCGGTCGCTGGAGTTCAATGCGACTCACCAATTCTACCATCCATGATGCAATGAAATATTCTCTCAAACATATGCACAAACACAGTAAATTTCAACACAGAAATGGTAATTTTACTAGCTAAGCTAGCTACTTCACCGCCGATCGACTTGCAATACTTTCAATTCTCTCGCTTGCTCGCTCGCTCTATTAGATTAATTTGTTCTACGTAAAAAAGGTCTGAACAAACGAAAGATAGCACCGTGGAAGTTGTAATCAACTGCACTGATTTACATATTAATCCAATCATCCGATCCCAAATGCCAAGGGCAGGACATTGCGCTAGTTAGTATCAACTCGATCAGCAACTGACCTAAAAAATAATCAAAACTTAGTACGCACTCCCCTTCGCTAAATCCCTAGTGAAGTAAAAACTTCTAAAACTTAACATAATGCATGTGACCCTTCAGTGCAAACTAAAAGCAAGTAACGTAATTGTAAAAACTTCCCGGTTCATGCACGCCTTGGGCTCTACGCCCCGAGTCTGTCCAAAAACCCACAGTCGGACGGTCCCAGCTATCTGGCTAGCTTGGTGGATGGGTAGTAAGTAGTACTCTTGCATCAGTTGCTGCAGCTCCCTAGTGTCTTATTACAGAAAGGTCTGTCTATCGATCAGATTCAATCTCGATCAGCGTAATTTACACAGTCACAGGGTATCAATCAGAGTCTGCATGTCACTATAATTGTACAATCCAATATCTCTCTCTCTCTCTGATGCAACCCTATGGAGGAGCTAGCTTAACTTAGCCTAGATGATATTTCTTCCCCACTGTCAACCACGTTACGATATAGTGCATGTTCCAGTCTTCCAGAGGCTGGAGATTTGTGCATCATGGGCCTGGCCGGTCGATAGCTAGTAATATGCGATCTTCACAAGCTGTACCTTGGATTTGGCTGTCAGGCTGTTCAACTTCCTTCCTAAGTTCAGAAACGCCATGGCCAGCTATCTATCTAGTGAAAGCTCAGACTCCAAGGGAACATCAGAAAAATATAGGCTATATAAGTTTAATTTTCTTTGGAAGATCGATCGAAACAAGTCGGGTGGTTGAGAGAAGAGGGAGTATCGATCAATGTCAATCCAGTTTTTTGATTCGATCTCATCACAAGAGTAGCTCAATTAGGGCATGAAAAACCTGTTGCCACATTTGCATCTCCAAGCCTCTGGGTAGTACTCTTGTTGTGTCAACGACCCGTGTGGCCCTCCCAGGGAAATGTGAATCGGACTGCAGGGTACACAGGTTCCACACTTGCCTGCGCAAGAAGGCGGAGCCGAGCCTAGTAGCAACCTGTGTCCTTGGATTGATTTCACGCTTCCGGCTCCTTCAACGTTGCCACGGATAATGTTTATATGAGGTGATGGCAAATCCTGCAACATGCACAATCATGACAATTTATATTTAAAATGAATGTACTATTCTCATCGAATGTTGACCATCAGTGATTTCTCATTAATTAACTAATAATATCTTGAGCTGAAATTGCAATAAAACCAGGTTCCTACAAACATGGGGTCCATTTCAAATGGAATCCACGCCTAATTCCAACATTCCAATGTTCAGTTGCATCCATCTGGCTTATAAGATACAAGCAGTGCATCCACTTCACCAAATCATTTCCCCTTGATTTACAAATGAAATATACAGACCCCTTAAAAGTTTAGAAAGTCTGTATCATTGCAACAATCCATGACCAATCACTAGGGAAACTCATGTCCAGTTGCTGAGTGAGTTGTCTACAATCTTGGCACACATAGGTTCCCTAAAAAATTTACTATAGCAGAACAGTAAAATTAGTGACCAATTGGAGCCAAGTTGGATGAACTTTCAGGACATCAATTCCTCTTCCGATTAGCACTGAAATTAATTCTGGGTCCATTTCAATCGGAATCCACGCTTACTTCCAGCTTACCAGAGTTGCATCCAGCTTGTAAGATACAAGTAGTGTATTCACTTCACCGAATCATTGTCCACTCCCCAAATTTTCACATGAAACAGAAGACCTCCTAACTTTTAGGAAATCTGTTTCATCGCAACTATCCATGACCGATCACTCCAACTACAATACACTCGTGAGTGTTCACCCAATTGGACTCAAATATGACACTACAAATACCACAAGCACAACAATTTTTTCAGTTACCAGTTCCAGCCAAGTCGGATGGACTAGACAGTTATACCGTGAAAGTACAAGTGAAGCATTGGGCCAAATGAATATATATTTACCTGATAGTGGCGGCCACGTTTCCACGTTATTACTGCAAATTCCGTCTCTTGATCATCTGCAGTTAGAGCCGCAGCAGCAGCTGCAATGCTTAACTCGATTTGTGGCGTTGGTGAAAAACTCGCAGTACTGACCATTGGCGCAGCTGCTGAAACAAGATCATACATGAAAGAAACACAACAACGAAGTTACAATCCAATCAACACAACAGCACCGATCTCTCAGTGCGTCACAGGCAAGCAGACGTCCTTAAACAGCAAAATTTTGAAACTGTCTGAGAAGCTGTACGTGTAGACTGACGACGTACTCACCAGGAATATGTCGACCAGCAACAACGGCAAGAAATGGCTGCACCATAGTCAGACTGAGAATCAACAGTCGGCAACTGAGAAGTGGCATTCTTGGAATACTATTACAAACCATTCCTCGCCTCAGTCTCTGAAATTTAATTGCTCAGTCCCACAATACCCTATCACAGAAGCTCCTAATGAGGTGCAAACTACGCCACCGAAGCTAGCCCTGATTAATCCTTGAGGAACCCCACCACCAGGCACCACTAATTAATAGCTGAGAATCAAATCGAATTGAATCCACCAATTCAAAATCACTGCAAAGTGGTATAAAGCTAAGCTACTGGGAAGAAGTTTCTCAATTTGTGAGATTGGTCCTCAGCTAGCTAGCTACCACACGAGGTTCAAACACAGAAACGTGTCGCAATCGACACTGACTGAGAGCAAGCTAAGCTTGAGTTATAGCTAGAAAGTTTAAGGTCGATGATAGTGGTTCCGTTGTCGCAAAAAGCAGTTGAAGTCTAGCTTAACTTCAACAACACTGAGCTATGCAATATGATACTCCCTTGAGCCTCCCTACAGGCGGCTGAAGCTCCAGGGTCTTCATAGCTCTGCCCTAGACAGGCCAGGAGTCTTCTGTGAGTACTTCAGTAGCTAGCTAGCTCTCAGTCAGGTAGCAAGCCATGCCAGTGCCGTCCTTCCTTTCATGCAATTCAGTGCAGAGTCTTCCTGCTCCAGCGCCACGTACTAACGTAACTTAACTGGAGTCGTCTGTGTGTCTGTCTGTCTCTCTAGCCCCTCCCTCTCTGTCTGTCTGTCGATCTCAATTGATGCAGGTGCCTGCAAGAAGTCTCCCCTTATCCCTAGATTGCCCTCGCCCCCCCGCCCCCCTCTCCGTCTCCCTCTAAGTCACTACTCCCGCTGTCAGTTGGCGTTCCTTGCGCGCAGTACCTGTAACTTATTTCCAAACTCGATTGTCATTGACTTAATTGCATGGCTTGGGGTAAGTAACTTAAACTGAAATCGTTCCAGTGAAGTCACATAGCCATAGCACAATGCCACGCTTAACCTACAGAGCTCGCAATTCAAGCGTAACTTTACTGATGATGTCGACTCACTTCGAACTTGTCTGTCTGATCGAGAGTAACTGAAACTGTAATCCTAAGCCTAGCTAGCTAGCTAGCTGGTGCTACATTTCCCAATGCAAGCGAGGTGGTCATTTGCGTGCAGGAGGTGATTAATAAGTAAGAAGAAAGGTCTGGTGAACAACTATAAGCTTCGCTTGCTTCAAATGGCTGTTTGGCATGTGTGGAAGGGACGCAGGAAGCAAGCTGGGTCCGGCCCTTTCTGACTAGCTGTGGTGACAGGCTTGGTGCAGATCGACAGTGATCGAGAGGGGTTTTTTCTCGGGGGAAGGGCCGGGGATGGCCAGGACTCCAGGCCGGGAGGAGCAGATTTCTTGCTTGCTGCAGTGAGACGTGTGGTACGAAAATTACTACTAACTCTTGTCCCCGACCAGGCCACTTGTGGCTGGCTGGCTTGTATCTTTCCTCTGCAATGAAATCACGTTTCATTTGTGTCAAAAAAAATAAAATTACTACTAACTTAACTTAACTTAAGCTTCGCTTCACTTCACTGCAATGAAAATGTTCCTGCAAGGTGAGCTTATGAGGCAAAGGTAGACTTGAATGAAACCGGCGATCGAGGACAGATTGAAATGGTTCGACCTACTGGAGACAGTCTGACATCAGGGCAAGGGAGGCAGCTAGCTTGTACCTGCCTGCTGGGCTTTGCTTGGTGGCCTTGGACTGTACTATCCGTCCCTTTCCTGGCTACCTTTTCCTTTTCCTTTCCACTTCCCTTCCTTGTCTGTCGCTCCACAACATTTTACCGCACTGGTTTTAACCCCTAAACGTCCAGATTCATCTTTAGAATTGATGATTTGAGAAAAATCATTACAAAGTGCTATTTGGAAGCATATTTTGGAATTGATATACAAATGAAAAGTGTAGATTTTGATTTGTAGATTCCATCTGTATGGTTAGATTCACCAATTCTATCACCAATCTTTTTTTATAAATTTTGGAAGAGAAATTCCAAAATTCCTTCAAAATTCAATTACAAGCAAAATATTATCATTTTTTGAGTAAAATTTGTTGGAATGGATTTGAAATGAGGTTCTCTTCACATGGTGATTTTTTGAAATTTTTTTGTTCTTCTAATCTATGACCTCATTTTGGCAAATCCAATTTTCAACTAAAGTCAATGCAGTTTGACCACTTGACATACTTGCACGTTTATAATTTTAGAAAAATATGTACTCAAGTAACACCAAATCCAACCATTAGATAAGATAACAACTTCATAACCTATCTCCACAAATTAGAATAACTATCATCCAAATAGTTAAGAGGATGAAATTCCAGTTTCAATCTGTTCATCGTCCAGAAAATGGACATCGGAGCGCTTAGGGGTTAATTAACCATGCTCCAGGAAGATCTGACTGATGCTGCTTTGTGTTTATGTTTGTGTAAGTGTTTGTGTAAGTGTTTGCGTAAGTGTTTGTGACTAATAAGTGGAGTTTGGCAGCTTGCAGCTGGATGAAAGACCCAAATTACCTGCCGGTCTTCCAATTTCAAGCGGGCTCAGGATGATACTGCTCATACCAACATGTTGACCGATTGAAAACCTTCCTTGTTTCATTTGTTTAAAAATAGTTTAAAAAAGAAAAATTTAATTCCTTGTTTGAAAATGGCCCTCAGTTTTTATCATTATGATAATTAGTGTGGTTAATTGCTGAACTACCGTCTTTCTGATGTCAGACCAAACTGAACTGTTTGAGAAAAACAGACCTGCATTCCATAAGAAATCACTCCCCTTAACTCATGAAGGCCCAGTGTACTGCAAACTGGGTTCTGGAGTCAGTACAATAGAAATAATTCATAATTTGAGAGGAATTGGAATTGAGTTAGGACAATAATGGAGGTCCATAATTTTTTTTTGATAGAGAATGAATTTGAGCAATACGATCTGGAAAATATCACTACATGCAACAATTATGTGTGATTTTACACAACTATGTTTGCCAATCTCCGTATAACATGGAAAATAAGTGGTAAGAATTGCAAAAGACGTGTCCCTTCTACATCTTGAACAACATTGGTGGTGTTGGAGGGGAAAGCAAGTTACACAAAGATGGCACGAGTGGATAGACACTTTTTGGAAAGAAGGTTGCCATAAAGAAATATGGCATATAATATTCCATAGCAAAGCGTTTAGTATTTTCATGTATAATGGTCAATGATGTGCTTTTTATCCAAGCCTTATTCTATCTTTTGTTGCAAATGTTGGCTTCAACTACCCCTATGCAAGTGTCAATGAGTCACGAAAGAAACACAACTAAATTTATGTCAATTTTGAGTATAAATTTTTGTTAACACCCATGTCAAGTGTTTCTCATATTAAGCATGTATTTTCACACATACAAGGTGTAATTTTCAATGTTGAATACTTGGTATGAATTATGAAATCAATGTCTACAAAATTGAAAGATCCTTGCAACAAAAAACTCTTTATGAGGTTGCTAGAGTTGCAAGCTTATACTTGCACATGTTTCATACGTCTTAGTCTACAACATTATATACACTATAATCAAGAAACTCCAAATTCTCACAATAACAACAATGGATTATCCTAATTTTTTGCATTCCCATTGTCTATTACTCATTCTTCAAGCTCATATTATTACTTTTTTCACCATGGCTCTTCTATCTTCAATAATCATACATCTACTAAAGATTTTGTCTATATTCTTACTCTCACCAAAACAACATCAGGACTTAAAGGATAAACATCATTTTTTTCCTCATCAAAAGTAGTTAATTTGAACTATGATTAAGTCCTTTTTGTATCTCACCACAATTCATTTGGGAACCCTTTATAGAATTTGTCACAAAAACTGGTTCAATTTTAGCATTCTCCACCTCAACAGTATATTGACCTGGATTGCACTACAATTCCAAAATTTTCTCTTTAGGGGTATAGTTTACACGCAATTGTATCCAAATTAGCTATTTAGTATTGTTCCTATTAACAAATGGCCAATTCTTTTTTCTAGATCAACTTGTTGGAAGTCAAAAGTATATTTAAAACTTTTTAAATTCTTTTTTTGGAAATCATGTATATTAATTGTGAATTTTAGTAGTACTAAAATAGGTGTACTTAGAGGCAATCCTAGGCTCTCAAGAATAGAGGCAATACATTTTAGGCAAGAATCTTCAGGAGTTAATTGTAGAAAAGGAGCACAATGAGGTGCAACTCCTTCAAATGTAAATTTCTACCCGTATTCCACAAGATTTTTGTTAGTTGGTTGGTGTTATTGGTGGATGTGGTACACTAATGTGCTTTTTAAATTTCATGTATGGTTCTTAGGCTACCCTAGCTTATTTGGTTATTTTGGAATCTTTGAATCCACTTATGAATTCAGATAAAGATTGTTTCAAGTTGTAGGAAAAAAAAATAATTGATGTTGCATTGGAGGAGATTTCAAGCCTGCAAAGGGCCATTTTAGGCCTGTCCCCTTTGTTGATCTTGATGCAATGAGGGAATGGCTAGCCGTTGTCAGAATTTTTTTTCTTTTCAAAATTTAGGAAAAAAAATTGTTCTGAAATGAAAAAAAGAAGTTTAACCCCTAAAGTCCCAATGTCCCTATGGGGGACAAAATGGATTTCGGGTAGGTTCCTATGAGCTCAATTTTTAGTGAATTTTTTTTAAACTTTCTCGTAAGATAGAAAAACTTATTAGCTTTCTGGGAATATAATTTTTATTCCAATAGGTGCTCAGGAGCAAAAGTTATGCCACAATAACCACAAAATGGAGGAGAGCAGGCATCAAATTTTTTTTTATAATATTGAAATATATTTTCTAATTATTTTATTCTCATAGATAATATTTTTGTCTAAATGGGAAGCTTTGATTCATTCCATTTGGATTAGTGATGTAAAAGATATAGAGTTTCTTGTTTTGCGGGCAATTGGAGCATCTTCAAAAAAAATCTTTTTCTTTCACTTTGAATGCTAATATCTTTCAATCCGTACGGTCAAACATCATGAAATTTTCACTATATGATCCAAGAAAAGTTTGGTACAAGTTCCTACGGTTAGATTCTTAAAAAAGTATTTTTTTATTCCTTATATGAATGCATAGAAGTAGCAGTTTTGAGTGGTTTTTGACAGAAAAATAGCCTTGGGACTTTGGGGGTTAAGATAAAAAATATTTCATTTAAAAAAATAATGACATGGCCAAACTTCGGCCATGTCAGATTACTTTTACAGTACTACTATAGTGCAATTCTCACATTCCCTACAGTCCGAGAACTTGCAACCCTTCGTAGGCTTGAAATCTCCTCTAATGGATAATTTTGTTTGTAGAGAAATCTCAAGGAAAAATCAATGTGTGACTTCTAAGGTATGAATATTTAAGAGAGCCATGGATTTCTCACAAGTATTTTCTTTACAATGTAGCTCATGTTTTCTCAAACGTGGTAAATTAATTTTGTTTTTGATATGTCTTTTATGACAGAGTCTTTTTAATTGTTTTTTTGACCTAAAAGTGATTAAAAATTGTCACTTTGTTTGGCCAAACCCATGATAAGTAAGTGTAAGAATTCAATTCAACAAATAGAAGTGCCTAACTTGTTGCCAACTTGCCAAAAATAATTGATATGAATATCATAAGAGATTAAAATCACCTAAATCATCCAAAAAAAAGAATTTTAGCATGGTTCTATTTATTAATCTCTCTCAACGAGATTTGGATCTTATTTGGAGTCAAAAGAAGGTTCTATATTCTCTTAGAATATTTTTTTGGATACCATAAGAATAAAATATGAATTTTGAAAGTGTTGAAATAGATGTATTTGAAATTAGTCCTACACTAATATGAATAGAATCTATACAATTTGGTTTTGCAGGTAGGTTGCAATTGTATATAAACTTACAACTAAGTGTGAGATGACCTCCAATGAAGGGAATCCTTCATTCAAAGCAATCTCAAATAGTGACTCAAGAGTTCTACATAAACTCGCTCCAATTCTGATATGGTGGATACACTAGTGCAAAACCTTAGTTGAAACAACATCCTGAATGACATTTGGATGTCACTTGACATTTGGTGATTTACCCCTAAGCACTCCGATGTCCATTTTTTGGATGATGAATAGATTGAAACTCGAGTTTCATCCTCCTAACTACTTGGATGAAAGTTATTATAAGTTGTGGAGATACATTATTAAGTTCTTGTTCTATCTAATGGTTGGATTTGGTGTTATTAGAGTACATATTTTTTTTAAATTACAAATGTGAAAGTATATCAAGTAATCAAATTGCATTGACTTTAGTTCAAAATTGGATTTGCCAAAATGAGGTCATAGATTTGATGAACACAAAAATTTCAAAAAATCACCATGTCAAGAGAACTTCATTTCAAATCCATTCCAACAAATTTTACTCAAAAAATAGTAATATTTTACTTGCAATCGAATTTTGAAGGAATTTTGGAATTTCTCTTTCAAAATTTATTAAAAAAAAAGATTTGTAATAGCATTGGTGTATCTAACTATACATATGGAATCTTAAAATCTAAATCTAAAACTTTGATTTGTATATCAATTCCAAAATATGCTTCCAAATAGCACTTTATCATGGTTTTGCTCAAATCATCAATTCTAGAGATGAATTTGGACATTTAGAGGTTAATATGGAGGTTGAAACAATATTAAGAGATATGAATGTTGTTTTCAACCATGTAGATTTCTGATTGAAATCTACCTAAGAAGTAGATTTTGCATTAAAAAAATCTATGCAAAATATAGATTTTAACTTAGAAGTCTATCTATTCTGTAGGTTTCAAATTTCTATCAAAATCTATGAAGTATGTAGAATTCCTCAAATTTTCAAATCTACACTTCAAGTAGAAATTTGAAAGTCTGAAAATCTAGTGCATTTGCAAATCTCATAATAGGTCTAAAATGCCTCCATGTGGTGAAACACTTACACTTGTTATTTCTCCTATCTATCTATCCTCCCCTTGATAATTGTTATAGGGGTATTTGTTTCTTCCAAAAATATACCAAACTTGTTAGTAGACAACAACATTTTTTTGAAAAACTAACTGTTTAATCAAACCATTTTGGGGTTGAAACAACATTTTCCAAATCTACCAACTTTTTAGTTGAAATAACTTTTTCAAAATATCTCATTTCAACATGCCATTTCAACCAAAGTTTTGCACTTATAGAACTGCACTGATTCCCCATTCACTGCCACTTGAAGGGGAAAATGAGGGCACCTTCCTTAGCAACTGAGTAAATGTTGGTGATACTTGCCTTGCTTCACCTCGTCTCAATCTCTCGGTGAATGATTGAGCATGTCTAATGAACCATCTTCTATCTATTATATTAAAATACACATTGTCACGCAATTTGTCACGATCCTTTGTCACAAATATGGTCATCTTTTCATCCTTTCATCCTATCATCCCCAAAGTTTTTTCATCCAGATCTGTAAGACTTTGAAGGCTATTGAGTCCATATTCTCCTAAGTTCAATGTTTTTGTTTTTTTTGAAACAAATGAAACACATTTCACTAAGTTCAATGTTTCACTGCAACAGGTTTATTGCTAAGTTAGTACTCATCAAATTCAACTGTACTCGCAGGGATGAGCATCAATCTATCCACGGTTTTACGACGTTTGACTTACTTGTAAGTTTGACCAAGAGTACTTCCATTCCTTCCACACTCCAAAATCCATTATGTTTTTGAAAATCATTGTGATTCATGTTGCATGTAACTCATCATTCTCATTGTTTTGAGCTTTGCTTTTGATCAGTTCCCCAGATTCCACTGGGGTTGCCTGCGTGAACACGGCAAGGTTTCGATGATGGTCCATCATCACGGGAGAGAATTGGAAGAAAGTTTGTACTACTGGATCCTTCCCAGTCCCATTCTGCTTAACCTTTAACCCCAGAACGACCCTGGGATTTCTCAGATTGCAGACCAGTGTTGGAGAGGCATGCAAATTATCTTTTTCATAAGTAATTGAAGTCTCTGAGAGAAGATGTAAGGTAGTCTGCTCTTAAAGCGACCATTTAAGAGCTGATTGCTTTTTCGGGGAAGCAAAATTCCTTATAACAATTTTCAGTCAATTTTAGTAGGAAGAAAAATGGAATTGGCATCTAACCCAAGTTGTTTCATATTTTTTGGACCTTTGTGGAATTAGTTACAAATTTTTGAAGTTGAAATGCAGTAGTCACTAAAAGCGACCATCTCCTGAAATGAACAGTGTTGGTACATGAAAGAAAGCAAAATGTACCCCTGTGCCATAATCGCTTTTAGAGCATGGTTGCTTTAAGAGTAGACTACCTTAACCGTACCGATTGCATGTATGCTCGGCAAGGGGAGTGGTGCAATTTTTGGTTTCAAGAAATAATTTGTTGCGGTGAATCAGATTCACCTAGTTTGCACTGTATATGGGTGCCAAATCACAAGTATTTTGGAGGTTCAAGAATCTTCGATGGCTATTGCTAGATGATTATGTTTCCAATGGAGGTGTGGTTTTTTCATTAGAGAGGTGACGAGATGTAGAGCACTTAGATAAAAAGAAAAAAGTGGCAGCTGTAACATATACTACGAAAAATAATTCAAAACTTCAGGGTCTCTGGTAGGCCCCATGCAGGGGTGTATAAATCAGAATTTTTTATAAAAAAATACTTGGCAACAAAGAAAGATCCAAATGGTGGAAAGAATATGACAAACCTAACAAAACTATAGAACCTACTTCTAAAGAAATCAGACAGTGCATTAATCCGGAGGGGCCTCTTCTCTCACCAACCTGGTTGCCACCTGATGAAATGAAGGGTGCTCATGGCGGGAAGCAGGCGTGGCAGGTGAAAGCCCTGTGCAATTCTTGACTTGGCCCCGCTGGTGAGCCCAGTGTGAAGGGCGTACACAAGGAACGGATGCGTCATGTATGGTAGAACCGCCCATTACCACCCAGAACCCATGGTCAAGACATAGGCAATGGGAAATTCAATAGAGAGAGGACTGATAGATAATCATTAAATTTTCAGTTTCCAACCATCTTGTAGCCATTACTGTAATGACAGATATGTTTCGATTTGAGAGCCCAATTAGTCTCTAGATGAGCAGTGATTGAAGAATCTATATATTGGGGATGGGAGCAGGCCAACTTTTGGCTTCTAAAATTCATAACAATTTTATTTTGAAGAAAAAAATTACGAAACTTTGACAATGCCCATGATTTCTATCTGTCCACAGGGCTGTAAATTAAAATTGCCTTGAACAGCTCCGGAGCATGCACAGATTCCTTAAGTGGTTGGTCATGGGCGGTTCTACTATAGTTCAGAAACTTGTCCTGCAACGCTCTTTCTCCGGGTGGAGGCCTCGTCACCTGGGCTGGGAATCCGCTCTGGCAGGGTCCCCCCACCCCCGGGCATTGGACGGTGCCATGTTGCCCAAGCGCTCAGAATTGAAGGCCACGTCAGCTTATACATCCAACCCTTTCCCCAATTTCAAAATTTTACACTCTCAATTTATGTAGTCAATGATTTTGTCTAGTTCACTCTAGATTTTTCATTATTCAATCCTCAAAAATAGTCGAGGACACATTATGTCCTCAGGGTCATTTTGGGGTTAAACGACAGGCTTGTGACCCTGAAAATCACCCCTTTTGGAACTGTGTGATATTGTCTACTTTTAAAAATTAAAACAAAAATACTCATTGGAAGTCAAACTACTGTAGAAAGTTTCCCCTTTCTACAAAAAATTCCATTTCATTTTGATGAACAATTGCATTTCTGTCCTCTGTAGGAAGATTCTTTGTCATCCATTGGACACAAAACTTCCGTGTCGACATTTAGGGGTTAGCCCATAAACAATGCAACGGATGTTTTTGTCTGATGAATGACAAGGAATTTTCATGTACATGATAGAAGTGCAACTATTCATCCTCGGAATTAGGGGGTGGAAAGGGAAGATCTTGCATAGTAGTTTGACCTATAATGAATATTTTTGTTTTAAAAAAAATAAATGTTGTCAAATGGTTCCAAAAGGTTCCAAAAGGGATGATTTCCGCGATCATCAGTCCGTCCTTTAAGGGTTAACATATTACATCACAATTGATTGGATTTAACACGATCATTGTTCAACTATTTCCACAAATTTCACTACAGTGAGAGCATCTGCACAAGTGTATAGAAGAAGGGCTACAGCCAGGCTTGGGGGAGTTTGTAGTTTAGGTTTTACAGGGACATGTACACATGTTCCTTACATTGTGGATCCAAAGCTCTTGCTGTTTTTTTTGCACATTATGGATGCAAGTAAGTTAAGATTGTTAAGATCGTGGAAATGCTTTTCACATTTGTGGGAAAAAATTCACATAAACCATATGAAAATCCATATGAATTGCACAAAATGAAGTGCTGGGTACATTTTATACTAGGACATTTTTATCCTCTAGAGCATTTCAGGGTTAAGATATTCTTTTGGTATAAATCCTAAACCCCAAGCAAGCTTGCTACTAATTTGGAAGTTTACATATGGAATGGATGGTCAAAACTTGAGGCATGCAGACACCAATCGACGGTCAAGATATGATAAAACCAACCATTACCAACTAGGCCCCACGGCCAATCCATAAGAATCGGGAAATTCAATAAAGAAGTGATTGATTTCTAACCATTAGGTTTTGATTTTTGACCACCTTCTAATCATCAATGTCATGACACATCTACTTGGTTTCGAGAGCCAAAATAATCTTTGAATGAATAGTAATGGAGGACTCTATTTGTTAAGGATGGGTCCATATCAACTATGTTTTTTTTGAAATCCGGAGTTTATCCCAAGAAATGAACCAAGAACAAACGGCGGAAAGCTAAGGGCAAAGCCTTGGAGAAAGAATTCAAAGTACAACTAATTGAAACTCAAGCACCAATTTTACACCAAGGCCCCACAAGGGGGTTTCCCATATCAACTTTTGACTACGAAAATTCATAGTAATTTCAATTCAAGGCAATAAATTACCAAAAATTTGCAATCCCTATGATTTCTATTTTTCTACAAGGTGAAAAATTTACATTCCTTTCTGCTGCTCTAGATCATGCTCAGAATGCTTAAACGGTTGGTAATGGTTGGTTCTCCTAATTTCCTAAATACATTCCTTTGGTAGAAACCCTAATAAAACCCTAAGGCAAGCTCGGTACTAAATAATTGAAAGTTTACACATGGAACCGAATCAATGGTAAAAACGTGAGGGCAGGCCCTGATCGATGGTTACGGTAAAAGCTGAAAGCCCGACAACGAGAAGATTGGTGCATCATGAAGGACCATGCACCCGCCGTGTCCACTCCACCAATGTCTTTTTTTTGTTTTTGATTCTAATGATAGGGAGGCGGAGCTACCAACCTTCGCTTTCCTGACACTCAGAGGCTACCTTCCCCGGCCTACCTTCCATCTCTCTCACTCAGTCAGCTCTTCACCTCATGAAGAGATAATTCTCATGTCCTTTCTGAAAAATATTAGGAAAGTGTACTTACCCCGCAAAAGTAGACGGAGGCAAAAACCGCATTTCTGACAAATTTTGACATGAAAAAAAAGAAGAGAAGAGAAGAAATGAAGCCAGGATGGATGTTGGGAACGGAAATGAAATGTTTGGGCTGCCTTGGGAATAATAAGTTGCTGATAAATTTTGCAATTTTTGAATTCATAATTGCAATCAAAGGCCCCGAAAGTGAAAAGGAGAGATGAAATGAAGAAATAACTTACCAGAAAACATGGCACAAAATAAGGGGGCAATTTTTTACAATTACCATTTTGCGGGGCAATGAGGGGGTCAATTCTCCCTGGCCTTGATTTTTCAAGGGTGCACGGAATGAACCATGGAAGAGGGTCAGAAAGTTTCTTACTCTAGATTTTATTTCAAAATGTGGCAAATTCCTTCAACCGTCAGCGGTAATCCTCCATTTGTGGCCAATTCTTGTAGTGTGGGTTGTGTTCTTATCTTTCAATCATGTGAGTTTAACAAGTAACTCTGTTGTATCTTGTTGTTGAGAGTTGTTGAAATAAATAAGAAACAAATCTCAAATATAAACGAACTTGAGAATGAGTCACATGGACAAGTCAATATAATTGGGAGGGAATCAAAGAGAGGACTTTCAACAAGGGGATCATATTTTGATTAATCTTTGTTGAAGTAAGGGCCAACCTAAATTACATTTTGGGCATGGATTCAAATGGCACAGCCTTGGTTCCATTGCTAAGTAATGTTCTGTTTAGGTTTAAGTAGTTGATAGTTTTCCTAGCCAATCCCTCTACACTCAAGTTGGATTGGAGCTGTAAACAAGGCTGTGAATTCTGCACCCCCGCAGTGCAATTACAGAAAAAAAATTAAAAAATTAAAAATATATTTTTTGAAATTTGGAACCTGACTAGTGCCACATCAGCACCACATCAGATTGACTGTTTTTAAATATTTTTTCTTTTTTCTTTACTTGCACTAGGGGGGGGGGGGGGGGCGAAAATCTAATACTCCCAGCCTTGTTTACAGCTCAGAATTTTCCTAATACTCAAGGAAGAACTGTTGGCCACTCACAAGGTGAATCAGGTTGGGGATCCATTTCAATTAACCATGTCCCTTCCCCCTCCCAAAATAAATGAAAAAACACAAATTTAGAGGCATACTCAGAGGCAAGTGTGAATATGAGTATGAATGTATTAGATAACCAGTGAGCTGCGTTAGCATTAACCAATAAATAGGTTATTGCACACAACCGGTTGCCAATGGGATGGTGCCATGTTAGCGTTGAAAAGTCTAACAACTGGTTATGATCTATTTTATTGGTCCAAATGATGCGCATTTACTTAACTCAGGACCGGTTTGCCCATCATTCTGTTTCAGTTCTGCTCCCAAACTGGGCTGAAAACTGGGCTCCTTCGTGCCAAACCCACACCCTGTGTAAGAAAGTGCATCATTCCGATTTCTCGCAGACCACATACGAAACAAGGACCCAAGTTTCTCATTACGCTTAACTTACAAATGTCAATGCAACGGAAACCATCATCAAGTGCTGGGATTCCTGCAAATGAATGCATGAATGCATGGATGAATGTATGGATGCATGGATGAATGCATGGATGCATGGATGGATGCATGGATGAATGCATGGATGCATGGATGCATGAATGGATGAATGAATGTGTGTTGATTAATGAAATTCTAGAGCCAGTGAGTGAGAATCAAATCTGTACACTGATAGTTCCTGGCTGACTCAGTCACTGCACAACTGAAAAGGAAAGAAAAAAACTCTCAAACTTTTTTAACCCTTAATCCTTAACCCCTCACCGCCCAAGGCTTGAACAGGTTCAAAAACAACATTATTTTTGAAGTGTTATATAGATATAATTTTCACTCAGTTATAGAGATCTCAACCTTACAATCTTGTAGTGCATTTGTTGTAGATGATGGGCATCAAATTTGGTGTCATTTGACCGCATAGATTGCAAGATTATAATGTTTTAGTGTTGAAAAAAGGATGCTGAAATTTTCTTAAAATTACATTTGGAGGCAAAATTCGGTTTCGAAATCTACTCAAATGAAGAAATTTTGAATTGTAAAGTGATTCAAAATTAGTGTAAAAACACATTGATGAAAAAAAAAATATCAATCAATTGACTCACTGTGTTTGCAAAATGGCTTTGAGATGTCAAAAAATAGCAAGAAAAGTTGCAAAAAAACCTCCTTCTACTAAGATGTTTCTGAGTCACTCATAACTTCTTGGATTGATATGGATTTTTGTATATACAAACTAGACTAGTATGCACAACTTTTCTAAAAGAAATGATTGAAAACCAACATTGTATGAAGAAGAAAGAAGTTGCCGAAGTTCACTATAGTCCAAAAATGTCCGCATTTTGAACTTCGAATTGCTCTCAAACATTCAAAACAACCTCAATTGACATGAAAATTCTACCACAATAACTAGACTTCAAGGGGAACATAACCCAACAAATTTTTATTGAAAAAAAACTTTGGATGAAGGAGATACAAGCCCCCGAAGTTGCAACCATCAAATACAATTTGGTGGACTCAAATTGAACTTGTAAACTTGGATTAGATTCCAAAAATTAAGTAAATCTTGTATATATCTGAAAATTTTAACACACAAAATAGAAGAGAAAGATCAAATTTCCCAACAAGTTTTATTGAATTTGGACATCGGATGCAAAAGTTACAACACTTTGAATTTGACATGAGGACACTTTTGGTCCCCTTCAGCGGTGAGGGGTTAACCCCTAAAGCATTGTGAGTGCAATTCACATAGATGGAATTCGACATTTGTGCTTTATGATTAGTAACAACCTTGAGGTACACAAGTTTTCAATACATCACATATTTATGAGCTAAGTAGCTTGAGAGTTAAGTAGCTTGAGAATAATTATTTGGCTATTATATTTTTGAATCATGTAAATGTCATTTTTGATTCTTTAAAAATCTCATTTTTTTCAAGGAAAGGATAATACAATTTTTTTTGAGCCAACAAGGGATAATGAAATCTCCTTTTTCATAGTTTGAATAAAACTAAGAAAATGAAGCCCAACACTGTGAATTTAGTTGCCACCTCATTTTTAGAATTTAAGAAATTTAAAAATACCACTAAATTATTCCAATTGCAAGATGCAAGTGGTAGAAGTCAATGTCTATAATATTGTGGGTTATTCACTTCTTTATTTTTTTATTTTAAAAAAATGAACTTTTGGTTTCGTTAGTCTAGATTTTTAATCTTCATTTTTGTGAAGACGCATTTTTTAGTTTTGCAAATTATACTTCAAAAAATCAATATAATCTTCTTTCTCTACCAAGTTTTATTAAAAAAAATTTAATATATCAACAAAAACTATTTATTCAGATTCAAATTTTAAAAATTTATTCATCAATTATTCAAAGTTGAAATTTAGTTTGATATTGATAATTGAACTGGAGGTTATAGCTACATAGCTTTGTTAAAAAGGGAGGTGGTGGGGTCTTTCTACAATGTCAACACACCTTAAATAATTCCTAGTATAGTAACGTACATTTCATTGGCAAATTTGAATTTAAGATTTTTCTACAGTGAAAGGGACTCTCTCAATTCATGGGAATGAAAAAGTCCTTTAACTTTAGATATCAAAGTGTCATGCAAAGATGTTTAAGTTGTACAAAGTAATCTTTATGGCATGCTCTTTTGGGGGGATAGTGACAAATTGGGTATATAGTGATTTCCACACATGATTTTCAAATGGGGATACATTACATTATTCCATTGGTTATTAAGCTTTTACAAAATTTCTAAAAGGGATACACAAAATTTTCTTGTTGGTTGTAAAATTTTTGACAATTTTTTCAAGCAAATCCATTATGTGAAATGAATCTATAAATTCAACATGTGAAATCCACTCCAACCGCCCATATTTGTATTCATAGAGAACCTTTGGAACTTACAAACTATATGGTATATATACATATTCTGTATCCAAATTTGGACAACCCAGATTGTTTGTTCCATACGCATCAACGACTTTGGTTTTTTTTAGAAGATCAATGGCATTCAGGAAGGGGGGGGGGGGGGGGGGATGAACTTAGATCAACAACTCTCGTTTTTTCTAAGGGAGGAGAAGAGGAATTGAAATACAAACATCGTGTTTCTATCTTTTCAAGAAATAGTAATCTATTGTCCGTTATTAAACTATAATATTCCATTGCATCAACCATTGCCACCTTAAGAAAAGAAGAATGATCAAACTAGTAGGATATTGTCATGGCCCTCATCAAGAGGTGTGCTCATGCCACCTTGGTGAGCAAGGGGGACATTGGAGGTGACTCCCCAAGCCTTGCAAGAGATGGGGTGAGGGGGACTAGGAGTCTCGAGCAATCATAACGTTGTAGCACTTTGATCTAGATGAATTAGGGGGCATGTTATACATGCTTAGAAATCTTGTGAGAAGATGCGTCTACTTATTCAAAGAACACGAGAATCCGAGTTGGGATTCAAAAGTTATGACTCTTCAAAGTTGATAGTGTTCCGGTCGTGTCCTAAGGCATGGGGACATGGGATCAAGGTTTGGGAGGAATCTTTTGAGACAAATAAGTCATGTTGCATATCATTGGAAAGCTAAGGAGACAAGATTTTTAAAATGCTAAGGCTCATGAGGAGATAAGCTGTGAGCTAAAAGTTATGGGCATCCAAAGAGGGTGGAGTCTCGGAGAACTACACCTCCCGGGGGACTCATACCTTTGGAGGGCCATAACTTCCTCAATAATTGTTGTATTGGGGAAAGTGAATAGTCCACAGTAATCTACAAAAAATGTAGATCACGAAAATGGGCTTGCACTTGAGATTTGGAGCTTGGAGATAAAAGTTATTGTGATGGGAGGATCGGGGTTTGTGAGAGGTTCGATTTCGGGGAAACCACTTGGAATTGGGTGGTCTTCCAAGATGGGGAGCATCTTAGGGGTTCCTGGTGACCTCTAGTATGGGGGGGGGGGACTGCCGAATCATGTAGAGAGTACCATGAAGAAGGGTGGTCTCCCTCCTCCCTCTTAGATGGTATCATGGTGAGCCAAAGTGGTCCTGGGTGGTGAGGTTAGTATTGGAGCCTCACCTCCACTTGTGTATTACCATGGAGTACTTGTGCAATCCTTGATACGGGTTGGGTGGTGTCCCACTCCACACTAAGCCATGGTGTGAGTCCCGTTTGGTGAGTCCCAATTAGTGAGTCCCAATTAGTGAGTCCCAAAATGAGTTGGGTTGGGCCTAGTGGAGAGTTGGATACCATTCAAGGGCGATTAGTACAGGTGGGGAGTAGTGCCTCCACCAAGTGCTTGGATATTAATGGAAGTTCTGCCCCATGTCATTAAATTACATGCTCAGTGTCTTGTGGGAGTTAAGGGTTGGAAGGAAAGTGTTGGGAGTCACGGAGGAACGGGGAATCCTATGACTTGAGTTGGAACCTATCATTGTGGGTGGGTGGCATGTGCAGTGTTAGGAGAGCGTGACCCTTGGTGTCACAAAGGGGTTAAGTACTTGGGAAAGCATTTGAAGGTGAACTTAAGGTGGTAAGTGTCACTAAGAGGTGCGACAAATATTTTCTTTCTATTATTTCACCAAATAATATTCATATTTTGCTATATAATTAGATAATCTAATATTTTGAAGAAATTAATTGGATTTTATTTCAATGAATCAATAACATATAGTTCCAACTTTCAAATAATACAAAAGGAAATTGAAACTTTTATATGATTTCAAAAGCCAAATCGAGATTGAAAATGATATTTCATTATTAGACAATGGAACTAGTCTTTATGAAATCAGAAGCTTATGTATTGAATTTTGTACAAATATCTATAAAAAAAACTATAGTTGATCAAGGTGATAAGTTTTAAAATTTAGAAAAAGATAACTCCAAAATTCCCAATTTTAATCATATTCAAAGATCCTAGACAATTATGACTCTTTGGAGATAAGAATCTAGATGGTGAAAGGGACATTAAGAAATTTCTTGGGTGACAAAATAGAGTTTAGAAAGTAAAAATTCAAAAGCATGATTATAAGTCCATCTTTTCAAGATTGATCTCTATAAAACCAAATGTTTTTATAGGAAATTGATTCCCCTTAATATTTAACCTAAAATTTTTTAAAACCATTTTTTTTTTAAAACTAAAAGTTTTATCTATGAAATTCAATATTAGAAATTCAATTCAATTAATTTTAAAATAAATTAAAAAAATTATATGGAAATTATCCAATTTTATATAATATATTATTAGACTTTAAAAATTATCAATTATCAATTAAAACATGCATTGTCAATATTATTAGGAAATTATTTTCCTAGCTACTTGTTACATATTTTATACACTAAGTATATTGCCAACTATATTTTCTTTTATAGAATAAGATTGACCATATTAATCTTGGAAGGAGGTACTCTAGTTAAAATAAATGAAAATTCTCAATTCACATTAGAAAATTTGATTTTTCTTCATTATGTTCAATATATGGCAAATATAACCTATAATTATCTATTTATTTTAAAATTAATCCATGGTAACATGAATTCGTAGACATAAATAATTTGGTCTTTCATCTCCTATTATGTTTAGAGTACAATACCTTTATGAAGTTCAAACAAAACTCTTGTTGTGGTATTCATGATATGTAATTGACATGTATAAAAGTAGTTAGATTAGAGAAATCTTGGCACTTCAAATTCCATGCTATTTTTAGAATTCAATAGAGAAATTCATCAAATAAATTTTAAATATTATCCATAAATATTCATAAAATCATGCAAGTAAATGCTCAATCTACAAGAGATTCTTAAACATCTATTCTAAAAGCTAAAGTGTGCTTTCAAACTCTATAGGTTCTCTGCAAATTGAGTATTTGAAGTTTAGCTTTGTACTATATAATGAGACAAATCTTTAAACACCTCATTTTACCTACATTTTGATACTAGTTTAAAAAAAACATTTGATTTTAATGATATTCTTAAGAGCTTCTTTACATCTCTACCCTCATTTTCAATTAAAATTCATTTTCTAATTTCCTAACTTTTCTTTACTAGAAGGTTGTCTTGAGATATGGACAAGAACACCAAAGCCTAGTGCTAAAGACCATCTTCTAGTAGACTTTGCAAATGAGCATTTCAAATTCTTGGTTGGTCTTTATTTTCATGCTTCAATTTTTTTAAAGATCTACCAATCAATTGGGATCTTCAAGTTTGGGACCATAACACCATATGGACATCTTCCAAAACAAATAAAGCCTACATCCACATTCTATTTCTTCTTGTATCACTTTGTACAAAAAACTTTCAATGCATGTTGCTGATTTTTTGAAGCTTTAAGTTTGTGAGTTATTTCTTATTCACATACAATATCTTATTTCTTTGTCTAATTTAACCCTTTTAGTACTAAAAATTCATGATTTTAAATTGATCACAATGGAGGATTTTTTTTAATCATTAGCTTGCATATGCTAATTAAAAAAATTTGATTATTTGCACCAAAAAAAAATCCCCATATTAGCTCTTCAAAATTGCTTAAGAAAACATGGGGTCCATTGTAGATTTCTTGTTACTTAACCCTAGAAGGATGGGCCCATGACCATTGATTTCAAGCCTCCCTATCCATCACTTTATTTGCTGCCATTTTATAACTAGATATAAATTAAATTTTTTTATTTTATTTTTCAGAGATGAAGTCATATGTACACCACAAGTCATAAAAATTTCAATTTTTTTTGAAAAAAATTGAAACTAATGTGAATTTCTTAAGAAAATAGTGAAGAAAATTCATATCAAATACAAAATATACTCAAAAAAGATCTGAAATTTTCGAAATAGATGTATATTACAATGCAGAACATCTTGGTATAAACCAAAGTTACCATGTCACTCTAAAATTAGAAAATCAACAAACCATGGTTATAGGCCCCAAGTTCAGATTGCTATAAAGCATGGAAATTTATGAATTTTTCAAAATTTCCAATTGGAGTAGAAACTAAACTTGATAAGCTTCATTTCATTAGTTGGACTCAAATTCAAAAACTATCATTTTTATGGCCGAAATTCACATCAAGAGGAAATAACAAGAAATGGTCAAAATACACTACAAGGGTGATCCGTTTTTTAAGCATCTTCCTCTTTAGAAAAATCAAGAATACCATAATGAGGGACTTTGTAATACTATTCACTGAAAATGTACTCAAGTACCCTCCAAATAAAAAAGTTGAATGAAAAAACATTTTTTTCCATCCTACAGTCTCACGTGAAGTCATCCATCGGACACTTATTGTCCACAGCGTCCTTCTAGGGTTATAGGGTTAAAGGCTTTAACCTTGTCAAAATGCTATGTAATTTTCAGGCAAATCAATGACTCTGAAGCCTCAGTCTCTATGACGAACTTATTTCAAATGAAACTTGGTACACTAATCTCTAGGACGGCATCCAATTTGTGATCAAGTAGAGAGGCTTTTCACTCATTTACTGCACTTCATCCAATTAAGAATCCATTTTCTTTGATTCTTTCTATCATTCTTAAAAGATTCCATTAACCTGCCAATGTTTACTTTCCTGAAGACATTTTGCAACAAGGCCGAGAATTCCAAGATCCAAGCTTAATATGTTTGTCACTTCACACAAGTCTACAAATGGTTTGTTCCTAAAATATCAACCCAAATAGATAAAGAATGTTCCTAGTTTCAACAATGTTGTCACTTCACACAAGGCTACAATACTCATGCGTTTTCTTCCCAGAACATATCTTCCAACAACATCCAGATTTCTGTTTCAACAATGTGACGATTCAATGTTCGACAGTGGTATGATTCACTGTGATGTGATAACTCCCAATCATTTTTTTGCCAAGAACAAGATTGGATTCAGCAAACTTCACGGATAACAAACCAATTAGGTTAAGATAATCCGCAACATTCCAAATCCTCATAGAAAGGCGACATCAGGAGCATCGATCTAAAGTTACAATGCCGAAAAACGAGCACAGATAAGCAATCCAGCGCCACTCAAATCAAGTCAATCACAAAACAAACCCGAAGCAACTGAAAACATGAAAAAATTCTCAAGCATTCCAAATACAGGCCCAATTCAGACCACACCACAGATAGCACAAATCTTGCAGCGTATCCCAAAATCAATGTCCTACAGCACACACTCAAAAAAGACAATGAGAATAGCAATCCAATGCCACAAAGATCGAGTCAATCACAAAACAAATCTCGAAGCAACGTCCTGGATCCATGAAAGAATTCAAGCATTCCAACTACAGGCAACCGATTATTCAAGACAACACCACAGACAGCATTCAAACTCGCAACGCATTCCTAATCAATATCCTACAGCACACACTCACAGAAGCAACGAGCAAAGATGCATACGATCAAGCCATACAATCAATCACCCCAACCAATACAAATAACAATGCGCACAACGTGTGAGATCAAGATCATCTACATATCGAATATTCTGCTAATTGACATACGATCAAAGAAGTAACGAGCAAGGATCCATACGATCAAGTCATACAATCAACCACCCAAACAATACGAAGCCAATGCAGAAGTGTGAGATTAAGATCATGTACATGTTGAATATTCGGCTAATTGACACACCACCACTACTACATTTTCCAAATAAACCTCTACAGGTCCAAGCCCGAGTCATCCCCGGTCTCTGGCAACTTGGAAGCGTAAGTAAAGTACAACGCCCAGATGAGCGCCGTCACTCCCACCAAAATCCACGTCAACTTGGGGTTGCTCAACCCCAACCCAAGTCCCGTCCCCTCGGTGCTCAACCGCTCATCCACCAGCGCAAAAACGGGATGCGCGTACGCCATCGTCGCCGCGGACGTCACCGCGGCCGCCAACTGCGGCAGACCATTCGACTCCTCCTTCTGCTTCTTCTCGGCTGAGCACACAATCTTGCTCATCCGCAACGCCGGCAAACCTGAACAAACCCAAGCCCATCAAAACCCACCCAGATCAGTCCCAATTCCAACCACCCCAACAAAACCCAACACCAATTTTCCTCAAATTTCATATCCCAGATCACAAATGCAACATGCGTCCTGGGTCCTGGGACCCGTACCTGTGATGGGGCGTGCTGAGGCATTGCGGAGGTTGTTAGTTGCGAAGCTCTTGGTGTGCAAGAGGCACGAGGCGGTCACTGCGGAGGTGGAGGCGACGGCGGCCATGGCTGCAGACTGGTTGTGGCGATGGTGAAGGTGAATTGGGAATGTGAGCGAGCAGATGGCGAGCAGGGGAGCTTGAGATTTAGGAGCAATGGAGTGGGGGAGGAGTGTCTGGAGACTGGGGAGTGTTTGGATAGGGGTTGATCCTTGGCGGAGCTTTGGCCAATGAGGGGGGCGTGCTTTGCTTTGGATTTGGGGAAATCTCTTCTCCCTGTGAGGTTCTCGACGGTCAGGTGAGGTTGGGAAACAAGCAACTCTATGGATTCTGGAATGAAATGTACAGGTTATGAACATGTCAGCCTTACAAGGTGGAGAGAGAGAGAGAGAACTAACTCCAATTTTGTTTGTTTTGAATTGGTGTATATTAATCCCTAAATGACACGGTGGACGTTTTTTGTCCGATGAACGTCAAGGAATTCTCCTCTGTAGGACAAAGTTGCAACTATTCATCCTGTGAATTAGGGATGGAGAGGGGAGATCTTCTATAGTAGTTTGACTCCCAATGAGTATTTTTTATTTTTGTAAAATAGATGATGTCACACACTTCCAAAATGCCTAATTTCCATGGTTACCAGCTTGGTGTTGAAGGGTTAACCTTAGAATGGTGGGCTGGTCACCGTGGAAATCACTTGAAATGTACAGTATTTGTATATTGTTGATACAATGAGAAAGCAAAATGTACCTAAGTAGTAGAGGATGCTTTTAGAACTTGAGTGTTGTATGGACCTCCTACCTTCAGAGTTTGTTTGTTTGAAGTTCAACAATAGGGTTCACAAAACGTTGTATGTGACATATAAACTATGTATTATATCCTTGTTACAGGATAGACTCTACTCTAACTACTAGAAAAAATAGTTGTATTTGTTGTTTTATTGTGTAATTATGATTTAGTTTTGTATATTTAGTTTGAGCGTAGTTTTAGTTTATAGAGTATATGTAAAGGTTGAAAGTAGCTTGTGTATTTTAGTAGTGATTACTTCTTTATATTTGAAGGTTGGTTTGATTGGGTTTGTTTTTTTGAGAGTATGTGACACTTAATGTATGAGTGTATTGTAGTTGTGTTCTTTAGGTTTAGGATTGAATATCCTGGTAGTATTGGGGCTTACATTGCTAATACTATAGGAATACTAATGCGATGATCAAAGGTTCAAAACCCTTGTATAACCTATGTATAATAAAGGTGTAATAGAAGCATTGATGGCAAGAAATTCTTTATTTTTTTATTGAATTTGTAATTGGGTAGTATTATTATCTTAGAAAGGTAGTAGTTCACTATAATTAGGTAGTAGTGATTATTACTTATTTAAGATTAGAGCATTGAGTATTGTGGTGCTATCCTTCAGAGATGTTGGACACTTTAATGAGTTGTGGTGACTAAGATGTAATGAGTCATGTGATGCTGAATTTTATCAATTTGTCTCATTTCCATTAGCTAATCAAATAGAAGTGTAGATATTCCACCAGATTCAATTTGGTGGATTTTCTTGGATTTGGAAAGAGGCAAATTGATAAGAATTAAAGAGTCAAATTGAATAGGTGTAGCTCCCTATGAAAAGTCATCTTCCCAATTTGGGGACTATATGTCCAAAGGTCTAATTGATTTTAGTTTAGTCTATATAGGTAGTAAGACTCATATGCAAACTTGTTTTCAATTGTGAATATATTTTTAAGCATTTGATAAACTGTCTAATTGCTCTTGTTGTTGTGAGTTTGTTCTAAGCATTTTGTGTCTATTTGGTTGTGGATTACGACTTACTATAAACTTGCAAGTGTGTAAAATTATGATAAATTGACTATGTAAGTTTGGATAATTGTGCTTGTGAGTTGTGTTTGATGAGTGACCATGAGCTACCAACTACGGAGTGTAGCTATGGTCTAATTGATTGTATAATTAGTGTGAATTATATAGTTTGTATATGAAATTATTAGCTAAGAATTTGTGATTGCCATTGTGCATTAGAAGTAATGTCTAATTGAGTGTATAACACATACTATGTGTATATGAGTTTACGAGTGGTTTGTATGAATATCGAGCCGTGTCTATTTGAACGGAGTGAATTCTATCTATTTAAAATTATGAGAGTTGTCAGAGTATTTATTTTCAATTTTACTCCATTTGCATTGGTAGGAGTGTCGCTAATCAAATTGATTGACTGCATGGAGTGATCTTGCTTGTGTTGTTTGGTGCGGTAACCCTGACAAATTGGCAAGAAGTGGTTCGGTATGCAAAACATTAATACACTTTCTTGTTGATTGGTGTGTGTATGATTGTCAATTTGATTGCCTTCAATTTTGTAAATTGTGTGAGCACTATTGTTTAGGGAAAGTTGTTTGAACCCCAAGGTGTATTTGGATTATGTGATAATGTTAAAGTCAAATTAATGAAGGGTGTAAGTTGAATACCAAGTGATTAATCTGGCAAAGTGGAATTTGGGTCTAATTGAATGTGCAATTGTTCATAAGCACAATTTGATCAACCCGATTGGGTTGGTTTTGTGAATTATAGAATTATTGTTAAAGATTAAATATGTAGTTATATTAAATTTAAATATGTATAGTTGGACTCGATGGTGGAAATTGCCACGAATTGTGTAATTGTCAAGTTGGTGGTCTTGAGTTGAGCTAGTAATGTGAGAAATTTGCCTTCATTAAATCTAGGTATATTGATTTATATTGGAATTAGTGATTAAGGATGAATTGATATAAGTCCAATTGATAATGAAAATGCTAGAGTGATGTTTGGTGTATGGATGGATGTGAATTGACACAATTCTAATGTATTAAGTTGACAAAGCTAATGTGTGTAATGTTTCAAAAATGCAAGCTGGTTGATTGGGTAAATCTAATTGACATTGAACTAGATGAATTCAAATTGAGTTGTTTTTAAAGATATGATCTAATTACATCTAAGGTGGAAGATAATAAAACATTTTGACAAATAAAATTGTATGTATTGGATAATTCAAGTCATTATAGTTTTCCATTTGGAGTTTATAATTAAGTCAAGTCAATTGATATATAAAATTATTAAGTCAAGTCAAATCTTGGGTTGTTGGAAGTTGGTTCAACTGACAATATAGTATTGGTCAAGTCCACAGTGAAGTTTGTGGTAGGTGGCAAGTCAATTGTGCTTAGTATATGTGGATCAGTGCATGGTCATAGTTCCAGTTCCTTAGTTGTGAAGCCATGAATTGGTAAGAAGGCTAATTGACCCAACTATATGCAAATTAAAAGACTAAACTTAATTGACCTTAAAAAAAAATGGAGCGAATTGGCTGATGTGAAGAATTGATCAAGCAATAGGTAAGAACCAATCCTTCCCTATTGTGATATACGATTGGAGTGAGATAGAAATACGGATTCTTTTTATATAATAAGTATGCAATTAAATTATTATTGCTAAAACCGCTAGATGGGAGAGAAAGAAAAGAGGATTTAACCTATATGCAAGTTATTTGCCTTTTTAATATATATATATATATATACAATATTATTAAGTGGCTAGAGCATGCATAAAGACAAATTGACAATCCCTTGACAAATTGACTTGAGATTTGACATTAGGAATATTTTCTTGTTTTTTTTTCTTAAAACAAATCTAAAAACACATAGATAAGTATCCAAAGTACGAATCGAGTGACCTTAGTTACACAAACTTTAGACTTATTAACCTTTCCTTAAGAATTACCCCTCCCCATATTATATCTTTCTGGGTTTTGTTTGGTAGACAAAATTTGTATTACAATAGTTTATAAGGTTATCTATCTCTTTCCAAAAATTAAACATTTGAAAGAGGAAGAGATACACATCTTTCTAGTGTTTCATTTAGCATGTTCGATCACCAAGCTTCTTTGGGTACCTTCAAATCTCCTTAGCAACTGTCCACTGAAGTTGTAAAATTGTTAGAGCCACATAATACTATAATTGATCTAGAATGCTGAAACACACTTTTTCCACTTCAAATGCAAGACCTGGTTTTTATTTACTATTGCTTTGTAAAAGGGAAGTACAATTTTCTTAATTGTTCTTTTGTAGACTCTATTTTCTTATATGTCTCAAAACCTAATCTTGTCTTGAATTTATATCCCTTTTTGGATCTTCTACTATTGTTCTTTGAGAATTCATATTTGTAGTGGTTTTTAAGTCTTTGTAGTCTTGTAGTTTTTGTCCTCCTTTATTGTCTTGTATATTGTCTTCTTTTTGTTGTATTGCTTGAAAGTTGATCTTGTATTGTTGATCTTTGGAAAGTTGATCTTGTATTGTTGGTGTTAATAATGATGTCTATACAATGGGAAAAATTCCCTTTATATAGTTTCCCGTGGTCATAAGAGAACTAAGGGAAAACCCTAACCATTTTGCCTTTGGTAATAGGACCAAGCCTATTCCTTCTATAATATCCTAACTAACTTTTCCTAACTAATTCTACCCTATAATTAGCCTGGTAACTCTATTTACTCGGTAAATTGTAGTGCCGCTTTGGTCTTCCTTGTTAGGGCTGAAGTGGTCTTTTGTAAAATTAATAACTTGTAAGTTAAGATTCTTTCCTCATTATTAATTTGTCAATGTGGTATTCCAAAGTACATACTTTAATATTATTCATTATTAAATCCAATTTTTCATGTTTTACCATTTTTAATTAATTATGGAAAGTGCTAAAAAATACAGGAATTGATACAATTTTGTCCTCTTTACAAATGAATAACTTTTTTATTTTTATATTTTTATACATGTGAATCATTTTTTCCCCTGTATTCTAGCATACTTTATCCTTTGATCTAATTATCTTGAGATTTATAAAATATTAATAATTATTTTAAGTAAGCTAAAGTAAGCCAATTAATAATATTTCCTTCCTTTCAAAGAACAACATAATGGGTTAACATTTTATCCCCTTCCGGAGAAAAAATCATGCCCTCATGATTTATGAGAAAATTCTAAAATTACGTGGATCATGATGCAGTATGTTAAGGTTGGGATAAGTGGCCGTAAAATCAAATTCTTTGTATGTGAAGATTTGTGCTTTTGTATTGTTGTACATATGTTCAAAGCCTTTTATAAAATCAATTTTTCTTAAGGTCATTGGAAAATTTGCATATCGCTTTTGTAAAAAATCGAACCATGTATCTTTAATCTTGTGATAGAATGTTTTATCAAATTCTTTTAACTCATTGAGTGCTTTTTGAAATATAGATTGATTTTTGAATAGAAATTGAGATATTGTTTGTATATTTGTCTCATTATTTTTTCCATGTGGTTTTAATGGCTTCATTAATGAGTCATTTCCAAAGAAAATTTTATGATGACTTACAATCATTTGATAAGAACAAGTGATGTAACGAATAACGTAACATACTGGGGATGCCATATATGCCTCTACCACTCCTTTTTCGATTTGAAGATCTCCAATATGCCACATAAATACTATTAGCTCTTCTAACTCAAAACTTGCTTTTAACCAAATGCTTTCAAATTCCTATCGATTGATAAGAGTTTCGTATGGGAGATAAAATAAACCATCCATTCCCAAAAATAATTTATTGGTAATTTCATAGTGTTGTTTTAAAGATATCGGTGGGTATATAAAATTTCGTATATCATAAAGTATGTCTTTAAAAACTTTGGTTTTTAATTCCGAATTAGATCTTTGTTTTGTTTTGGGTGTGATGATACTTCATTTGTAATAGAATTCTTCTTTGGAGTATTAGGATTGTTATTTTTAAAAGTATTTCGTAATTGTTGTAATGTAATATGTGTGACTTCATGGGAAGCCTCTTCCGCACAAAGAGCCATTTGTAGTCTTTTTATCTCTAATTTTAATTGTCTGTTTTCTTCAGATTAGTCCAAGTTGTGATTATTTTTAAATTCTTGCTCTTTGATATGAATTGAATTATGCTGAATGTATTTTTGAGAATTCTTTTCTTGAAGAAATTGAGGTATTTCTTTCCATGATTGGTCGGCTCTTCGTGTTTCGGTAATTATAATGTCTTTTTCCTTTAGTCTGTTGGTTTGATGATCCATTGGGTTTTTCTCTTGTTTTGTGGTCTTGACATTAGGGTTTGGTACTCCTAAGTTTTCGTGTCTAGTTTCATTGTCAGCGGCGGCGGTAGTGTTTCGGGGCCGTCTTGTATTTGGGTCCGTTGTATCGTCGTCGAAAATAATTTGATAGCCTTCTGGGAAAAATTTTGGTTGTAATTTTTCTCTTTCATTCCTTGCATTCTTGGCCTTTACCGCTGGTCTCTTAGAGTTTTTTGCCGTTGTGTGTGTTGTTGGTCTTTGCTTTTGTTTGGAATTTTGGCTGTGTAGCTTGTCCTTATTAGTGTCATCTTTGACCTTGTTGTCGTCTTCATCATTTACTTCGTAGTGATCACCCATGTTGTCGCACTCATTGTGTTTCTCACCATCGTCGTCGCCATTGCCATTGCCCTTGTCATTGTATCCTTGCTACTCCTTGCTTCTTCCCGAGTTTGGCCGCAATTTTGTCACTTTCTCTACCTTGCTCGTGGGTGGTTCTTCTGCTCTAGTTGTTGTTGCTTTCATCTGTTGTGGAGCCACAATCTTCGTTGTTGGTACTTTGGACTCCCTCTGCGCTCCTGCCTTAATCGAAGCCCTGGCTACCGCTGTCATCTATTTTGATTCTCTTCTCTTGCCTGCTTGTGCCCTCAGAACCCTTGTCGTTGTTGGAACTCTTCATGTCCTAGTTTTACGCTTCGCTCCCATCTTTGCGTGTTGTTCGTAGCGCTCCTTGTCAACTTCGGCCTGCTTGCAGTCCTCAACCTCCTCGATGTCGATATCCTCCTCATCCTCCTGGGTGGTGCTATCTTCCTCGTCCTCACCAAAGTCACCTTCCATGTTGATCTCTGCGCTTTTGTGGCCGCCCAACATGTCCTCTGTTGCATCTGGGTTGTGTTCCTCCGCGTCTTCTATTGTCATCTTGTTTCCTTTTGTTGTTGTACTCCTCCTTGTTGTTGGGTCTCTATCTGGCATTGTGTGCTCCCCATCAGCGACCTATTTCTCTACGTTGGTGGGTTCCCTCTCCCTCACCGTCGCCTCTAGGTCAGGATCATCATCGCCATCGCCTCCGACCTTAGTCGAGGCGTCGACATTCTTGGCCTTGTTCGTGTCTACGTTCCCGATACGTAGCTTGATGGCCCTTCGTTTAATGTTGGGTTTTTTATGTTTGGGTTCTTCTTCTCTATTGTTTGTTCTCCGTTCTTTTTCTTGGGTATTATGTATAGCTTTTGTGATCTTTTCAGTCTTTTTGTTGTTGATCTTTTCCTTGTTTATTTTGTTCGTGATCTTTGTTTGGAGGGACATCGTAGCACCAATCATTGGAGTTGTAGCAGTTGTAGTACGCCAATGTTTTGTAACTTCAGTTTGCTCGGGCGCAATAGTGTCAATTGTCGCATCAACAGGAGTCGGAGTGGTCGCTGAGGGAGGAGACACAACCTTTTCAACAATGTAATTCTTGTCTTCAACATTGTCTCTAACTATAACTACTTGTACATTTTCTTCATCTCTTTTGTTTTGCTTATATTGTAGGTTATTTTTCTTCTTCAAGTTGTAAATGTGTATCTCTTTTCGTTTGAGTGTCTTTGTTGTTTGTGGTCTGTTCGTTGTTGTGGCTGCTTTTGTTACTTGTGTCTTGGGTTTTGATGCTGCTGCTGAAAGTTTGTCTTTGGTGTTGAAGTTTCTTTCCTCTGGTATTACTATTAAGTTATCTATTACTACATCTCTCTTATTCTTAATTTTAGGGTTAGTTATTTCTTCTTCCTCTTGAAATACCTTTGTATCAGTTTCCTCAGTTTCTATAGTATCATTAGAGGTTTCTAAGTTAACAATTGCTGATGCAGGTCTCTCTTGTATTCCTATAGAACCAACCAATATTTCTGGAAGGTCCAATAGTGGAATCGAATTTTTGGGAATTTTAGCTCTCTTAATAGCTTATAAGGTTGTCTCAGATAATGGGGACAGTAGTTGTCTCTTTTTGAATTTAGGAGTTACATGAATTTGAAATTTTTGTAGTGTTGTTAATGCACTCGTTTTTGATAATATAAGATTGATATGTACTCCTAATCTTGTATTAATGATAATTGGTTTTGGCCCTTGTAATTCTAATTTTATTCTTTGTAATTCATAATGCAAATATAGTTTGAAATTTTGAATCCAATCTACTGGCTCTCCTTTCATTGCTAATTGCATATCTTGGACTAATGCCTATGGAACTTCTCCTGTTTTTGGTTTTAGACTGTGGGCTGAACCTACAAACTTCAGGATTGTTTTAGTTTCTTCTGATTTACACATAGCTGAAGTTACATTAGCACCTTCATTCGTTGGAACTCTTTCAATAATTAATTGATTTATTGGATTTTTGTTTTGTATAAATGGACTAGCTCCAAGATGGAAGATTTTTGCAAATAGTTCTTTGTAATTTGAAGGTATCAACTCACAAGTTTTGCCATTGAAAAGAGTGGTGTTTGCCTCTATTTGCAGATTTAAGAGTATTTCTTGTAATACTTCTTCCATCATTTAGCCTTTCCAGTGTACTTGAGTAGCAAATTGTAGTAATCCCATTTGTGCTAACATCTCTTTTTCAATTATAGTGAACCCAATTTTTTGATAAACTGACTGCTTGGAAATTAAATTCTATGCCCTCCATGAATTGTACTGTTGAAGTTAGAGCACAATCAAATAGAATTGTAATCTTTGGAATAAGAAAATAAAGTGAGGAAGGTTGAAGAAGGAAGAGGGAATATATTCTTAGGCAACAAGATGATTCACATGTATAAAAATATAAAAATAAAAAAGTTATTCATTTGTAAAGAGGACAAAATTGTATCAATTCCTGTATTTTTTAGCACTTTCCATAATTAATTAAAAATGGTAAAACATGAAAAATTGGATTTAATAATGAATAATATTAAAGTATGTACTTTGGAATACCACATTGACAAATTAATAATGAGGAAAGAATCTTAACTTACAAGTTATTAATTTTACAAAAGACCACTTCAGCCCTAACAAGGAAGACCAAAGCGGCACTACAATTTACCGAGTAAATAGAGTTACCAGGCTAATTATAGGGTAGAATTAGTTAGGAAAAGTTAGTTAGGATATTATAGAAGGAATAGGCTTGGTCCTATTACCAAAGGCAAAATGGTTAGGGTTTTCCCTTAGTTCTCTTATGACCACGGGAAACTATATAAAGGGAATTTTTCCCATTGTATAGACATCATTATTAACACCAACAATACAAGATCAACTTTCCAAAGATCAACAATACAAGATCAACTTTCAAGCAATACAACAAAAAGAAGACAATATACAAGACAATAAAGGAGGACAAAAACTACAAGACTACAAAGACTTAAAAACCACTACAAATATGAATTCTCAAAGAACAATAGTAGAAGATCCAAAAAGGGATATAAATTCAAGACAAGATTAGGTTTTGAGACATATAAGAAAATAGAGTCTACAAAAAAATAAAATTAGAATTACAAGGGCCAAAACCAATTATCATTAATACAAGATTAGGAGTACATATCAATCTTATATTATCAAAAACGAGTGTATTAACAACACTACAAAAATTTCAAATTCATGTAACTCCTAAATTCAAAAAGAGACAACTACTGTCCCCATTATCTAAGACAACCTTACAAGCTATTAAGAGAGCAAAAATTTCCAAAAATTACATGATGCATAATGGGTTGCATTTTATTCTAGAAGGAATTCTATCAAGATGAAGACGACATGGACAACAATGATTGTATTAGTAATGAGAGACTTGTGGACAAGTTGTTATGCATTCATGCACTACTTTGTGTCCCTTCACATCCTAGTTTTAGTTTTAGTATTTTCATAAGCATCATATGAAGCTTGTTAAGATGTCCTTCAAACACTAAGACATCAAACCCATTCCCTATATACCTCTAATGAATGACATCCAAATTCTAGTTACCCTTTTTAAAGTAATGCCAAAATATTGACCACAAAATTTGTCAAAAAATCATAAAATTGAGATGCATACTTGCAAAAAAAATTACTACAATACTTCAAGTGTTAAACCACTTCCAATTGTCCTAATTAGGCAATCCATATATTGAATTATAGTTACACTCCCTTCAAAACAAATATTCATAACAAAGATAGTATGGAACAAAGAGTAGAAATCAAGAGTCTACAACATTTATCACTGTAGATTGTGAAAGGACCTACAACCACAACTATATCAACATGTATAGAAGAGTATTACAGTTGGATATATACAATTCATAAAAGAAGATAAAAATAAAATTCATTGTTTCCAATGCATTTCCTATTACAATTTCAGGTACTCCTTTCTCCATCCCCTATATGGCATAGGCACATGAGTCCTCATCTTGTTTTTATGTGATTTGAATTTCAAATACCACACTATACAAAACAATATTTTAGGGCTCAAATGGGGAATTAGCAAAAATTTGAATTCCTAAGCTATTGATTCTAAATGTTATGAATTCTTTTCTATATATCAAAATGAGCAAATAACTAATTTAGAAGTACATGAATACTTTTTGCTATTGATCTAGTAAAAAAATTGCCCATGATATTCAAATGTGAATATATGAATTGCTCCTCCACAATTGATTTGGTTGTTTTGGCAAAATATGATTTTGGTGTAAGTTATAACAAATTACAAGTTGATTTGAGTTCAAAATGAAGTTGTCAATGCCATGTCATGTCATGATGCCAATATGTTCATTGTAAATTGAGCCTTCAATCCCAACATCTATGAGGATAGAATGTGCATGAAAATAGTTGTGATCTAAATGGACATGATTATTTGACCAAATGGCTCAACAATTTATGAGGTCATCCATATTAGTGGACAAGCCATTTAGCTTGATGGACACATAGGACAAAATCAAATGAACTTCATTGATGCTTAGATTAACACATTAGAAGAGATTTGGGGGCAAAAAAAGGCCCCAAGTTCCATCGATTTCCAAACTATGGAAACTGGCCATAGCAACTATGCCATGTCAGAAAATATTTTTATCATTTTTATTAAATATTTTATTTCAATGTTTTCTAAAATCAGTTTTCAATTTTCCAACACTTTTTTAAAAAGAAATTTAATTTAAATTTAAATTTATAAAATTTTTTGGCAACAATGGTTGGTTTAGAGTTCCTAGAATGCAAGGAAAAGAAACTTGAAACAACCCTCCCTTGCCCTCCAACCTCTCCTAATGGACAAACTTTATCAATATTTAGACCAATCACAATAATTGATTTGGCTATTCTAGTTGAACAAGTCCATAATAGCATTGATATCAGTCGATTTGGATAATATGAGAATATATATTCTCAATGTAATATAACTAAAGCTAAAGTCAATAAAAATTTGATAATGTAAATGAAAAGTTGATAATCTAAAATTATAGGCAATAATGTGAATCAACCATCATTAGGAAGAAATTGAACCCAAAGAAGGGTCACTTCCTAGGGTAAAAATTTGGGTGGAAAAGCCTTTTCAATTTACTAATGAGGCCAAGACTTGTATAATAGGCTTAAAAATACATCATAATTACCCAAGCCATGTGGCCACTAGGTCTACTAGATTTATGATGGCTCATGATGACTTAGTCATAGAGGATGGCTAGCACAAGCTTCCATAAGTTTCTACACGCCAAATGGCCATTACCAACCTTTAATGTTCTTACGTGGTGGTACTAATGATGATGTGGACCCCTTCATACTCACCTCAATCAATATTAAAATTAGTAAAAAATTCTCAAAGCCCTTAATGGATTCAATTTCTTCCTAATGAATTTCAATAAAAAGTTGATAATTTAAAACTAAGGACAATAATTTGAATTGATAATAATATGAAATTGACAATAATCGATTAAAATCTAAAGTTGATGATAATCTAGAGTGGATGTAATGTGAAGTTGATAATAATCTAAAGTCAATGATAATGGACAATAATTTAAATTCAATAATCCATAATAATCCACAATTGACGATAATTGACGAAGATCTAAAGTTGATAATATAATGTTGATAATATAAAGTCAATCATCTGAACTTGAAGCTAATAGTCTGAAGTTGATAAAAACAAAACTCAATAATTTGATTCTAAAGTCCATAATCTAAAACTAAAGCTTCAATGAATAATGTAAAACTAAAGTCCAAAATATTCTATAATCTAAAACTAAAGTTAATGATAGACCATGATAAGCGAGGTACTAAAAAAATGATAACAAACTCAATTTAAAGGCACTAAAAAAAGATTTAACATAGATCAAGGTTGTTGATAGCATAGTTGAAAAACAAAAAACAAGATCAAAACATTAAAAAGATAAAAATGAATTAGAAGATCCTTTTTGGATTCATTCTAATTAGACATATACTTGGGAATAATATTACTCATATGAGAACATTATAAGTTCCACAAACAAACCTTTATTAGTTCTTAATGGAGAATTACTCTTGAAAAATAAAAATAAAAATAAAATTATCATAGTAATTTAAATAACAAATTTTTTTTTACTCTACATACCATGGTTATTAGAAAAAACAAAGTTAAGAGAATTACATGGGTATTAGTGGACACTTATTACAAAATTGTCTTTATAAAGGCAAAAGTAAAAAAGAGGAAAAAAACATGACATTATTTATCAATGAGTAATGGATGCAACTCTCATGGTAACCTTAGCATACATAGTAATGTGATTTAATATCATACGGCAAAAGAATCACATTCCAAAGAGTATTTGTGGAGGGCCAAAAGTAATTTGATTGCAAATAACATATGAAAACATATGTTTAAATTAGGTAATTCTATTGATGAGGTTTTCCTAGATCAATTTGGGTAGCTAAAAGTTTATTGCTATTTGGGAAAAGACCATTCAACAAATTTACATTCAATGCATATTTCTAAAAATTCAAATATTCCACCACATGTTTGTGCAAATGATAAGAAAACATCTATTGTAACATGGTTTAGTCATGGTGATATTAAAGGAGGTGATTTGGCTATATACCAAATGCACTACAAGTTTCCCACATCCAATGGTCTAAGATTTTTTATTAGATTTGAAAATTTAGTTCATGGAACCTTAAATTTCAATTGTTTAGGACTAGAGCTGTATTCAAAATTTAAATTAGATACAACACTAGTTAATCAAAAAAGAATTTGCACTAGGTTAGTTAATTCAAAATGGAAAGATAACCATTTATATTTTCTGAAGATTATTGGTCCTCAATAACTTTTGAATATGATGAAAATTTCTAAAAATATTATCTTTGAATGTATTTTGTACATATTTGTATTTTTTAGTTGTATAAAAGTTTTGTCAAATGCATAGATTAATTAGTCTCTGTCATTTTAAATTTGTGTTGTAGTTTAGATTTTGTTCTATCCAACAAAACTCAAGACCACCAATATATAGGGTTTTTTAAACAATCAAGGTTATATAGTCTATCATTATGTGACTAAAGTCACTTTTCAAGTAGAATTAGAGTTTTAAAATACATGTACTTGATTTTAGATTTTATTATATTCTTACACTCTTATTTCATAATTTACTTACTTTAGGTCCTCTATTGCATACTCATGTTATTAAATGGATGTATGATGTCCTAGTCCTATCTAATATTTTGTTGGTTATAGATAATTATTATAAACAATAGTTCAAATATGATCTATTTATCATGTTGATGTATACATTATCACCTAGGCCTAATATCACCTAATCAAATTGTCAAGATAGTATTTTAAAATAATATGCACATATAGTTTCTTCATTATTTTTCATATTTAGATCAATATTGTTTGAGTCTACTTGTATTGCACTTAGTGCACAACACTTGCTGATTTTGTATCTATGTCAATTATTACTTTTGAGCAAAAGTATGAGGTTTGGATTACATACAAACTTTTATATCTTCATTATTTTTTAGCTTTGAATTTATAATCTTAATTCAAATTTTTTAGTACACCAAAAGTGTTGTAGTTAGAATTTTTGGATAGAAATTTCTATTTTCGTTTAGAAACATGGAATATTTTGTTCTAAAATACAAGTATAGATAGGAAAAAAGAATTTGAAATAATTTCTTACATATAAAAAGTTTTAGGAATATTTATAAAAATGCCATGAAAGATTAAAAAAATTTAATTGTAAATTTTGAAAAATTTTAAAATGAAAAATGAAAAAGTGAATGATCACTATGTCCCTTCTAAGGATTTGTGTCCATTCCAAATGAGATTATAAATAGCTAGGTGAAACCCTTTAAAATCATTTGAGAATGCTTATATATAAATGTGTTTTTGCATATTAATATTATCATTGTTTTCTTGTAATATTGTGAGTTGAGGTTTGTCTTCTCTATGAGTCCATAGCTTGTATAAATTTTCTTAATGTCAATTATAAAATTATGTGTGCTATTGTGATTGTGGTGGTGTCCAAAATTGTAAGAGTTCTATATGAAATTCATGTACACCCCCCAACAATATTCATGCATCTAAATTATTGAATGTTGATTCCAAATTGATTGAATTCAATATTGAATAAATCAAGAGTACTTCATTGAATAGAAGCACATGCACTAGTTGACTTGGACAACTACATGACTTTAGCACATGGTTTTAGGCCCTCTTGCAAGATTGTAGGTCCACATACGACAATCTTTGGTACAATATATTGTATGATTCTAAGGTCAATTCTTTAGAATTATTGTAAATTGGACCAATGTTTGAATGTAGGTTTGGCTCCATTAATCTTTTGTGTATGTTTTGGACAATTTGATGTAAGATTGAAAATTAAAGCTAAAAGATATAAATATTGGTATAAAATCTAAACCTCATACTTTTGTACATTGGGAATAATTAACATAGATACAAAATTGCTAGGCATTGTGCAATAAGTGCAATATATATAGACTTTACAAATGGAACAATGACTAGACAAAATTTAATTTTAGATAAATCAAAGGCCATAATTAAAAGATTATATGTGTATGTTATTTGAAAATATTATCTTAACACTTTGAGTAAGTAATAATGCATACATTTTCTTGACAAATTGACTGAACTTGAACTATTGTCTAAACTATTTAATACAAATCAATAGAACACTATATAAGATTGGAACATTATCTATCCAATGATTCCAATCGATAGCATTGGCAATGGACTATAAACAAGCAAATTCTACAAATAAGAGTGTAAGTGTATAATAGAACCTAAAACTAGGTACATGCAATACTAAAACTCTAATTATACTTGAAAAGAGACTTTAGTCACAGATTATTGACCTCATTTTCATACAAGATAAAAAAAATTACTAAATAGGCTTACTTTAACCTTTCCAAAATAATTGTTGACCACCTCAAAATAGAAAAATAAATATTTTAAAGACTAGATTAGACAATAATATAGTATATACATATATTTAATATCCAAAAAAATTCTTGTAAAAGAATTATTAATTTATAAAAAGAGCCAATGTTTATGATAAACTGTATTTTTTTTATCACTCTTAATAAATTAATAAAGGTCGTTTACTTATGGGTATTTTCACAAACCTATACAACAATGGGAAGATTATACTAGAGGAAACAAGAATCAATAAGTATAAAGAGGAAAAAAAGATTTCAAAAGCATGTTATTAATTTCATAAAAGACCCAATTTATATAGGCAAGGAGGAACAAATGGAGTTGGAACATTAGTATTGGGTAGAAGTTACTAGGACAATTTTAGGATAGAATTAGGCATGGCTAAGGTAGTTAGAATAGTTAGGTAAATTGAAATAGGAATTTTCTTAGACCTATGACCATGGGAAAATGGTTAGGGTAATTAAAATAGTTTTCCTATCACTGGGGAAAACTATAAAAAGGGAGGAATCCCTATGGTAAGGTATTATTATAAAGACAATAAAAGTTGAAGACTACTCTACAAGACAAGAAATATATGAACATCAAACTACCAACAATCAAAGTATTTAAGAGTAGTTAGGGTAAAATTCTATATAAGGACAATTATGTGTAATAAAAATCAAGGGGAATACAGGCTTTCATTGGAAAGTAGGTTCCACATTGATAAATTACTTAACCTTTCCTATTTAAGAACCTCTATATTAGTGATCTTGGATTTTGTTACAAAGAATAAAACTTAAACCATAAGCGTTAATAGCCCCAAATCTACAGACAAATGTTGGTCTAATTTTCACTACTACTCAGATGTTGACCCTAAAACCACATCAAAAATTACCCTATGCTTATAGAGACCAATATTCTACCACCATGGTTTGTAGACCTACAACCATGCGATAAGATTGTATGATTGTATGTCAACCCCTAATTTCAATTTTAGCTAAATGATCAATCAGGAATTAGGGTTCTATGACCATATAACCACTACTCTTGAGAGAAAGCATCCATGATTGGGTTCTTTGTGTTTTGGCTTTTAGATCCTGAAGTGGATGCCTAAGTGTTGTTCAATTGACCTTCCAAGCAATGTACAAGTAGTTTCTTCGTATTTGCTCTTAGTCCATGAAATTTAAAATAAAATACAGTTAGAGTGCAAAAGGCACAATTTCTTAGCTACAATGTGGAGATAACATAAAGTGATTATTAACATAAACTAATTTGACCGTCAACAACCAAAGTTTCATTTGATGCTCAAGGTGGCATTAAATTGTCAAGATCATGGCAATCACTCACTTTTAGGCAGGTGCACGACTATGTTTTGTAAATGAATTTTCTAATACGTGTTAATGGACATGGAAGTATTGGTATGATGCCTAGCGTGATAGAAAACCCACAACTACATGCCTAAGATCTAGTTGTTCATAAGGCAATTGATAAGATAGAAGAATAGAAAATAAATTGTCAAGATCAACACCAAAGCAAGAAGCGGTAGAAGTATTATTGACAAGGGCGTCAATAAGGTAAGTAAGGGCTATTTGAGTTGGAGAAATTTTGAAATTTTGGCAATTTGCTAAGTGCAGTGTAAACATAGACTAGTTGATATGTTAAATTCACATTATAGGATGAATATTGGCTAATTGTCATACCAAGGGTTTCAAACGTTATGACCTAATGATTAGATATGAAAGGCGACCATTTCTTTTCGAATCCATTGAGATTGAAAAATTGTCTTGTAGCTGGAGACATAGGCTAGGCAAATTATTATAGCACTCTTTCACTCTCTCGGTCTTTTTTTCTTCCAGGTGTCAAATTCTTTTGTATGGTGAATTCCTTCAAGTATAAATATAATTTGTCTTTTAGTCAATTTGTTTGTGCCCCAATGTTATTATATCCTTGGTTTTAAATTCAAAGATTGGATTTTTGTTGCAAGTGTAATTGTGTATTGGCAATTTGGTTGTGGGTCTTTGTTTTCATTTTGTGTGTTATGTTGGTCAAATTGTTTGATCGTTTGACAAAGCAAATTTCATTATCGACAAATTATATTGGAAGTCGAGATTTATCCAAAGATTGGATTAGTAGGACGTCAATGTTGAGATAAATTATTTCCTTTTATGTTGTTGGATGCATATATGTTATGTCCTCAAAATGAATCCTTTTGTTAAGTTAGACCATTTCATATTCCAATTAGTTTGTAATTGGACTTTGTTTGTTTGTTGTGTAGATCTTGGTTTAGGGGCTAATGTAGAAAGATTAGTGTTTGTGTGAATGGCAATTTGTTTGTGTGATTATTTATGATTTATTATTTATAATAAACAAAATTATGAGAGGTGGAGGCTTCATTGTGTGAAGCCTATGGAGATTGAATAAACGAAAAAACTGGAGTGGAGTTCATTGAGTTTGTTGGCCACAATATGAAATTGATTTCTAGTGTGATTATAAATTGTCTGGCATGACGACAAACTGAGAAGAGAAACTATGATCAAGTAAGGGATTTGTAACCCATTGAATTCTAAGTTGGATTATGTAGTGCCTATGTGGGGATGAATTATAGATTGACTCTACGAAAAATTAGTGAAGGATTCTGATGTTAAATATATTGACAAATTGTCTATTGGTGTGCATGAATAATAAATTTCTTGATAAAGTAAGATTTGTTTAAGGAAGTGGATGCCTAGCGAGTGTTTGGTTTAGGTGCCACTAATTGTGGCAATTTACAAATTGTATAGTCTATAGAAACTCAAAGCATTTGTTAATGTAGATAACCATTGTTAATTGTCTTTATTGAATTGAATGTGAGTGTGAGAAAATTGTTCACGTGTTAATTGAGTACTGTGGTTGGGCCTAAATTGTTCAAGTGGTAAATTGAGATGAAAAGATATTAAACTAATTGTTGTTATGACTAGCCTTGAACTATTGAATGGTTTCGAAACAATTTGGTGAGTGTAATAAACCATTTGACGGATTCATAAGTGAAATTGTAACTAAGTTGAGTAATTGTGTATATGGTTAACTCGGGATGTTAGTGTCATGAAGAAGGGGATGTTCAAATTCCATTTGTAGTTAGGTAAACCTACCTATAACAAGTCAATCTTCCATGACAAGCTCCTAGAGAATTATCCATGAAAGGCTTACATCAAGGCATGACAAATTTTATTCTAATAAATAAGGCCATATTCGTTCTATTGAGACTTTTCACAGTCTCTTTTTTATCCTTGACTCGAAGATAAACCACTTTATCTCTTTACTAGTACTTTTTTATAAATAGGTAACAACACCAACTTTTAGAATTTCATTATAGGATCACTATTAGAGCATTATTTATTTTTGGTTTCAATTACTATTTTTTTAAATGAATTTTTCAATAACTAGCATTTTATCTCAAAATTTGCGAAAAGTCTCAATAGAACAAATATGGCCTTAAATGGAATTATGACTACAATAGATTGATTTATGACTATAATCAATGCCTTGGGAAATGGCCATGGAGTTACCAATGATTGTCATAGGACACTTACACTTTTCTGTAAGCCCTCAAGTTGGCACCTAGATTCAGTTGTTGTTGTTTTTTGTTAGTTTTTAGTGTATTTATGAGTAAAAAGACATAAAAAGAGTGTTTGAGTGGTATTTGGTGGAAGTCTCTACCAATACTATGAGGAATCATCCTAGAAGTACAAAGTATTTAAAATATTTCAATTTCCTACTTTTAGTGCCTAGTTGAGAGTTTTAGAGGTCGTTTAAGTGATTTTGAGAGAATTTTGGGTTAGAGTGTTAGCTAGTCTTAGTATTCTATCCATGCTAAACTAATCTTGCAAAATGCATGTGGCAAATTGACTAAGTCTATTTTAGGTCTAGAAAATCTTGTTTAAAGTCACCATCCAATTTGTAAAAAATTTGGATTGATAAATTCTTATTTGTAGGTAAGTTATAGAATGTTGAACTAGAATGCAAACAAAGTGATGGGAGAGCAACTGGAGCATGAAAAAAAGGTGCTTTTAGCTTGAAAGCATGCCAAAAGTTAACATTGGAGCCAGTGTTTCAAGATTCCCTGATACAAGAATGATTTTCCCCTCAAGGGGAAATTAAAAGGGAATTGTTAATTTTAGCTTCCCTATGTATAGTTCAAAGTGAAATGTAATGTTGCACTTTGGTTTTGAGAGTTTTTTAGAAGCTACCTTAAAAATTTCGGATTTTTCCGAAACATTCATGATGACTCCATAGGAAGTCAACCGCCTTTAAATATGGTCGTAAATTCTTAGAAATTACCCATGTTGTAGTAAAATCTCACTAAAAATCAAGATAGAATTTTGTGTGCTAATAAAGCGCCCCACAAAATTTGAAGACATTTTGACATTCCCAAGTATCAAAATTGGCAATAACGTGAAACTTTTAAAGGATTTACAACTTGGTGGCAGATTAACCGATGTACCATGAGCTCACAATGTCCGATTGGATTAAATAAAGAGTCTTTCATTACTCTTATAAACATTCTAAGCAACCCTAGCCAAATGGTTTCTTCAAAAGATGCAAATTTCAAAAGTTAGAGTTTTGACTAATTTTTGGAATTACCATGAGCTGATTTTACGCTTACAAATGGCCTAGGATGCAAGGGTCAGAAATCCTAGAGACTAATAGGGGTCTTTTGAAGTAAATGGCGTAATTTGTTTTTGATTTTGAGTTGTTCCCTAAAAGATAGAGAGGGTCAGTTCTAAGTTTGACTTTTTAATTGTAATTTGTGGTAATTCAAAGTTAATTTTACAAATATCTTTTGAAAAATCAAAGATTGAAATTGGTTAAGATCTTTTTTCTTACTTAACAAGTTATCTTTGGTCTAAAGAAAGAGAATTTAGAAATAACTTTGGATCAATTAACAAAATATCTAGATTAATTAGGGTTCTTTTCAAAATATCTTTGAGAAAAGCTCTTGGATTTGATTTTGCCAAGATTTATTAGCTAAATAGAGAGAGTTCTAGAGGATTCTTTCATTAAACAAAGATTATTTAGAAAATACTTTAGGATAGTTTAACAAATATCTAAAGATTGAAAGTAAATGTTTTCCAATGACAACTTATCAAGGAGGGGTCTAGAACAAGTGTAAAGCCCCCCCCCCTTTTGAGGTTGTCGGTACCTTCATTCTCATACTCAAACTTTGCTTTCATTTCTTTCATACTACTGGCATGGTCAAAGCACTAATTGAGGTCGGAATCTTACCCAATTTCATTTTATCTACGCATTGTGAAGAACGAGAGGATCCCTTCAAAGTGAATTCTATTTGATTTTTTTAAGTTTTAGAGGCTAAACCTCCATTTTCTTTGTTTTGTGTGAATTTGGGAAGGGATAGACCTCTAAATTCTAATTTACTTCAAAATTTCTAAGAAACTAACACATTGTGGTATTCAAACAACATTTGATATTAATACGCTTAAAGTGGCAAAGTTTGACTTTGCCAAAAGTGTGTTAGACTAATTTTAGCCCAAAATTTGTTGTATAATGGAAATTGGGACTTAATTGCTAAAGTTCGGTTTAAACATTGTCATTTGCACCTCCTTTAGCAGTTAATTCGTGACTATTATTGAAATTTTGAGAAATTAGTCTTTAATGTTCGGTTAAACACTATCATGTGTACCTCTTTAAAAGATTAAACTTTCAAAATACTATTATTTGTCCATAGACACTGTGTATGCCTGGGGTTGCCCTTGCATGGGGAAGCTTTGACTTATAAAAGTTAAAAATTGCCTTGGAAAAACTCTGGATTGCCCCTGCACGGCGGAACTTTGACCTTGGAATAATCAAATTTGATATTTTTTCAAGATGATTCCAAGTATTTAAGTACTTAAAACCATTAAAGAAATCTTTTTTTTTCTATGCTTGAAAAATGACCTTGCATGTGGTAGTGATTTGGGTCATTTGATTTCATGAGAGAGTTAGAGAGAATTAACAAAAATTCTTTACTTTGAGCTCTTGAGAAAACCCTTAGTAGTAGTTAAAAAAATTCAAAATTTAGATTAGTTTTCCCCTTAGTTAGAGTTCTTAAAATTATCCTAAAAAGAGATTCCCAATTAGATTAGAACACTTTAGTTTGTTTATCTTGAATTTATTCCAAAAATCCCCCAAAATTAGATTATTAGTTAAAATTAAAAAAGTTGGAAAACCCAACAACACCCGGTAGTAAGTGTTGGATTTTCAAATTATAAAAAGGATCCATTACGAATCAACATGACTAGAACGACAAAAAGAACAACTCAACCAACACAACAAAACAACTAGTACAGGGACGATTGGAGCCATGAGACATCGACCAATCGCGCCTTGCCACGTGGTAGGGTTTCAAGGGACAAGCCAATGTTGCAAAACGAGCCAGGGGAAAGGCTGGATAGAATAAGCTAGAATTTGGTTGAATTTGAATAACTCCAAAGCTTGAGCTAAACAACTCCAGAGCTTGATATTGGAAATCCATTACTCGGTGCACACCAGTTCTCTCTAAAAAACTCATAAGCAATTAAGCTAAGGCAGTGGTAGCCATGCTCAACAATTTTTTGGTTTCTTACTAAAAATTTGCTTTAAACTCTAACTCTCCTCCATAGCCACAACAAGTTCTCATACTTAGCATCTATTGCAAAAAGAAAGAGCAATGAATCAACGATACAAGTGAGAAGAGAAGAGGAGACGAAGGGAAGGATATTTCTAAAAGGAATCCAATCGCAATTAATAAGGTACGAATCTTTCGGATTTGATTTGAATTTCTATTCTTTCTACTATTCATTAAATTGTTGGTTAGTCATTAATTAGGATTTCTAGAGGGGTTAGTAGGTTAGACTTTGGCTAAGTTTTGTTTTATTAAGCCTAATAAACCAAGAAGATAAAACAAAAGGCCAACTAATACTTCCAAAATATTTAGGGGATTTACACGATAATGAATAATTAGAAGTTTCTATTAGATTTGATTTAGTGGATTTTATTATGTGGAGGTAATAAAATAATTCCTAATTAATTATGATTTGTCTTAAATACAACCAAAATTAATAAAATCTCATAACTATTAGTAGGAAAAGCAAATTTAAAACAAAAATACAACAACGAACAAGGATTAATTTCAAATTGCACCATAGACTAGCAAACATGGATGAGGAAGGAATGGGTTACTATGAGACAATTCATCTTGTAGTCCTCGAGGATGGTACAATTGATTCATTCATGGGCAACGTACATTAAATTCTCCATATTTTGCTTTTCAATTTCAAGTTGATTCAAAAACTTGCTCGATAGGATGAACCTCATAAAACTTTGAATAAAATTAGAAAATTAACTTTAAGAAAATTTGAATTAGATTTGAATTTAGAAAATAATCAAAACTTTAACTATTTACAAATATATGAACTTTATTTGAAATTTGGATTAAAAATTGATATTTTCATCCAAAAAATCAAACAAAAGAATCTTAGAATCGCAAGAGGATTTAGAAATTTAAGATTAATTAAGAATCACAATTGTTTGCTTAGATTAAGAATCATTAATGAATGAGGTTCAATTCGTTAAACTTTTAATCCAAATTCATCCATTAATAACTTTTTTATTAGGAATCTAGTGTTTAAGTGTTTTACTTTGTTGGAAAGGTAATTTCTGAATTTTCATCTTAAAAATATAAAATCCTAAAAATAATAATTTTAGAATAGGAGGTTTAATTTAAGATTAGATTAGAAGATAATTAAAAAAGAATCTATAAACAATCTCTAAGGAATCATTTAAATTAGAAATCAATTAGGGAATCTTTCAAGGATTCTAGAACCTCTTCTTATTTAAAAAATACTTTAATTTTAAGTGAAAAAAGGTTGGATGAAGTTCTTTAATTATTAGTCAAATTAGGTTTAGTCTTAGAATTAGCTAATTAACCCCTAAATGTATCGATGTCCAATTTTTGGACGATGAACATATTGAAACTTCAATTTCATCTTCCTAACTACTTAGATGAAAGTTATTTTAATTTGTGAAGATATGTTATCAAGTTGTTGTCCTATCTAAGGTTTGGATTTGGTGTTACTAGAGTTCATATTTTTCTAAAATTACAAATGTGCAAGTATGTCAAGTGGTCAAATTGCATTGACTTTAGTTCAAAGTTGGATTAGCCAAAATGAGGTCATAGATTTTAAGAACACAAAGATTTCAAAAAATCACCATGAGAAGAGAACCTCATTTCAAATCCATTCCAACAAATTTTACTCAAAAAATGATAATATTTGACTTGCAATTGAATTTTGAAGGAATTTTGGAATTTCTCCTCCAAAATTTATAAAAAAAGATTGGTGATAGCATTGGTGAATCTAACCATACAGATGGAATCTACAAATCAAAATCTACCACTTTTATTTGCATTTGAATTCCAAAATATGCTTCCAAATAGCACTTTATAATGATTTTTCTCAAATCGTCATTTCTGGAGATGAATCTGGACGTATAAGGGTTAACATAGTTAAAAATTCAACCCTAAAATTTTGGATTTATTTTGATTAGTTTTACTATTTTTAATTGTTAGATAAAAATTATGAGGTAGTGTAGGGGTCAATATTTCATCCATTAATTTCTTTCACTAAAAAGGTCAGAATTGAACTTGCTTATTCATTTTGGGAATGACAATTTACATTCTACAAGTTAGGTTAGATTAATTTTAGTTTGAATTCATATTTTTATTAGATATTTAACTTAATTATCTAAAGTTCAATAGTTTTAGGAATTACGTGATTTGAGTTCAATTAGGATATTACAAACAAAGTGTCCATTGCTTGGAAGGTGCAAATTAAACTTAAATTTAAAATACCTTAAGATAATTGATTAAAAAAGCTGCTAGAACCCATGTGCACGTTTAACTCAAAGGGTGGAGTTTAAAACTCACACTTTCTAGTGTAAACTTGTCATAAAAAGTTATTTTCTTATTCCTTTAATTATGTCATGGCCATGTTAGGAAATCTTGTATCCATGTTAGAAAATGTTGTGCCTACTTTAGGTGGTGAGATGACCATTGCGGAAACACTTTTTGCTAATTTTGGGTAGTTTGGAGACTCTATTGGGCTAATTGGTTTGTACAATTCAAAAATTCATAAAAGGTTTTTAGCTTGTCTAAAAAAGAAAACTTCGATTGCTTCCTTCATTTCTCACATTTGTCTTTGTATTGAAAAAAATCAGATTTTTTTGCTTATGGCAATAGCATAGATCACTCATTGTGCTTGTCATAGGTAGGTTTACTGAAAATCTCCTAAAAGATCAACACTTCTAGAACTATACTTAAAACACTCCATTATCTTGTAGTATGGTAGTAGTGTTGAGTTTCTTCTTTATAAATTAATAAATGTGATGCTTGCCTAATTGTCTATAAATGTCCAATCGTTGTATTCTTGTGTGGTTTGGTATGCGATAGTTATATAAATTATAGAATTTTGTTATCAATTTGAAAAACTTACATCTAGTGATTGACAAGTTGATTTATGTTTGAAAAGTGAGACAAGAAGATGAATCTTGTAAACAAATTATTATTGTTGATAGAAATCAATAATTATGATAATATCAATAGGGTCTTTAGTTTGTTGAGTTAATTAATAGGCAATTTATCATTGCCATTCTTTTATGTATAGATCGATTCCATCACAAGGCAAGGTTGATTAAGACAAGTTACCTATTGCCTATTTGCCAGCAATACTATGGGGTAATCTTGAGTCCACAATATAAGTCTAAACTTAACCAAACTCTTGGTGGGGTTGGTGGTCACTACTCAATAGTTGGTAGTTATGAGTCATTTTGAATTGAGTCTAAATATAGAATTAGTAGCATAGGTGAGTTAGAGTGTACTATTGATAAATCATCTGAATTGGCAACCTAACTTTGAGTGAATTGTTGTACAAAATGATATCAACAAATAAGGAAAAGAGAAATCTTTTAAAAATCAACAGAATTAGAATTTAGCATTTTTGAGGGCAGAGTGCGGTAAAATCTTGTGAAAATTGCAAATATTCAATCTAAAGTTGACTTTAGAAAGATTTTTCAATATTTTGTTTTAAATTTTGTTGAAAATATTAGTTAGTATAGCAATTGATCTAACCATATGGATAAGATCTATGGATCATATTTTACGACTTTTGTTTGAAAGTCATCAAATTATTATTCTAAGTCTTGTTTTATGATAGGTCTCTATAAAGTTGGAAATTTAGACTATCCCTAGTGTTTAAGTGGTCAAAGATGAAATTGAGTTTATAAATAACATTTGAGTATGTGGCCATGGAGTTGATCTTCAATGCCTATGAGAGATTGGAAGGGAAGGTAATGTAGATCTTCAGACAAAATAATTTAGGACTTGAGAAGAATCTACACATGGGTGTTTCTTATTTGTATGTTTTCTTTCTCTTCACATTTCTATTTATCTCATTCAAAAACCTTATATAAAAATCATGAAGTACTAAGTGACCAATTAATTGATTACATTTGCTAAAAAATTGATAAAACTGCTTCTTCATCTTGCTTGGAAGAAAATCATCCTTTTTATATACTCTGTAGCTCCCATAATTCATACCTTAAGTTAGATTGATTGATTTGTTTTGTTTGTTATATTGAAATCTCCCAAATCGAGCATCCTTTGGGTGTGTTCTTGGTACCATTAGAAAGCCCTTCATGAGTAGGGGTGCGTAGGCTTTGTTTCTTGGCGTTTGGGACCTAGAGTGTGAAAGTTATTGAATTTCAAAGTTCTATGAATCGAAAAATTAGAAAATTACTTTTATTTTTACATATGGAGATTAAGGAGGGCTTAGCGAGCACTTTTGACATCCCATTGGTTGTGGCAACAGTACAAGTGACACTTATAAACTCTTAAAAAATATTTATAATCCACCCAATGAATGCCAAGTCTCTTAGAGCATCTGCAATGCTTCCGGAAACAGGCCCAGTATCGGCAATATAGAGAGTGCTTTGTCATTCCTAATTAAAAGCTGGCTCCAATGCAACCATTAAGGGGCCCTCTACTTCCATGGCCTTGGTATGCCACCACTTGGGATTGACAAATTTACAAAATGTGAGGGGCCTGCAAGTTGGTTCAGTGTAGGAATAATCATTGTTGTCATACTTTTTCAAGCATTGGTAAGTGTGTCAGTCAATGCAACCTTCCCTTGTTTGCATAAAAAGTCTTTCTTAATGTAGAATTTTGTCCTTTCTTTCTTTTTATAATGTGAAAAGTCCATTTGATGTTTAGATTGCCAGCTTTGCATTGGATTGATCTGTTCTAAAAAATCCCCAGCACTATGCAAGCCTCGTGGAATGCTCCGCTGTTTGGCAATATTGGGACTGTTTATCCAGACAGCATTGCAGATTCTCTTAGGGTTTAGAGTAAAATCTTGCAAACCAGGAACTGTGCATTAGGCAAATCCAACCTGCGAGTATTTATTAAATAAACCCCGTTAACGACAAAAGTTGATTTTTGGATGAAAAGTCAGGCCACCAAATAATTGAACGAACGCCCTCATTCGTCGACCCAAAAGCCAAAAGAGATAGACCTCTATTTCCACATCAGCCAGTCAGACTTTCTGCCACCAGTCTCTGCCATATTCCCCGTCACCAGGTCTGACCAATACAACCCCTCCAAATCAGCTTCCACGTCGGATTTAACACAGGTGCGTCGCCTCATCATCAATTCTTTTGCGAAAGATCCCAGGCTCTTTTTTTCTGTGCATCTTCGATTCCGGAATCTAGGAAAAGGACGAATGTCGTTCTGAAATCTACTTTTTCTTCAGATGTTATCTTCGTTGTATCTCTGGGACGGAGGATGGTGCTCGTCGCCATAGCCGGGAAAAGGGTTTTGTTTGATAAAACGGGGCTACCATCCCTTCTCTTCTCTCTTCTTTCACTCGCTTCGTCTTCACCATCTCTGATTGCCGCTTCCCGAGCTTTGTAGTTCTGAGTTTTGTGGTGAATAGGTTTTTAGGTGCAGCAAATATGGCGGCCTCATGTTCTATATAGCGTTTTTGGTGTGAATCGACGTGTTAAGTGTTTGCGGTTGTGCTGCGGAGTCGGTGGCTTGGTGCTCTTTGTTTCTTCCTCAACGGTGCTTCTTATTCTCTTTGTAGATCTGAGGTTTGTGATGGGAAGCTTTCTGGTTCCGTTTTTGAGCATTTCGTTGCATTATACGGATGTCTTGGTTTTGGCGCGGGAAGGACTTGATATGCGGAATTTGGATATATGTGGTGGATTTTTGTGTTAGGATGAGTCTCGTTTGCGAAAGTTTGAGTAAGCGTTTTGCGATGTAGATCTGAGGTGTTTTTGGTTATGTTGTGTTGGCTTGGGGTTTGGGAGTTTGCGAGTTTGGTGGTTCGCATTGGTGCTTACGGTTGTGAATCGGTTGTGGTTCTCCAGATGTCCATTAATGACATATCGACTTGCCTCAAAGGAGGTCGGAGCTGCGGCGTTGGACGAGAGGAGGATGCCAGCAACCTGCTATGGTGCGAGCACTGTGGGATAGCCTTGTGCTTTGACTGTGACACGGACTTGCACAACTTGAAGAGCTTGAAGCACGGACACCTTCGAGTCCTGCTTCCGGTATCGCGCACTGAGTCGGTGCGAAAATGTGAACACGGTGCTGATGGGAACAGCTACGTGCATCTTGGTTTGATTTCCAAACCCTCGCCTCCCAAAAATACGAAGAGGAGGCCAGCGAAGGAGAGAGGTACCTCGAATTCTGAGCCTGGACGCAGATCGTCCTCATTTCGTAACGATGGCGGGGATGTCGGTGATTGCACTGTCAAAACGTCGGAGACATCAAACTTGGCAACCCTGGAGAAAGCGCCGTCGGTATGTTTCTTTCCGTTTCCTTATTACAGAGATGCGTTTGAATAACCTTATGACGTAGGTCACTTCGTAAGATCTACAACCATATGCATGGCTCTGGTTACAATTGTAATTTTCTATTATGGAGAACCACAACCGGTTTACCGAACATGACCGCGTGTTCTATGTTTATTTATTTGTGCAGAATTCGTTAGAGCTGCCGAGGTCGTCCTTACGGGGTGGATATGAGAAAGCAGGTCTGGGACCGCGTAAAAAGCAACATGTGACATGGCATCCGGATGTTAAGGAACCGATATGCACTTTAGTATCACACACCGTTGGGCATAAACGCGCTCCTGCTTTCCTATCACGACGGAGTCATCAGAAACAATTGCGGCAAAAGAGTAAGGCATCATCCAAGTCTCAGGCGCGTGCCAAGAAGCAGGAGAGCAGCAAGCACAAGAAGAGCAAACCTGTGAAAGCGAGGTATATTGTTTGCTCCTGTCCCTCTTATACATGCACGCGTTTTCTCTTGCTCTTTAGGAGACTATAAAGTCTATCGTAATTGACACATTGTGTTATGTTGCAGGGCTGACGTGACGTCCGATTTGGGGGAGAAACCAGTTCCCGAAGTAGGATCTAGCGAAGTTTCAGGCGCTCCTACCGATGAAGACTTTGCCATCCCTATGTGGAAAGACTGTACATATTGTATGAAGGAAGAGAGGTCGTGTGATTGTGTAAATACGTCTGACGGTTGCGATCCCTACCTGCAATCCATACTTCTTGAAAGCGCTGTACATCCAGAAAGTCTCAACAAAACTGTTCAAGAAGCAACAGCGGTGAAGGAGGTTGACAAGAAGGCTCCCGTGTCTGTATCTGACAATGAGTATTTCAATGAGGGTTTCCCAGGAGATTATCGTCAACTTCTTGCAAGCATGTTTCATGCTGCCACATCACTTGGACAGGTATATTGCAGTTCATTTTGACTCGTTCTTTTAAAATGTGGCAAACCAGTGTCGTACGTTCAAGTATCGTAACTTTTAAACTGTCTACAGGGAGAAATTTTCATTTCATGTAACTCAATTTTGAGCAATTTCCTACCACGTGATTGATGGATGCTTTGGACTGAGTTGATGTTATCTTTGATATCGTTCTGCAGAACAAGACTTTGGGTTCACATGCCAACTACGAAGCAGCTTCAGGGCTCTTCAGGTGTGTGCCATTTTTCCTCTCTTTTTTCTTGATCACTCTGTTACTACTCTTTCCAATATGCGTGTAATTGCAATTGACTCTGTCTATGTATTATATATTGTGGAATCTCAATGATTCTGAATGTATCCTCTGCATTGTTATGAAGTCAAAGAACTGACTGAATACTGCATCCATGCAGGGATGTGAAAATGCATGCTCCGAGTGCCAGTTTACCTGTGTCTGAACAGGTTTTCAAGCAAACAACTCAGGGCAAAATTTCACCGTGGATTTCTGTTGTCTAGTGGAGAGCGTTAGATCGGGAGAGATGAGTGTTTGATTTTGTAATGCGATGTCTAGTCTGTGGGAAATAAGCGTTTGAACTGAAGTATCGAGTATGAGGTATGAGGAGGATTGGGTTAGGCAGGTATGAGGAAGATGCGCGACACTGCTTGGTGATTCGTTCATGTAAACATATTAATGCTCAGTAAACTTTGGAAGTCCATTCATCGGCTATTCAGAACGATTTTGGCCTTCTGTTCTGACGATATTTCAGTGTAGTACCTCCTTGTCAATAATGATTGTGATTTACTATGTTGTATTTTATCTGGGTCTTAGCGATTGTGCTATATGTGTAAGAATTATTGATCTCGTCGAGACGAATTTTTGATGGGCATAAGTGCAAACTTAATTTTCTGCAAACTCTTTGTTTTGAAGGCGTTACTCTTGCAAGTACCCATATTCCTGTGGGTGCAAACTGGCGATTCCACGAATATATTAACTATATTTTAGGTGTCGGTATCTCGTGAAGAACGTTCCAGACTTCCAGTTGAGTTGCTCGGGTCTTTGGGAATCCGGTTCTGGAATTTTGTGCCTGAATTGGAGGTGCTGGACTGCTGGTACTGTAGAAGACCGGCCCATCTACAGCAACAGTGTTGATCTCTTCTTGCATTGATTTTTATGCTTGCACCTACTTTTGCACTCTAGTTCTGTTCTTTATTCCGTACGCAACTGTTCTCATTGCATGAAGATTTTTCCAGTTGGATCCTTTTCCCTTGGTTTGGGGTCAGTGGGCTACAAAAATCAATGCATGAGGTAATATTCCGGCGCTTCCAAGGATTCTTGGCCGTGCAATTTGAAAAGTTGGAAATTTTATACATTGACCTTCAAAACAAAAACAAATCCTATATACATATAACTCCTTAACCCTTAAACGTGGGGACTGAGGAAATCATCCCTTTTGGTAGTGTGTGACATCAACTACTTTAGAGAAAACAGAAATACTCATTGGAGATCAAACTATTGTGCAAGATCTCTCCCTTTTGTACAAAATTCCAAGGATGAACAAATTGCACTTTTGTCCTATATGAGAAGAGTCTATGTCATCCATCAATTGGACCAAAAAAGTCCTCGGCATTGATTAATCCTTAATTCACAAAATGAAGCTTCTAAAGTCCAGTTTCTATTCTACTTGGAAATTTTTTTAAATTCCTTAAAATATGGATTTTATTGAAGTTTAAAGTCGAGGATCTATAATCACATTTCTATAGTCATTCATTTATATCTCAATGTTCTACACTACAATGTACTTCAATTTTAAAAAACTTAGATTATTTAATCATATATTCTATTTGATATAAATCATCATGATTTCCTCTTCAAAAATTCATGGTAATTTAAAAATTCCTTACAGAATTCTAAATTTTTGATGACATATATTAGTCGTCTAATTTCACCTTTGAAAATTTAAGCCAAACAATTTCATTCATAAATATCAAAGAAATAGAAGATACAAAATGTATAACTTTTTAGTTTGATTATAAAGTTAGGGGCTTTAGCATCCTTAAGGGATGAATTGCACAACCATGGATGATGAAAGTTACAAAAAATGCACTTTATCCAATTAACCTTTAGCCCTTGTATAGTTCCACAAAAAGTGGATTCTAAATGATTTCATATGAGCATGAGAGGGATATATGATTCCATTTTTGAAACAAATAACTAATTTTCTGATTCACATATTGTGACAAAGTGGAAATTACATTGAAAAACTTTGAAGTTATAGAGACTATTCTAAAAAGGTTTAAATAATGAACACTCATAGTTGTCATTAAGAAGTTAAACCCTAAAAGCCCAAGGCTTTTTTCGGTCTAAAAACATCATTGCTTTTGAAGTGTTATAGATGTAAATGCCACTCATTGAAAAGAATTGAACTTTGGAACCTATGACAATATAATACCTTTATAAAAAGAACACCTTACATGAAATCAATGAATTACATCTTTTGAAAGATTTTCAATTATACTATTTTGATTTTATTAAAAAAATATCTCAATATATTTAGTTTGAGCATTTCTCATTTACAAAATGTACAATCAATCAATTTTCGATGATAATCATAGTATCATATGACCCCAAACATTTTTTTTAATACATCAATTCATTTGAATTTGGAGTTGGGAAGGAGCCTTGAAAGGATGGATTAAAGGAGGCAACCCATTCCTAATCACCGCCCCCTTTTAGCAATATAGATTGCTCTCTTTCTGCACAGGAAGAGATGACAATGATTAATTATAGCACAATTCCCCGTGTAGTTGTGGCACATTGTGATTGTTTTACAACACTCTCAATTCGTGGGTGGATTTTGCAACCAACCCTTGTGGGAAACACAAAGGTCTACATGACCAAAGTGAGAGAAATGAAATCTTTCGCTCAAAAATTCATAATAATTATGTTTTGCAAAATAAAAATCTGAAAAATTATGGAAACCTTCTTAACTCTATTTCTACACATTGGAAAATCCCCCCACCCACCCACCCACCAAAGAAACTCACCCCTAGATAGGTGTAACCACTTAAGTGGTTGCAAATGGGTTGCCTCCCTTATGTCCACTTTTTAGGGAATGAAATTAAGCTTGGGAACTGAATAATAATTAAAGGTCCCTCAACCTAAAGTGCACATCTAAAGGACAAGATTGGGGTGGACATGGTCATTGGTGGGTGGGGGGGTGAAGGAGGGGGAACAAGGACAGGATATCTTTCAGTCAGGTACATATCAGATATATGTTCACTGATAAGGCAGCAGGCATAGCAAGTACGTTGGGTACCAGTACAATGGAATGACTGTCCTCAAGTAAGTTACTTTATGTGAATGGGGCAGTTCATTTCCAAACTGAAGTTAGTTTTTTATATTACATTCTTGAGAAGAATAAGGTAGGAGGCCCATTTACCACTCGATTTGCAATTTGGGGGAATTTTATCAGTTAACCCCCAAATGCTGAGGCGGACATTTTTTGTCCAATGAATGAGAAGGAATTCTCTTGTATAGGACAGAAGTGCAACTATTCATCCTTGGAATTAGGGGTGGAAAGGGAAGATCTTCTACAATAATTTGACTCCCAATGAATACTTTTGGTTTTTCTAAAGGAGATGATGTCTCATAGTTCCAAAATGATTGATTTTCATGGTCACCAACTTGGTGCTCAAGGGTTAAACCAAAATATTTTTCAGTAAATTTTGTTTCAAAAATACATGAAATTGGCATCTATATTAACTCAAGTCAATTCATATTTTTTTCTACCTTCATGGAATTAGTTATGGATTTTGAAATTGGGATCACATAAGGCTCTAAAAAGCATCCCCCCTTGGATGTGTTCACTATTGTTACATTAAAGAAAGTAACATATATGTATTTGTGTGGGTGAAGAAATGCTTTTAAAACATGGTTGCTTCAAGACCTTCTTCCTTTGTTGTTGTTGCTTCACACACATCAATATACCTCATTGACAATATAGTCCATTTCAAGGCCACTTTCCATTTATAGTTGCTCATTGGATGAAAAGAGACATGCTCGTTTTTATAACAAGGGGCTATGTTTAATAGCATTATGATGCCCTTCTTTTAGACCCTCAATTAAGCACAGTTGACCAGGATCCAACTATCTAACTCTAGATAATATCCAATATAATTGTACAATTAGAGGCTCATTTTGGAAAATAACATCCCTTGCCACTCTCATGGTTTGGCATGGTATTTCCCATAATAAGATTTTGCTTACACAGTACCTAGTTTGTTCATAACACAAGGTAGAAGTGCCCATTATCATACATTGAATAACTAAGTCCCCCCCACATGTACCTACACCATTTGGTGTTTTAGAATGTATGCCACTAGTAAATGACATCAGAATTGATTGTTCAGTGGTAATGACTATGGACTAGATTATGGTATGTTTGCACTTGGTGTTAAAGAGTGTTGTTATTGAGGGTCTTAGGAATGAACTTAGACCTACTTTGGAACTAGATTCATGTTGTAAACAACACCCCTAATACCAAGTGTGAACATACCATTATAGTCGGGAGTCAAAACTCCCAGCTAAAATAGTTCATTACAAACATCAATATCTGTACTTTTTGCAAATCTAAGGGTGTAAAGAGGGGTTGCATTGTGAGTTCTAGAGCTTTTTCTGACTATCCAATGGAATAGTGACAAATCTGCCTTCAATAGGACTTGGAATTATGTCTTCCTTATGAATAAATTAAATGGAGCGTAGAGTCTGAATAGTATTGGAGTTGATGAGATTTTCACAAGGCTCCTTCCGGCCAAGGCCTTCTTCCCTAACGAAGCTCTAAATTGAGATGCCAAACGGTTAGAATGAAGCCCTGCCCTTCGCAATTAGTTTCGAAACTGTAGGTACAATCACTCTCGCGCTCTAAGATTTTTCTATTGCTGCTCCGTCCTTGCCGCACTAAGATTTCATAGCATGGCATGAGCACGCAAATGCATGTGTAATTTCATGACAGCGATTTTTTAAATTATTTAATTTGGTTCTCGTATTTGGATTTCTAAGCTTGAATCCCTGAATCGCTGTCGCTTAAATTCTGGTTGCGAAACTGCTTGACGCGACTTTAAATTTGGGCTCCCGGTTCGATTCTTGGTTCGAAATTCAGTATCCGATGATCGTCTTCTGAGGATGTGGAACCGCATTTCCTGACGCTGACGATGCCGGCACGAAGAGTGCTACTAAAATCCTAATCAGGTGATTTTCATAAGTGATTTTAAAGTTTGGTGGATCTGGACCAAAGTGGAGTAGGCTTTGCATTGACAGAAACTACATTTACGGCGGATGTGAGGGAGATTGAGTAGGTCTAGTTGAAAAGTGAGTCAATGTCTCTCGTAGCATAGCTGTTTGTTATGATTTCACAGTTATGTGTAATACCATGAGAGCAAATTCTTTTTGAAGCGATCCTATTTTGAGTTCATTACTTGAAACCCTAAAATACGAACCTGCTTGACGCAATTTTTAGTATCTGTCGCTTCACTGCGTTGCGAGAGATCACGTAGTTGGCGATCAACTTCTGAGGATGAGGGACGGCATTTCCTGGCGCGGTCGATGTCGTCAAGAAGATTACTACTACAACCCTAATCAGGTGAAGCTTCCCTAATTTGCAGAAATGATTTTCAAGTTTGTTGAACCACGGGACCTTACCATTTCAGTTCGGACAAAACGTGCCGAATGTATTCTATTTTCTTATAATAAAATTTCGCATTAGTCATAATCTTGATCATTCACAAATTTCTATTCAATTTTCTACGATTGGAAAACTAGATTTTCAAAAAACAACGGTTTGTTAAGATAAAATTTAATCTATCCGAAACTGATAAGGTACTCCAGTTATTAGACTACGACAGGTGGTTTATGTCGGCTTGAACAACTCAGTTACGGAAATGATTTTTTGCAGTCATGGACATGGATGCAGAGTTTGGTTGGGTGTCAAGTTCGAATTAGCAGAAGGGCTGTCAACATTCTCGGTCTGTTTCTCATCTCGTGGTTTATGGCTTGGACTCTAACAAGGTTTCGCACTTCTCCCTCGATCTCAACGGAAAGCGTGCCCCGTCGAGCGTTTGTGTTGGAACTATTTCGGTATTCACAAGCTCGCAACAGGAGCGTTACTGCTTTGGCTCCAGTGCATCGGAGAAGACAACGGGGCCTTCTGGAGACCAGAGTCTCGACTCCGCAGGAAATATTCGATGAAGAGGAGCAGGAGGAGCAACTTTTGGACGGACAAGTCGTCGGTGACGATCTTTCTCGAGAAATTGATTCGTTCAAGAAAAGGAATGGGTGCCATGAATCGATGGAAAATCTTGTGGAGGCTTCATCATCGACCCGTGCAGCTCTAAGGGGACGTAAATGGCCTGTGGTCGGTGGAGTGCGAGAGTCTGATCGTAATCTGTAGGTTCCCTGTCATGCATTTTGGTTCCAGACGTTCTAGCTGGCATTTGATTTGTACACGACATATGAAAATTTCAACCCTCGATCATGTGGGCATAGTTTAGTGCTTCTTTGCTTTTTATTTTTTCCAATATGTAAGGACAGAAGTAGAGAAGGATACGAGAGTTGGAACACGAATAGAAAAGGGACATGCCAAATATTTGTTTCCCGTTTGAATCCACTCTTAAGGATAGAAAGATCCATTTCAATTGCCTGTCATCTGAGGATTGCCAAACTCAACAATTAGCATATTGTCTAGCTTCCTGCGAGGTTCATTTAGAGTTTTCTTGTGCCTGAGTGTAATAGGTTCCTATGCCCGAGTATAATGTTTGCGATGGTTGTTTAATGCAGACAACCATTATTGGCTGAAGTACCGATCGGCTACCATGGAATGGCGCGTGATTATCTCTTGATACCTGACACTGCGTCTGGCCCTACGTGGGTCAATTGTCAAGGTAGTGAGCTGGTGGTAAGTGTGCTCTCTCTTTGAACCTTTGGCATCTCGATTGATTGTAACCTTTCAATGTATTTGTCTTCATTCACGTGAACGTGAGTTTAATGATGTAATAATCCTTTACCATCATGCATCATGCTGGTCATTTTGTGAGGCAGTCGACTAGATTGCATACTACCAGATTGGTAGTATGAAATTAGAATAACGCAATGTTCGTCGTCTGAATGCAGGGAGATACTGGACCGTTCATTCCTACAGCAAACAGTTTCTTGAACTGTGAAGAAGACCGGAGCCTTTGCAAGGACTTTCAAGAAGGTAGTGAGTACCCCTGCGATGAAATGAACAATTTCAGATGCTTCTTTGAGCAGAAATATACAGACGGCTCTGAAACACGAGGCTCTGTGATCAAGGCAGATGTCAGGTTCGACCTGAGCGATGCGCCTGGAGTGCCAGTTTCTTTGGCATTTGGGTAATTTTTTTTTCTTGCACAGGCTTTTCTCTGCACCTAGACGGGTGATGCACAATTGTTGAGAACAATTGATGTTGCTACAGCTTATGTTGGCACTACCGAAGCGGAATTGCACTCTGGAAAATTATCTTATGAATATATATTGTTGTTACATCGGTAGAAGATGAAACAGATGAATTTTGGCAGATGTGCTGACGCGGGGGAAGGGTCAAACCTTGAGGTGGAGGACGACGACAGTGTTGATGAAGATGATGACACTATGGACGAACCAACTTCAGATGGTTCATCAGATGGGATTCTGGGCTTAAGTCCTCATCCTTCTAGTTGGCTTCGCCAATTGCATTTGAAGGGACTCGTGTCTGAGTACGTGGTTACAGTATGCTTGGAACCAGCACGCCCAGTACATGGCCGTCGTTTACCATTTTTCGAGCGCGCCGGTTTTATTTCCTTCGGAGACTTATACGCAACGCAATCTGCCAGCACAATTTGGACCACCTCTATCGTACACAATCCTACTAATGATGAGATGTACGTTCTCTACCCTCAAGAGCAGTGTCTAACTGTATCGCATGTTCTCTTAAGTGGTTGTTTATGCCACGTAATTTTCCTTCAATATATTCAATTTTCAGAGCAACAATTGTTGCTTATTTTTCGAAAAAATTTAGAATCAAAACATCTCTTGGCAGAGACAGATGCACTGAACCTATTGATTTAGGCTGGACCTTGACGCTCCAGGGAGAAGTCTTGCAACTTACTTGCGTCCTCTGCACAGCGACAGGGAAAGCTCCGCAATGCACGTGGCGGAGCTGGTGGGAATTAATTATCGAGGTAAGGATATTGATTTGAGGTCGAGAACAGGAGAACGAGGTAATATGGTAGTGCGAGGGGTGCGAATGTATATTGATACCGGCGCCGGTCTCACTTACTTGCATCCAACACTTTTCCGGAAGATTGATTCCGTTGTGAGTTCTGCCTTTACCTTGTAATCTTTAATATCTCACTTGGGTTGTCAGAGTTTGCTGCTAGTCGATTACCAGCTAAATATATTGGCATTGGGTAGCACAACAACGATTGTCTGCACATTTGAAGGGAGTTGTGATGACGCAACAAGTTATAGTTCGTTCCTCTCCATTCTCAATGCAACGCAAATGACAAAGCGTTTTTGGATTAATGTTCTTTAAATGTGTAGGGTACAGCTCAAAGAGGACGCTAGAAGAATGAAATTCCAAAAAATCCAAGATGATCGTATTCGCAATATGTTTCAACGATCATGTTGGCGGGACAAAAAAGAGAGGTCAGTTCGTATTTTTTGGATTTCATTTATGCAGCAGCACTGATGATTTGCGATTTTCTGATTTTAATATTTCTAGGCCGTGCCTGAAACAGTTTGTCACCTCTTTGCATGGTTGATTTTAGGAGCTTAATGATTCTATTGACTCCATTCTAGAAGGACTTTGTCCTTATGGATTTGTAATAACTGCCTTGCACCTGCAGAAGAAAATCCTTAGTGAGGGAATTTGGAGATCTTATTATGAAGTTTTCGTCTCTTGCTGACGACGGTTCCACATCTGACTTTGTCATAAAGCCAGAGTATTACCTCACTTCCGGGGTGCGTACATAGCTGAATTATTACTTTAACAGTTCATGCACAAAGAGACCTTCAGGTAATGACCGCATATCTCATTGACTTGCCTCATGGATTATTTTTTGACGTTTACTCTTCCACTTTGAGTTTTTCACTGTTAACTCCTAAATGCTCAAGGCACCACACTTTGGTGCCGGCTAAATTCTGAAGTTAAATAAAATCTTACCAAAATAATATGTTTGGTATTTTATTGTTTTGTTGGGTACCCTTAAAAGTCTAGTTTAGGCATCAAAAATCCGATATTTTGTGGAAGGGTGTCCACTGCAAATCTTGATTATTTTGTTAAAGGCTCTTGGTGAAGGAAAAATCACATTGGAAATTCATTTTAAAAATCTATATGAGAAAATGTGTTTCAATTATGGTTATGCATGTTATGTCCTTTAACCTCATATTTTTTTTATGATCTCAATTTTAGATTTGACATGTAAGATGAGGATTGAAATACTTCAAATCAATTTTACACTTTTAACACCCTCTTTCAAATCACTAACACACTTTTGATTAAACATTATAATCTTTCAATCCAGAAGTACTATTGTTGTGTTTTCTTTTCTACATATGATTCATAACACAACTAGTTTGAATTATTATGGTTATAATTTTTTTTTAAATTGATAAAACTTATCAAAACTTGGGATTTTTGTTTAGCTTTGAGCAAATTCCAAGAAGCTCAAAAAAGGCTAGTCCTTTCCTACAGGCTGGTAGGTATTGTGCCACTTGAGGGAACCCATTGAACCTGAATCATACTATTGATTACCACATCTGAAACAACCTACTGGATTGTACTTCTGCAGGGTGTCAAAACAATCAGAACATGTTTCAACATGTGCAAGATAGAACTTGACGACAATGCATGTATCCTTGGAGGTACAGTGGGTTTTCAATCTGAATTGATGCTGATAATTGTTTCTGTCTACCGGAATTATCTTATTACAAAATATTCATGGTAGTAAACCCATTCCTATGGCATTCAATTTTTTTTTAGTACACATCCAAAATTAAACTAATGGAAAATTATAGGTTCATGCAGGGTATTTGTTATGTGCTCCAAAACATCTGATGAATGTTGACAGATGTTTAGTATTTCCAGTTATGGTATAAACTACAGTATGGTATCCGACCACGAAATGAGAGTCAGTTGCCAATCATATTGTGTTACTCGGGTGTGATTACAGGGGAGGCTATGAGAGGACACATGCTCATCTTCAGTGAGCAATCTGGACAAATAGGATGGAGTCCAGTGACGACATGCAATAATTTACGGCCCACAAGCTTATTGGATTAGTTAACCCTTAACCCCAAAATGACCCTGAGGACATAATCTGTCCTCGAGCATTTTTCCGAGCTTGATAATGCAAAATCATCATTGTATTTGGAAAATTTGTTAACTACACTATTGTAGGGCTTGGGATTGGGAATCTAGAGGTGTCTGTAAATTTTAAAGCTGATGTGTCTTCCTAATTATACATGCTGAACTAGTATGCAAGGTTCCCTGACCATGAAGGAAAGTACTCCGCCAACTCAGATTTTGCTGCCTGCCAACTTGGATTTCAGTTGCAAACCACCAATCCCACCCTTCCATTCACCGAGTCACCTCCTCAGTTGCTTCGCAAGATCATTTTCAATGAAATCCACCGTTAGATTGGCCTAAATTTTTTTGAGTAGTTACACATGTTCAGGATTGTTGTATCCACCGCTTGGATCAACCTTTGTCACCACGCATTTTTTTGTCAAAATGATCGTAGTAGATTCCTGGATTTTGGCACTACTTGACACAGTCAAGTTTGCAATCATCGCAAGAAAAGTATGCTACCTCTTTTGCCAATGTTTTTTGGCACAAGTGCAAGTCATCTTGTCAACTCTAGAATCTCAAAGTTTCAGTGCAATTCAAGGTGGCAATTGTGCTGTGGCAATCGCGAAGTACAAATAAATGCTGTAGAAAGCAAGTTTTTGGCAACTGTGCACACTCCTCCTACGATCAATCTGTTGTACTTTTCTGCCGAATCTCCTCTTGCAAAAATTCTAGTACCACACCCTCATATCATCCTTCCAATCGATACGGATACTTTTCCCAACCCACCCATTTTGCTAATTCAAAAATTGCAAATTTCTTCATCTCTCTGTCGTGACTATAAAGGAACAGAAATCCCAGGGTCATTTTGGGGTTAACTCTGGAACATCCAGACTCATCTCCAAAACTGATAATTTGAGAAAATCATTATAAAGTGCTATTTGGAAGCATATTTTGGAATTGACATATATATAAAAGTTTTAGACTGAGTTGTAGATTCCATTCATACGGTTAAATTCACCAATGTTATCATCAATATTTTTTTTCTAAATTTTGTAAAGAAAATTTCAAAATTCCTTCAAAATTTGATTACAAGCATAATAGTATCAATTTTTGAGTGAAATTTGTTGGAATGGATTTGAAATGAGGTTCTCTTCACATGGTGATTTTTTGAATTTTTTGTGCTCGTAAAATCTATGCCCTCATTTTGGCAAATCCCATTTTGAACTAGAGTCAATGCAATTTTATCTTGGTCAACCACTTGACATCCTTGCACATTTATAGTTTTAGAAAATATGTACTCTATTAACACCAAATCCAACCCTTAGATAGGATAACAATTTGATAAAGTATCTCCAAAATTTAGGATGACTTTCATCCAAGCAAGAATGAGAAGATACAACAATTTCAATTTGTTTGTTGTCCACTTTCTGGATGTTAGAGCGCTCTAGGATTAAAGGATGGACTGATGACTATAGAAATCATTACTTTTGGAACTATGTGACATCATCTACTGAAATAAATAAATAAATAATATATAAATATTCATTGGAGGTCAAACTACTATGGAAGATCTCCCCCTTCCACATGAAATTCCGAGGATGAATGGTTTCACTTTTGTCCCACACACAAAGATATTATGTCATCCATCGGACACTAAACATCCATGTCAAGGTTTATGGGTCAATAGCAATCAAGGACATGATTATCATAAAATTTATGCAAGTTAGTGCCTTACGAGCCATAGGGTGGCCACATGTGTATGAACTTCCAAATTACCTTTCATAATTAAATTATTTTCAATGACCATGTTCTTGATTGTCATTTCTGGACATAATGTCTATGCACTTGGAATTAGTAACCAACAATTAAAATCTAATCCATTGAAAATTGGATCTGTTGAATCTAACTACACCAAAATTGTATCCTATGCGTAGGTCAGTTTTGTAAATAATTACAGAAAAATTGGAGCATATCTAAAATATGATAAATAGCACAAATATTTTTGAAAAATCTGAGAAATTTTCTTTTCTGAAAATTCTGAATATTAATAAATTGTTCTTCAGAAAATTTAGAAAAAAAGAATACATTCATGTATGAATAGAAAAAATCAAATCATTTCATCAAAGTGTCAAAAAATTAGGAAGAGCAACATGCGGAAAGAGAATAAAATTTATCAAGTTGTTGAATTGTTCAAATGTCCAAATTAAATTATTTTTAAATTTTACACCAAGGTGTCAAATTTGACCTCAACATACAATATTTAGTGTCATCCATACTAACTACTTGCTCAAGGGACTTTAACTTTTTATAGTAGATGAATATTTTTACCAAGAGCTAAAAAATCAATAGTATCTAAAGAGGAAGATCTTTCTAAACATATTTGGTAAAAACATTCATCAAGAATAAAAAATTAGAGCAATTTTAAATTGATTAGTGACTTAGTGTTAGTGACACTAAATATAGGAACTATTGAATCTTGATTGGTTATATAAAGTAGACACCTCCAAAACCACCACTAATTGCTATTATTAGACTATTCAACTTTTAATAAATTTTTCTTGGCAAGTAATAGGAGGTTCCAATGCACCAATGAATGCGACATTTGGCTTTTGTTTGCAAAAGTTATGAAGGAACAAAGTTTGGTTCTGAAATCACTTCTTCCCCATAGGTATATAATTGATTTTGGAGATGTACATATAGTGAAGATGGCAATTTAGAGTCAATGGAGCATTTTTGGGTGCCTACCATAGTTGTCATACCATAATTGTCCTACCTTCAAATTTTCAACCATTCTCAGTGAATATGTTAAAAGATCATTAGAGTCAAAGTTCTAGACTTCAAAATGCACTACCACATTTTGAGCTTGAGGATTAGTTTTTGTTCATGATTGTATGGATTGCATCCATACTTTAACTTAGGTTGTTTAGTTGTTTGTTTCTCTAGACTTCAAATCCTAGGCTAAGGCTTAGCTTAAAGATAAAAGTAAAAGAAGTCTTTTGGGATTCCATGCTTTATGGTAGAAAATTTAATTGGCATTGTGTCCAAAGTGTACTTTAGATATACAAATATCTATTAGCTTTGTGATTTGAAAGGGATATAAACAATTTGCAAGAAAGGAAATGTACTTCATGCATAAAGTACATTTGATTTGGACTAGCTAACTACAACCATAGCCATGTCACATATTTAAATTAACTCCTTTGATTTGGCTGACTTTGGAATTATAGCCTAGTGCGTAGTGCATCTTTAGTGAATTTACTATTGATTTATTAGAAGGGTCTAGGTTTAATGTAGTTTGTTTAATTTTTGACGGCTAGACTTTACATGGTTGCATGCCCAGACAACAAACTCTAACGTTGATTTATGGCCTTGCCTTAATGATGAAACAAGAAGAGTAACTAATTGAAGCTGTGAAGTTCCAGTCCATTTTCCTTCTCCGATTCAAACCTCTTCTCCAAGTTGTGGAAATTTTGGCATTTAGTAGCACTCTTATACAACATTAATATCAAAGCATTTCCATTTTGGTTGGTGGTAACTCTCAAGTTGCAATGGATCTCTCACAAAGTATGGCGCAATGTTCAATTGGTCTTCAGGTTCACTTGTAGTTTTAGCCTTTTGGTGAAATTTGATGTACATGAATAATTTTGATTGCATTCTTGTGATAGCTATAATATGCACTATGGGCTGAAGACACCTATTGTTTCCTCACTAACAATCCAACGTGTTGTTTTGTTGTGGGATGGGCATAGGTGAGGTCCATGGCTTCTCCAAAACTTTCAAAAAAGACTTTTGCATGATGTGAAGTTGTTCCTTACCTTAAAATTTATGTTTACTTTTAGGTGTAAGGAAATGATGTTGATTTGATTTGTCAATGCTTAGATAGTAACGGTCTTGATACTTTGGCATAAAACTCTCTAGATTCCATTTAGTACATGACTTGTACTAGTATTGATATTGCTAGATGCCCAGTAAGGTATGACAAGATTTGATATTGAGTTTACAAAATTTATGGTAATGGAACTGAGCATGTTCAAATTGTTATGAGCAACATAGACTTGCTTGATTTGACTTTGATAAACTAAGAGTGAAATGGATCATGCATGTAAGTATTGTAGTATGTCTATTTGCTTCATCGATGGAGAAGCCAATTAGTTACACATGGGGTTAACATGCTCTAAAGCATATAATACAAAGTTGGTAAAGTTATTGCCAACGAGTAAGCGTTAGTTTATGAAACTGCTCCTCAGAGCAGCTCTTCCACGATTAAATGTGATGTGACGAAGTTGTGTCTCGACATGCTTGCATCAATTGCATTCAACTTTTGAAAAATGATGTAGATTGAAGGGTGTTTGTAATGGACAAATGCAAAATGTGACTATTTTCAGTTGATTTTATGGCTTTCTAAAGGCACTCGCTCAAAGTTTGATAAACTCGACACTGCAAAACTTCTCATTTCCTCACTTGTTTTCTGCGGTCTCAAAGGGGTTCCTTCTCTCACTCCAGATATTTTTCAGAAATTTCCCTACCTTGACACTGGTTCCAATTTTCATAGATGTTCAATGTAAATACTCTAAATGTGTTACGGTCTTGTCTGAGCCCGACCACTTATACTTATGGAGGACTAGGCTAACTGTAACCTGGAAGTAATCTCTAGGCCTCTATAGTACATGTGGTTTTGCAACCATTCAGTTGTGGTCACAAAATTGTCGTCCATCATTTCCCAAGCCCTGGCAACTGATCCCTCACCCTAAATCAACACGCAGATTGAATGTCTTCTTCATTAGCTAGACAATTCACAAACTAGAAAATGAATCAAAAAAATTCGACCACATGGAATCAACACAGAAAGAATTGTGGGAGCTTTCATGTGCGATTGCTACGTTTGTGATCACCAATCCAAATTCCCAGGCAAAGAGGCTGTCGGTGATTTCTTGTTCCTTGCATTCACATCAATCATGGAGGTTCACAGTATTGCTAAATAGTGAAAGCCGTGCATTGAGAGAAATAAATCGAGTAGCTATGACATTTTGATCAGTGGAGAAATTTATGAAAAACTAGGATGTTTTTGAGCTTCCGGAACACATTCTAGATGGATTGTGTTGAGCAATGTTATTATTTTTATTTTGAACACATAGTAATAACAGTGCGACTTGTTAGCCATCACAGAGTTGATCACAACTTGAGTCTCGTTGGAAGATCCCCATTAGAAGATCCACTGGGGCACAATATGACAATTGTTGAATTCTAAACTTCATTCCTATTTCTTTGCACTTCATCCCTAATTTATTCCTTGGTACAGTACATTCTTCAAAAGATTTTAGAAACTGATGTCCCGTGTATAATCAGGAGACTATACTCAGAGACTGGAATGACAAGATCCAAAACCTGAGAAAGTTCTGAAAGAAAAAATGGAGTGGCCGATAATATAACCTCGCTGTTACCAGAAGTTGAAGAGAGGGAAGCAAGACTACTTGAAAATGGCAGTGTGATTTAATCCGCAACAATTATCAATATCGACTTGGCAATCAGTCTGCTACTTAATGAGCTCCAGTACGGCGAAACCAGCTAAATGCTCTCTGCCGCCCCCTCATCCGCGAAGACCAAACAACGGACAGGAAAGAGAGAGATGGAACCCTAAGCGCAAAGAGAAAGAGAAGAGCGCTGGCAGTCGTGCATGATCACGAAATTCTCGGGAGTGCTTCGAGAATTTGGGAGGAATTTGAGGTGCGTAGCCGGAAGTCCTAAGCAACATTTACGTACTGTTCTCGGTATGCATGTGTCCCAATGGAGTTGCAGCTGCTGGCGCTCGCTGTCCTGTTCCTTGCGGTCTTGTCGTCCGTGCAGAGAGATGGTGAATGGCAATTCATCTCTTCCAAGTCGTTTCGGAGAACCGAGAGTACTCAACGTAAGATTGACAACAGATTTGACTACTTCCTCTTTGTACAACAGGTGAAACCACGAAACCCTAATTCGAAGCTTGACCTGGCAATCGAATCGCATACCGTGCTCTCTTCAATGTGCTATGATTACTCTTCTGTACAATTTTGTAATTTGAGATTGAATTTGGTCTTGGTTCGGTTGTGGTAGTGGCCGGGATCATACTGCGACACCAAGAAGGGCTGTTGCTTCCCCGTGACTGGCGAACCCGGCCCTGTCTTCGGTATCCACGGCCTCTGGCCCAACCGCAACGACGGCACATACCCAAGGAAATGCGGGAACATCGCGTTCGATCCAAACGAGGTAAAACTAATCCTCAATTCCCAGAAAAATACGCAGGGTGTCGTTAACTTTGACATAGGGTTTACTGAGCAAATTAGGATTTGCATTGCAGCTCGCGGAACTGATGGATCACTTGCACAAGATCTGGGGCACCTTAGCGTGCAAGTCGAGAAGCAACGAAGATTTCTGGAAACACGAATGGTCCAAGCACGGCGCGTGCTCGGGTCTCACGCAGCGGCGATACTTCCAAGCCTCCCTTGACCTCTACAACCTATACGACATCGCCGGCGCTCTTCGCGACCAAGGCATTCTTCCGGACGACCGTCACTACCCGATGGCGAACATCACCAACGCACTCACGGCGCTTCTCGGGTATTCTCCTCAAATCGTGTGCAACAAGGACCCCGATGGAAACCAACAGCTCCACGAAGTCCGCATCTGTGTTGCGAACGATGCAACCACGTTGACCGAGTGCCCTGTTCAAAAAATATGTCGAGGTCTGGTCCAGTTCCCGGTTTACGGCGGGGTTCCATCCAGACACACTGTCTCAACTATAGAACCCCAAGCTTCTCATGTAGCTATGGATTCCTCCGACGATGAATTCTAGTCTTCGACAACGTCGGAAGATCCACTTCATGCAATTTGAGCCATGGAAGTGGCAAATTTCATGGGTTTAGGATTTAGGCACAGGATCTTTGAATTGCCTGGCCAGTTTGTTCTGGGGAAGGCGTCGCTGGGAAGGTGTCATCGAAGCATCGAAACGAGGGCTCTGTCGGCAGAGGGACCTTTAAAGCCTTATATGCCGGTCTCGCAACTTTCGCACTTGCGGCGACCCTTCTTGCGCACCCCTGGCTCGTGCGTTTCGAACTCCTGCCGTGACTTTTTTCAAGCTTTTTGTTCGACTGGAGTTGCATCCCAGCCCTTGAGCTCTCATCACTGCATTGCTGCAGAAACTCAATCAACTCAATATAACTTAGTCGCCGGTATGGTACATTACATCTGGTTGTGTTCCAGCTGAGTGCTGCTTCAATTTTTCTGTTTTGGGTGAGCTGGTTTTCGGCACAAGCAATTTGCGAGTGAATGCAATTTGACGGAATATGTAGTAAGAGTTTGCTTCGGAGGAGCTGTGCTTGGGGATTCTCACTGTTGACAATCTTCTAGGTGGTATTTTGGAGGCTGTTGTGTTGTGAAAGCGTTCATTACATGATTTGCAAAACTGTTGTTCCAGCAGAGGATGGTGATGGCTTCGGCGTTCAAATTGTGGATACTGGTTGTTGCGATGGTTGTGGGCTTGGAGGGAGCAATTGCGCAAGATTGCAACAAAACCTTCACTGCCAGGAGTTTCACGAATTGCAGCAAGCTGGGGTCACTGGGTGCCTCTCTTGCCTGGACGTTGCACTCGTCCAACCGCACCATCGACTTCGCATTCACAGGTATGGAATATGGTCCCATTAAGTTGTTGAGGTCTCGAATGCCATTGATTGCACAATTTTCCTTCTCTGCGTACCAACCACACACACCAGCTGCGTGGAATGATGGTAAGAGATTTTCGTTCATGTTGTAAGAAAGTTGGTTCTCTTCTTGTAGCCCCGAATTTACGTTCATCCTTTGTCTAGTTGTGTATCCACATAATCGTCCATTGTCGAATTGCAAGAAACTTTCTTGTATCAGCAACTTTTACTCTCTTACCAAGTGAGAATAGTTCCATGACGTAATTGCTCAGGGCTTGTAGGGAGAATTGGTTTAGTTGCAAAGCAGTTGCTTCCACTTCTAAGCTGTCCATTAATTTGTCACAGAGGATGCGGACAGTGTGGCGGGCTGGGTGGGCTGGGGCATCAACCCCACGGGAGGCTTGATGCCAGGAACGCAAGCGCTGGTGGCGTTTTGGGACACAGCGTGGCCGAATGTGGTGGTGTATCAGTACGACTTGACGGTGGCTGTGGCGTACCACCCTGAGACTCCGCCTTACCCCGTCTCCAATTTGAGCGTGCTGTACAGAGACACTTCTGTGGAAGGGGCTGGCACTGTGGTCACCATCTTCACCACTTTGCACTTGGCCTCCAACCAGACGGCGTCGTTGAACCATGTGTGGAACAAAGGTTTCCGTGTGGTGCTCCCCACGCTCAGCCCCGGTGGCCATCACCTCAAGGCCGAGAATCGGGCCTCTCGAGTGAACATCGACATGGTTACCGGCGCTTTCACCTCCATCAGTGACAACGAGCACCTCAAAAATGTAATTTTTTTTCCCGTTTTCAAGAGGATTTCAGCGCAATTAAAAGCATATTACTCCGTATTTGGATTTAATATGAATCAGTTATGAAAGTTTGAAATTTTGTTCCAGAGCAGTCTGTGGGTAGGCTTAGTGAAATTTTGAAGTTTTTGTCCATAATCAATCTTGCCAAGAATCCTGCAAATCTGCAGATTTTACCCAGGAGTACGTCAGTTTTTAGTGGTTTTTTTACTGTTTGCTAGGCACAAGGACATATGGTATCCGACGTTTGTCAGTTTTTCATTTAGGGAATTGGCAACCTTGAGTTGTGCCCATACACTACTGATGGTGTGGTGTTGCGATTGATGTGAGGATGTCCAGGCCCATGGGATTATCAATGTGATTTCGTATGGGATGTTGATGCCACTAGGAGTGATGGTTGCACGTTACTTGCGTGGTTCGGATCCCTTGTGGTTCCACTTTCACAGAGCATGCCAGTCGGCAGCGTACGTCTTGGGTGTGGTGGGCTTTGGCATTGGCTTGCGACTCCAGACCTACGCACCAGTACTGCTATACCACAAGCACCGAGACCTTGGAGTCGCCATCTTTGTCTTCACCACTCTTCAGGTAGGATCAGCCCTTGGCTCTTGCCCAAATTTGGATCTCCTGGAGTCTAGTTCTCAGCTTGTGCATGTGCATTGAACATTACTTTGATAAAATTGAACTTTTGTACAACAATCATGGGGAGTTGTGCCATGGATTGAAGTATAGCCTCATTATGAGAAGTAATAGCCCACTGTTGAATGGCAATGCATTTCGATGTTGCACTAAGTGAATTAGTGGATGCCACAGTGCACAAATTGTATTGTTTGATATGGATCATTCTTGCTTCACTCTAACGTCTTTGATATAGCTTGTTGGTTTGTAAAGATACAAATATGACATAGTTTGAATTTGTGACAATTGTGCGAGAGATCTTATACTGTTTTGTGGGAAGGTCATATTTAAAGAGGTCTGATTGTAAATTGGGCACTTTGCAAATTTGAGATTCTGAAAACTCTTATTCCTGGGTGGAACATGAGAGTCTCAGAGCTCTGGCTGCTGGGTGGAGTTTGCAATTTCGCTTCTGACTCCCTTATTGGTGTTGTTGTAGGTGTTGGCCTTGGTCCTGAGGCCACACAAGGACAGCAAGTGGCGCAAGTATTGGAATGTGTACCACCACCTGATTGGGTACACCACCATCGCTCTGATCGTCGTCAATGTCATTACGGGTATTGATATCTTAGACCCCGGCAACAGGTACCGCATAGCCTACTTTGCGTATATTGCGGTCCTGGTTGCTGTGAGTGCATTGCTTGAGGTTTGGATGTGGACTAGATGGTTAAAAAACCGCAAGAGAAAAAAAGAGCGGATGCACAATGTGAATATTCAGCCTCAAGAGATAGATGATGCCCTTTAGGTTTGGTTTGAAGTAGAAGCATTGATGTAATTAGCACCTCCTTTAGGATTGATTTCTAGAATAGCCTCGATAGAGCATAGAGGACAAGTTCCGGGAGTCAAATATGTCTACACATAGGCCTAGAGTATCTGTTTATAGTCTAGCTGCATGTGGAGACTTACATTGGTGGAGAGTACTTCCCCCTCCAAGTTGCACCACACTCGTTGTATTTTATTGCAGATTATGAATTTCCATGAGTTGAAAATTTGAAGTGAACGATTTTCAAATAATCCAAGGCCAAAAAGAGAAAATTAAATGAAGGCCAAGTAGGCCAAGTAGGCCAAGTCAATAAGTTTTAGTTGGGATGCACTATTGGAAGGAAAGACTAGTTCGGCTTATCGGCAACAGCTCGTCCAGCCAGCTGCTCTTAATCTCGAGTTGCCTACAATGAGGCACATTGATACCAACCCAAAATTTACACATTCCTTCCAATTAAATGTTGAGTAGCACTGTACCAATTCAGTGAATTGCAATTTCGAACTTGTTCCAGGGAATATCTACCTTCAAAGTTCTGTATTTTTGTGCATCTGAAGGTTTGCTCGTCTAATCTTTTGATTCTACTGTCTATCTTATCTTTGGCTTATGGTTCATTCGCATTCTATGTGGGCAACGGAGTTAAATAACTGAATCTAGTTCGAAGTGTAAAGGAATCTCTTAGAAGTGTTTTTTGTATAAGACTGCTTTGATCATTATGATCTTGGAGATGATAGAAATAGTTTTTGAAAATTGGTGGAGATGTTGACTTAAAAGTTAGGTACAAGGTGCTTCAGAATATTCTTCAGTTAGAAGGTTAGAAGTTGCAAAAGAAATGACAAATTTGTCCACTTTCTATGTTTTTCAATGCATTCTGTTTTTTGACAGATGTACTCAAAACATCTGTCTGAAATACTTTAGGAGTTTAGCATGTTCTATTCCAGTCCCATGAAGAATGCAAACTAAAGGTTGATCCTATTATTGCTATATCATGCATAATTACACCCTTAAAACGTCTTCAGCTTCCCAAGACCGTGATAAGAGTTCCCAATTCGACTGGTTGGTCAACCACGGTTCAGCCTCGACGTTTTGGGTCTTCCGATACTTTCTATCAACAGCAGATCTCAGAGATTTCTGTGACAAACTGGCAGTTGGGTCACGGTGAAGTACACTACTTTGCAGAGCAAGTCAAGGATACATACAGTTGAAATTTCATATCGGCAAGCATGATTGTGCAGAGTAGAAAAGAAGGATAAAAAATATAAAACCCGGACAAAGTCAGATACAAAACAACTCCTCTCTGACGGAGACTTTCACAAAACTCTTCAACCACCATTAGGTAGGTACGGCTGCACAACATGCAAAAGGCTCCGGGCAGCGTCCAAGGTCAACAACAAATGATGGGAAACTTCAAAAGCGATTGGGACGAGGACCTTCTATACAGGCTGACTAAACATACCGAAGTCCACAATGGAGCTCAATCACGAACTATCACATATAAATAAACTCTTCAGGGACTTTCCCATGACCACTTGCACTACACAGATCTCCTATGCACTAAATGACCACATTAAAACCCCAAACCCTAAACCCCAAACTTTGGAAGTGAGACGATTCTATTCTTCCTGGGGATGTCTCTATACTTTCAGAGCCAAAAAGGAATCTGATGAACCTAAGGCTTCCATTTTCACTTACAAGACTTGCCGAGTGGATGTCTCTACACTTACAAAACCCAAAAGAAGTATGATGAACCTTAGGCTTCCACTTCTACTTACAAGACTTGCTGAGCGCATGTCTCTATACTTTCAAAGCCAAAAGAAAGATCTCTGATAAATCTAAGGTTTCCACTTCCACTTACAACTCTTGCTGAGCAGTTGCGCCCCACCAGGAGCGCTCGGAGGCGCGACCTGAAAATTGCAATTGACATGAATCCACACAGCAGGCGTCAACCACGACCCCATCTTAATGGCCACTCGGGTATCGATTCTCGCTTGCAAGGGCACATCATTCGCCTTGATACTCGCCAGCAAACTCGACCCTTGGGTCACAGTCAAAGGAGCCTTAGTGGCCAAAATATCACTTTTCACAATAGTTGTGTTCTGCACCTCCTGATACCACCCTGGAATTGCAGTCTTCCCCACGTTAGCTCCTTGATATGTTGTCTGAATATTCACCCTCCTGTAGTCAATCTTAATCTTCTTATTCGGATTCTTGGCATGAAGCGTAAATACGATATCAGTGTCAACAAACGTCGGGTTCGTAGGCTGAAGAGACGCAGATGCGCTGTCGTAAGTTGCAGTGACATTCATCTTGTTGATGCGAACGTCTTGGACGCTGTATTGAGGGATCTGGGGCTTGAAGACGATCCAAATGATGAGCGCTGCAAGGCCTAAGAGGAAGATCAACAAGACAAGGAAGATACAGCAGGTGACCAGGCATCGTCTACAGCATTTTCGGCCATTGTTTTTGCGAGACTCGATAGGCTTGAGAGGTTTGAGAGGTCTGATGGGAGGTCGGCCGATTTCTGTTGGTGGGGGGCGGTTGGGACTCTCATAGCCTGGCGTTGTGTAGGCTTTCAGAGGTTGGTAGTTCGGATGGAAACTGTAGCCTGTGGCGGTGGATCTCTCAGTTGCTGTAGGGCTTACAGGTTCAGAAATCTCTGGGTCATAGTAGGAAGGGTGAACCCGTTCTCCTCGTCCAGCCATGGTGTCTCACCTTCTTTTTGATTGAAATCTGAGGTCAATGTCACAAAAATTGAGCAATGGAGTCAGAGGAGAAGAGCATAAACAGCGGGCGGATTAAACCCTAGAAGACCAAGGATTCACGGATGTACGATGACCAATTCGATTCATATTATTGGTGATGTCGTCTCATCTTCTTCTTGGTTGACAACCTGAGCTCAATTTCATAAAACTTGAGCATCGGAGTCAGACGAGAAGAGCATAAACAGCATGAGACTTAAACCCCCAAAGACCAAGGATTGACGATTGTAAGATGACCAATTCGGTTCATCATATTGTAAAATATGTAAGTTGGATGAGCAAGTTCTTTGTCATGATAATCAGCGATAAGAAGCTTACTTGACCCAATTTCAAATTCAGGTCTTAGAAGGTGTATTGCACCTATCAAAGTACAACTGGGGAAAAGCTCTTAATTCATACTACCACCACAACCTCAGAGCATTGATGATTCAACGACATAAAATTAGGCCAGGTCACACTCGCTAAATGTCTAACCTGCTACCTGGTACACATAAAGAGCAACCGAGGGTTGTGAGCTCCATTGGCATGACAAACTCACTCCAGTTCCAACCACTTAAATCAGAAAAGGACCGACAGTCCTAACTTGAGACTGATGCTATTTTTAGCAGTTTTGAGCAGGTCCTATCGAGACTTTCTTTTGTCCAATTTTAATTAACTTTTGGACCAACCCATGCAATGTTCATGGAATGTTCATCGTCAACTTTTAATTGCTTCTATTGATATAAAATTCGTCCGCCTCCGACGAATATTCTTCCCAGTATGATCAATTGAATTGGTCAGTTTCAAACCTTGGTCCCTCCAGAGGTTAATCAAATAGCTCAAAAAAACTATTGAGTGCAGACTAACTTCTAATATTGTCAGTAAACCTCAGTTTTGGAAAATTGTGCTCAAGGAATTGGCCACTTGACAGGCAAGCAAGCAAGCAATGAACATGGCTAAGGGCATCCAGGCAATGTAGTGCCCAAATTCGCCATGATAAATTGATTAACCTCCTTGCCAATGAGAGAATCTTACCATCATCACTCAACCTCTAAATAAGTCAGCCTTTCCACATTCCGAGAAGCATCTAAAACGGAAATACTAGAACAGGAACCAACCCAACTTGACAAGTGAAGGAATCATAATCAAAAGGAAAAAAAACTCACCCAAGAAAGTTCCGAGTTCTGTCACTTCCACCGAGCGCGGCTACTTGACGAACCTCTGCACAAGCAACGATCATATGAACACCATACTCCACCCAATTTGCGAATACTCGCCCCAACTACTTCTAAAAGATCGGCGCCAAAGGCAGGAAAAACAGGCAAAACCAATCAACTACACAAACCAAATCAACCTGCAACATCGCCACGAACGAACACACACACACACACACACACGCACCAAAAAAAAACTTCAATACACACACTTAACAACCACTTTCACAGCCGAAACAGAAGAGAGCAACACAAAGAATCTTCAACGCAGGATAACTCAGCTAAGTACAACCATTCCTAAGCTCAAGAAACCAACATCGTCCCCGCCATAGCCAACATACCATTGTGAACACTAAAAATCTCCACTCGAATCTTCGAACTTCACCCCATCAGCGACCCAAAACCTCCTCAAAACCTCCCCCAAAAGTCTCAAAACAGCTTTGTCTTCACAATCACAAATCCATGGACAGTTGGAGTTCGTTCGTCTCCGACATACGCCAGCAACAAAACATGGACATCGCCACAAGAGTACTAAAAGCTTAATACAGTAGTGTAATGTACAGTGCAAGTCTGCATACACTGCCAATAATGGAACTCTAAGAGCATTGTGAAGACAACAATACTGTAGCAGCAGCAGCAGCAACAACAACAGCAACAATAGCTTCTAAGCTACAGCAACAGCAGCGTCTATCGGGGCTGCATGTTCCAGGATTTAGCTGAGGTAGGGACACCCAACACCGTCACTTTTTTCTACTGGGAACGGTTTCTATGATTACATTGGTAAAATTTCAGTATTTTTTTATATGCAAATGATAGGAGATTTCAATGCTTGAGATAATGCATTTTTTGGATATATTGTATGCGAAAGTCACGAAGGGTCAAATTTTTTTGGTAGATGTTTTAGAATCAATTCTTCAAGAATAGGTATCTACACTATTGATTTAGAAGATGTATATAGTGTATGTGCACCCCAAAACATCACTACCAAAAATACCACGTCTACATTTGAACCAAAAAGTATCATAAAAAAACAAAATATCAAATGCACAATGTGCACAATCAAAACATGAGAGTCTAAAACATGATCTTATTGTTGGTTTATGATAAACCTAAAGACAATATTTTAAAAATTCATAACTTATTCATATACAATAGTGTTTAGATAATGCATGCTAAATTGCATTGGAATCCTCTTTCAGTTGCTAAGAAGATTCACTAAAAAAAAATTCATGTCCAATAAGAATAACTATACATAGTTGTAAAGAGTGACAGTTATAGGTGTGCATACCTTACAGCGACATCTACTTCTTTTTAATATTGACTCTTTTAATACCAACCCTTGCAAGAAAGACCCGCTTCAACCAAAAAAGTGACCAATGAACAACTTCCAAAAATACTATAGAACTGAAGAATACACCTATTGGTCCACAAATCAGATCATTTTCTGGTAAAGTACCTTGGAGATAGATAGGTCACCTCATCCTTCCTTTTCATAAGAAAAAAAACCAATGACTTTGGTGTTTGACAAGCCATTGCAACGTTTGGTTGACATGCTTTCCTTGAAGCGAACTGCCTGCCTGCCTGCGCTCACCTGCAGGTCTTTCAGTCATCATGCAGAATCTGTCAAAGGCCATTATTGAGGAGCTCCCAGTTGCAAGTTACTAGTAAAGTAGCACACGGTTGTCTTCATTATTTTTTGGCTGATTTCTTCCTATGGAGGAGCGCCGTACTGTACACTCTTTTTCTTTTTCTTTTTCTTTTTCAAGTCTTGTTGGGTTGGGTTGGGGAGCTCCTTTTGGTTGTGCCGGGACCTACTTTCTTTGGGGAATGGGAATGGGAATGTAGGACGTTCCTAGATGTTGGTGGTGAAATGAAGGCCTATCGTAGATTTTTTACTGGAATTAGGAGTGGGCCATGTTGTGTGGAATCTGGATGTAGGGTTTTGGGGAATGGAACCCATGCATGTAGGGTTTTCTTCAGTTTTGTTTTATTTGACTTAATTTATTTTTTGGGCAGTGCAGATACTGAAGTGAGTGGGTGATGCATGCTCTCCCCTGTAAAATAAGTTAAGAACTGGTCACACTGACTGGATTGGAAAGCTGACAACTTTTTTCACCTTGGGAGAACCGGAGGAGTTCGGTGAAGGTAGCCGACCCATTTCCAACCCATTTCCGACCCATTTCCGACCCATTTCTAACCCATTTCCGACCACTTAAGCAATTACTCATAAGGTAGGAACATCCATAACTGTCAATTTAAACAATTCAGCATAGTTGGGGTCAAATTTTTTCTAGAAAAAATATTTTTTCAATATTAGCAATTGAAAATCATGAATTTCCAAAAAAAAAAATAGAATTTTTGGATGAGGCATCTAATTTCTACAAATTTTCAAAGTAGAACTCCCTAAGGCACCTATAATCACACTCTACTAAATCTGCCTTGATTCTAGCACCACATTCTGAAAAAATCAAAGCCCACCAACTACAATTAAGTATAGAGATGGTTTCAAGGTAATTTTGGGAACACTTTGAGGGAATCCTACTCTCAAACTATGGGTGCACTAATGGTTATGGGTGCTCCTACCTTGTACGGAGTGTGGGTTTCTCAAGTGGAGAAATTTTCCTATGTACAGAAATAGAGATTGGAAGGATTTCATGATTTTCCGAAGTTTTATTTCTCAAAATATAATCATTGTGAATTTTTTAGCTCAAGATTATGTTGCACCGATATTGGTCATATAGGCCTTCCTATTTCCAACTAAGGGCTGGTTGCAATATTGAGAGTCTTGTAGCCAATCTTAATGTGCCACAATTGCATTGGGAATTGAACCATAATTAAGTACTTCTCATTAGTACAAGAAAGAAAACAGTGTGCATGGTAGAAGTGGATTGCCTACTATGAGTTATTATTGCAAGACGATCAAATTTGGAAAATTTGAATTCTTATTTGGTTCTTGAGGTGGGTACCCTACAGCTATCGCATTTTGCTTCTATGCCTACTTATTATTATTAGATTAGTCAATATTTCATATTTTCTTGTTGGCACTTGAAAGGAGATTCTAATGCAAGAAAGAACTCAACATTTGGATACCGTATGCAAAAGTTAGAAAGGAACAAAGTTTGGTTCTAAAATAATTTCTTCTATATAGGTACATAATTGATTTTGGAGATGTACAAAGAGTGAAGATGACAGTTTAGGGGCACTAGTGCATTTGAGGGTGCCCACCATAAATAAGAGAGGAGCAAAGTTCTGGGAGAATCATTAGTTAGTTCATTGTTAGCCAGTGGAATTAGGAAAAAAGTTGGTTGCAATTTGAAAACATAAAAAAATAGTGAAAAATTCTATAAATTTTTATTTAGAAAGAATTAGACTCAATACTTAAAAAATCAGTTCAACATGAAAAATAGCTGGTAAAACTCAAAAAATATCCCTAATATATGGTTGTAATTTGAAAACATTGCAAAAAAAAATGAAAGACTATAAAAGAATCCATTTGGAGTAAAAAATAGAGAAAGAAAGGACTCAATACTTGGAAAAATGGTTCGATTTGGCAATTAAAAAAAAATAGTTGGTAAAATCAGGGTAAAATTCAAAAAATATCCCACTAGTAGAAAATCTATCCTTTCACAATAAGTCACAAACAACTCAAAACAACCCCTGAACAACTTGTTGTTTAAAAAACAAATCATTGTAGACGAGTTCTCTCAAAGCAACTCAAAATAAGTTATTAGGGATAAGAAACAAGTAGTTATGAACAAACTATTTTGGACAAGAGAGTTGTAAAAGACCAAATTTCTACTAGTGTTCCATATTCTGGTGAGGAGGGTCATATTGATTAAATACAAAACTAGTCACTTCAAAATAGGGAGTAGATCTTTACATTTTTCCACTATTGGTAGAAAAAATTGGAGTTTTTATACTTGAATTTTTTCGCTTCATTGGGACTAATACAGGAAAATGTAATGATGCAACTATTTAGCTAGATAGATGAAACTTGCAATATGGATGAAGTTTTATTCTTCATCTAAACCTATGTACATCTATCAAATGACTGATATGATCTCAAGATTTCTACATGAAATACAAAATGTTGGGGATTTCATAAAAAAATGCTTTGTATTTTACACTTGGTGTACCAATGTATTCAAACCAATAAAGGCCATTAGACTATTATTAAAAAAAGAATCCTAAATTTGAATTTAGAATTTCTTAAGAAAAAATAGACATTCAAAATTGAAAAACCTAAGATTGAAGCTTGTATACTATCAATTTGGGCCTTCACCATTTGACATGCCAAGTGGCCTCAAGTATGCATCATTGAAATTTCTCCTTGCTATCATTGCATCCACAATGTACTCAAAAGATGATTACAACATCACATGTTATAGAAACATGAAATTCTGATAAAAATTTACAAAATACAAAGAGACCAACTTGTGATTCATGGCAAAAAATTCCTTATTACAATGAATGTTGCATGTAAGTTTTAAAAGAATCTAACTCTAGCCATTTGGAAGTACAATTCCATCTCCTTAGAATCTCTCAAAATGACAACGCTTAGGACCAACCCTTTTTTTTGGTACCACAAGGCCAAATTGCAGCATTTCAAAATAAATGTCTACTTTTTGCCAAAATTTTTTCATTTCTATTAAAAATGTGTAGGAAGTCACCAAATTTGCATGAAAAAGTGCATGAAAATGATTGAAAAGTATTCTTTTGGTTCAAAAGATGTATGAATGTAGAAATACAATACTTCACCCAATTTTAAGTGATCAATACCTTAGCACTTTCTCAAAAAGTATAAAAAAGGGTTGCTTAGGACATTCCACATGGTGGGAGGCTCCCTCGGAGGGCGGGAATCTGAATTGAACAAAATGCCAACATTTTGATAAGTTTTATCAATTTTTTGTATTATAATTGTACAAAGGTCAAACTAGATATGTCAGAGATTGCATGTGAAAAGAGAACACAACAATATCACTTATGGATTGAAAGATGATAATGTTTGATCACAAGGGTATTAAAATTGTGAAAGTGATTTGAAGTCTTTTGATACTCTTTTCACATGTCAAAACTAGAAATTGGTCACCAAAAAAAATAGAAGGTTTAAGGGTATAGCATGCATAAATCCAATACATTTAGGGCTTCTCAAAATCTACTCTAAAAATTTTTAAATGAATTTCTAAATTGACTTTTTCTCAAAGTTCTAGTGTATTTGAGGCTCATTTTTAAGAGCCCTGAACACTAGAAAATCAAGATTTGCTAGACACCCTTGCACAAAAACTTGAATAGAAAAATCATAATCATTCATATTCAAAATCAGATTATTGATGCTAAAACTAGACTTCAAAATTTTTTTGTCAAAAATATAAACTACTAAAAATAGTAAGTTGCTAAGGTTTCATTTAACTTCAAAGTATTGTCAGCACCAAAATTTGACGCCTCAGGCATTTAGGGGTTAAACAACAGGCCTAGTTCAATATCATGCTGAGTAGTTTGGATATTGTGCCATGGCATGATAAATTTTCTTCTTGAAAATTCTGTCATATAATTTTCCAAATTTTCTACTGCCTCCATTTGGAAATAGTATATCCATTCTCAATGGTGATTGTACTGAAAATGGATAAACTATTTCCAAATGGAGGGAGTATAACTTATGTAATTAGATGGCTAGTACTTAATGATGTACAACACTCCAAAATTCTTTACTAAATGAACTAGGTGTGATCATTTAATGTTGTTTTATATTATTTCCTTTTGTATAAGAAAATAATACACTAAAGAAAAGAAATATTAAAAAATCATAAAATAAAGTAAGGAAAAAATAATGAAATAGAGAAGAACTTAGTTTGATTTTCAAATGTAAATATCCAAATAGTCACTAAACATGAATTTATTGTACAAACCAAATCCAACTTCTTTTCTGCTTTTTTACCTCTTTAGAAATATAAATAAGCATAGCAAGATCAAACAAAATGTTTTTTTGTATTTTTTGGCAAGCTTCTATAAATGCAATTTTTGATTGTGTTTTTTGGAATTTTTATGAAGTGTAGGTATCTCTTCTAGCTTTCCAATGTACTGATTTGCAAAAGAAACAAGTTTGTGGTTAAATATTTAAGCCAATTATTTGGAAAAAATTTGGGAAGCTATTTTTGTTTAAATTTTTTTTTAAGAAAAACAAATTCTTCTCAAAATAGATCCTCATCTACTAAATTTTTTTTCATTCATTCCATTATATTGAGTGAGGTAAAACATATGAGGAATTTTATTTGGATGCAAGAATAAAATTTGTAATTCCAAAATAAGTATGAGTTGTGTTTCTTAACTCAATTTTCACAATTTTTGAAAACCAAAAAATGCATAGGATATACATAGTTTTCTAAAATATTTTCACCATTGGAATTGGTATTTTCAATTGAATGTTAGATTTATTAACAATTTAGTTTATTCTATTATCTTATATATCCTTCAATGTAATGATTATTGAAAAGATGAAAATGAAGTTCTTAAATTTCTTGGTTTTTTTTGGTAGATTCATGAATCAATCTTCTAATATAATATCAAATTCTTTCAAGAGCAAAAGATAAACATTTTTTCATTAAAAGTTTTGAAGTTGAAACTTCACCATTGGGAATGATTGAAAAAGCTTATTGTATAACTTTAAACATTACAATCTTGGAGATGCTAAAGACTTAGGCCCTAAAATTGGTGGAAAAGAAGACATTCAAATTAGGTGTAAGATTATATGATTAAAAGTTGCAAAAGAAATCACAATTGATTTGATTACTTCACCTTGATTTCAACTTGTATTGTTTTGTGAAAATTTTACTCAAAACATCTAAAGAACTTTAAAGGTTAATTTGCTACAATAGAAGCAAACAACACCATTTCTACAAGCCCAATTGACATAGAAAGAGTAATAAATAAAAGAATCTTCATTTTCTTGTTCTATAAATGTTGAAGTAATTGTAGTACCAAAAAAATAGTTGCTTCAACTTTAACCCTTAAATAATGCCACAACCATTTTTCAACCAATGAATGACAAAGAATCTTTCCATGAAGGACAAAATCAAAACTATTCACCCTCCAAATTTTGTGAGAAAATGGAACACCCTCTACAAAAGTTTGACTTTAAATGAATGCCATTGCATTTTTTTAATCCAACAATTCTCATAATACCAAAACAAATGATTTCCATAGCAACCAACTTGTCCTTTAAGGGTTAATACGTCAAAATAAAGTGAAAACACCCAAATTGTCATAATAGGCAATTCAACATATTTGGAGGCACCTTTCTCAAGAAAAAACCATTTTTTTAGTATCAACAATTGAAAATCATGAATTTCCAAAAAAAAATTAGAATGTTTAGATAAAACATATAATTAATAAGGATTTTCAAAGTAGAAGTTCCCTAAGCCACTAAAACCATCACATAACCCAATCATAAAACCAAAATCTAGGGAATCAACAATCCACAATCAACCAACATGGGGAACAATTTAATTGCATTTTTAGAAACACCTTCAACAAAAGTCAACTTATCAAGAACGGGTAAGGGTACGGTTGTGAATGTTTCACCTTATGTCGTACCCAAATGAAAAAAACAAATCCTCAAGGTTGGTGTTCCTCTTAGTAATGTGGTAAGGGAGCTAACTCATTCCTGACCACTTAAGCAAATACTACAAGGGAGGTTTCAACAATGGGGAAATTTTCCCATAAGCAAAAACAAAGTTCATAAGGTTTCTATAAATTTTAAGATTTTTTTTTCTCAAAAAATAATTACTACGAATTTTTAAGCTGAAGATTCTGTTCTACCCATATTGGTCATATAGAACTTATTTTCGACCAAGGGCTAGTTGCAAAATCCAACAAGGGCTGATTCCAATTTTGAGAATCTTGTAGCCAATCATAATGCACCACAACTGCCCGGGGACTGTGCCAGCATTAATGGTTGCTAATCACCTCCTGATTGAAATTACTCCACCTTATGTTGCCAGACTGGGTCCGTGATTAGTAATGGGTCGGCTCCCTTAGCCACTTGCATGGACAGATCAATCACGTCTTTTTCTTTCACATCAAGCTCCTCTATCCTGGTGAGCCTCTTTTATCAAACTGGTACAACATTGGTCTATGAGCACTGAGTTGTGGAAAGAAACACTTCTTGAAGAGCGTACCCTTACATCATTTTCCTTTCCAGGATTAACATGTATTGCCCAACCGTTCGCAGCTCCTTCCAGAAAAAACCCTTGAAAACAAGTTCTAATCATATGTGACAGGAAAGCAACCAGAGAACAACTCGGGGTAAGAACAATGCACCCTCTTGTACATAACTCACGCATTTACAGGCTCCAGAAGGCGTGGATCGGCAGGTGTGTCAGGTATATGAAATCAACAACATTGTCAGCACGAAAACTGAACCTATGATTGCGTTTCACCTGCTACCTTCCACAACTGTGCTATAAATTGTTACAGGAAGGCTACAAGCACCCACTTCAGGTTGTGTTAGCCTGAAATGAATACTATCTGAACTCTGGAAAAATGATTCGCATCACATGTCATTGAGGAAGAAGAGCAGCAGCTTGTGCCAGGAGGCTCAAAGGCCTGGGCACCGATTGCCCACAAGAATCCAAAAGATCCGCTAAATCTTTTGCTTGCAATGCGGCAGCCCCGCTACATACTGTCTCAATCCTACCCTTCAAGCTACGCCGCGCCATCGCTGTTAATATGTTTGTGTAGTAATGTATGGGCCAGCAAAAATCGTAAATAATGACCACTTCGACTCCGGCATATAACAGTGGATAGAAGGGTGTATCGAACGGTTCAACCAGTACACTTCCTCTCTCTTCCCTGTCATCACAGCCATTAAGATAACCCATTGTTAGCAGATATCTAATACTTGGTTAAGATGGAAAGAACACAATTCTCAGTAAAATTAGAAAGTTTCAGAAAATTTTTAGATAATATCATAAAAAGACTCATACGGAGGTCTCCCTATGATTGCATGGCTTCCCAATTCATATGGAGCTCTCCTTCTGATGCATAGGGAGACCTCCCTATGAATGACGGAAAAGATTCTCTGGTGTCTAAAAGTTCTTAAAATAGTCTAGTATAATTGAAAACCATGATAAAGATACACCCCCCAAATTATAGGAAACCACTAATACTAAATCCCAAAAGCAAATAAATATTGCTGCGTATACTATACTTGAAGAAAGCATATGGTTAAGAAAATCAGAAACCTGTTATTCAAATCAGTTATAGGAGTCATCCAGGTACAAAACATTGCAGAAATAACAGAAGTAAACTAAATTAACTGTATCAGAGCCTGTTGCCTCGTAGGGAAAGGTCGCCAAAATGATAAGAAGATCACAATCAATTTAAACTAGAAAGAAGCATACCGTCGTCCTAGGCCAGATTCGCCCAGGCAATCTGGGACGAAATTATGATTTCGAAGTAGCTCCTTCATAAGAGGATATTGCTCCTTTCCTTTCACTACAAGAAGTAACTTTCCAACTATTTCATTATTGTCCAGATCTGTCCGTAACTGCGCAAGAATCTTGTTTATCTGGAGCAACAGTGACATAGGCCAGGCGTAAGAATGGCGAGAAATGGTACAAAATTGAATAGCTTCATTCCACTACCTTCCTACTTCGTCGTTCAAAACTAGCCAAAGACGGTCAATGCTTAAATCTTCATCAAGACAAAATAATGAATGAGTTACAAATCCAGTTCATGCCATGATCTTACCCTGGTTAAAATCAAATACGAATAACTGAATCCTAAAAGCGGTGTAGAAAATGCAAGCGGTGAAAGAATTTCAGAGATGATGTTAGTGAAACAAGGCAATTCAAGAGTTGTCATGGCCATATTAATGAGAATACTTGATGTGGTAGCATAAATGATATTACGATAACCAAGGTGCTCCTACAAAACATTTGTCAAGATATGGTTCATGAAAGAATCACCTTTGATAATTTAGCCTCTTCTGTTGTCACAACAGATACCAACTGCGTGATACACAAACTGGAAGCTGGCATATTCTTAGCTGTAACAGCTCGAAAAATCGGGTGCTGGAGCCAACTGAGAGCAGCACTAAGCACCTCCACCGGGAAAGTTTTGCTGATAACGCCAATCTGTACGCCCTTCCGAAGTTGCTGGTGGATACAGTCTAGCTGCTCTCTGCAGCCTTCAGAAATTAGGTCATCTAGACCATCCACGACCTGTGACAGAAAAGAACCCCTGAATTAGTTTCCTCGGTGAGTTGACATTGGCCATCACAAGGAATGAGTTGGTAACCGAAAACCTCCAGATTGCTCAAATCACTCAGGAGAGACAGACTGTTTAATAGCCTCCCACTTACCATATATGAGACTGCTGAAAGATTCACAGCCTGGAGAGAGAGCAACTGGGAAAGACGCTCAGGAGTTGCTATCAAGATTTCCGGTGTCTGCACAGACAGCCTGATTCCCGAACCCCAAAACATGAATCCAACAGAAGGTCATATCCCGCACTCCCCATCCCAGATACCCAAGAACTCAGGCACTCAGGCACTCAGGCACACAAACCAATCCTGACACATAGCTGAGCTGGGAAACAATACCCGTCTGCAACACTACTATGCCGTCCCTTTTCACCACTAAATTGAATTCAAAATTAATCTGTAGGAACCTACCCATTCACTTGCTGCTCAATGGAAGCATCAGAGTGCAGGCTAACCGAGTGGATGTTCAAAACTTTCTTGAGGGATTTGCAAACCTGACGAACCTGCAGATGTGAGACAACAACAGTTCTTATTAAAGTAGCACATAAGCAGAGCAAATATTCACCGTTATCCTGAATACTTAATATTAAAAGTATTGACAGCATATCGACGCACTTCAGAATTGAGAAGCAGAACATGCACTTCGGAAGGACACATCTGTCGACCATTGAGAAGCCAGTCACTAAAATGGTCCACAGGTGGTAAAACCCAGAGGAAGGCAGCTAAAAAGAGAATGAGCACATAAAACACGCAGCTACATTACGAGGTGCACCTGGGAAGCTACAAGAGGCTCTATAGCTTATTTCATGTCATGTTACAGCTGTAGCTAGCTACTTTCATGTTAGGCACTGGGCTCAGTTTTGAGTAGCTACAAGCACTGAACATAGGAACCGACTCAAACTTTCGCACTTCATTGTGAATGTAGCTTGCATTGATGCAAATTGTCTACTCCCTTCGGTCCAGAGACAATAAATTCACTCTCATAATCTAAACCCCATTATTAGGTACTGATGCAATCCAAAACCATGTTGCGGTCAAGGAACTTACAGAATGTGCTTGCTCCTTTGAGTTCACTAAGACTAAAGCAATGGGGCCACGCGTTGAACCATAAATTTTCCGGTGAACAGCAACGTGAACAGCGGCCCCCACCGCATAAGCTTGGATGCAAGGAGTTCCACCACCAGCTCCCAGCACGCCAGCTGCTTCTGCACATCCATTCCACCATAGTCGCTCGAACTCACCAAAAACAAACGAACTGTCGTCCGCAAATTCTCGCTCTGAAATCTCAAAAATGGCGAAAACTGCCAACTGAAAGGCACGACAAGCAACAGTACGTTCCTCCTTCGCCTGGCCATCTGCTTCCGTTAAAAAGCGATCAAAATTTAAATCCCAAACAACTTTCTTTAAAGGCGCTAAACTAGTCGTTCTGACGTCTCCAATGACAGAGACTTTGGAATTTGATTGTGCGGGGCTCTTCTTATCCTTGTCAGCTTTCACGCCATTAGTCGCTCCTGATAATTTCTTCTTTAAAGTTCTCTCAAGTCCCCGTTCTGTATCTCTAGTTGGTTCGTCATCTCCCCTTTCAGCAAACCCATTCGCCTGAAAGGAGTCACGACTCTTGTGATGCTTCTTTCTGTTTAGAAACGGGTCCTCTGGTGTGGGGAGAGAATAGCACATTGCCTGTAAACGAATTTATGCAAAATATTAGAAACACGTAAGAGATAAAATGGGAATCACCCGGTTCTCAAATCAAGTCATCGAATTGAATCTTAAGAGCCTAGGTAGACCATAAGAAGCACGTATTGCCAATGAGGAACCTCAGGTGTAACAACAAATGTCGAAGAGACTGAATTATAAGCTGAACTCCAGGACTTGGAGACTACAAAAACAAATATCATGTCGTCCACGAAAATGGAGAATAAACCTCAGAAATAGATTTTCAGCTAATTGCGCAAAATCTTTTAGGCAAACTTCAATTAAATGTCAAATTGGGAAATTGGTGCTACCTATGTAACTAGCAATGAACACTTATATCCACAAGTTGACCTAACTCCCCAATTTCGGACACATAAACTAATCGTGGGTGCAGTGCAAAATCCGCTCGCACCAACCATGTAGCAGAGGTTAGCTTACTTGGAAACCTAACTCCCCATTACGTACCCTGCAAGTGCAGGGACACAGTAGGCCAGTTGACTTCTAGCTACCCTGATTTGTCCTATTAGTGAGGGGGGCAAATCAGCGTCACCAAAAACATTTACTTTTGTGGAAATGGATACAACACAGTGATATTCCAACCTGCACTAATTCAAAATAGTGTGACTAAGGTGAATTAGTGTCACTCGCACTATTAGGACAAATCAGAAAAATTAATGAATCCAAAGACCACGGCTACCTCATTGGCACTAAGATTGGTCAATTGGTGCGGCCAGGGCCCAAGGATCTATACCCACCTTAAGATCTCAAGCATTTCAAGGATATAGATACCGATAATCTTAAAATTAGGTACATGAACAAGCAAGTACATGACCAAATAATATAGGAACAGAATCCAGGAATAGCTTGCGGCTTGAACAAAGCTACATGAATTAAGGTCACGTGAGGTTAACCCCAAACGGATCACGGACTAACCAATTTAAAATGATAATATTGCGACAAATATAATTCGGAAGGGGACAAATTTCATAGTACCAGAATCAGTGAAGAACATTGTATGTGTTGCTACTAAAAATTCAAAGCTGGGGTTTAGGGTTTAGACACAAAAGTGAAAATACCTCACACACACGTCGCGTCCCGGCCTTTCGACGCCGTTTGTGCGACTGCACGCCCTCGATTGCCTCTGTGGTGCCAGCTCCTGCTCTTCGGTTGCGCTTCCGGATGGCCTTGTTCTTCTTCTTCGCCAATGCGTCATCTCCTTTCGCCATCTCTACGAAGCCACTCTTCTGGTTTCACGCTCTCTTTCACTGGGCAGACACCTTTCACCTAAATACGCCCAAATCAAAGAACATCTCTTCGTTCACATTCAGAGATTAAACAATTGCGCAAATGCTACGAACTTAAAAGCGAACACCAGGTCCAGGGCCATCGTTTCCTCGAAGTCCAAGCATCGTAAATGAAAAGCAAAGCCTACGTTCCGGAATTCAATTTGAAAGCCAAAGCCCGGTATCTGATGCAATGAAAGAGAAATTCAATCGAAAACACACATTGGAAAAAAAACGTAGAAACAATAAGGAGACTTGCAGCTAAACCTGTGACAATTCCTTGAAGCTAAACGAGAGAAATGTGCGTGCTGCGCTGCCGTACCTTGGATGCGAATTCAAGGTGGCTCCATCTTGTCTGCGAAAATCGAACTGATGAAGATGAAGCAGCACTGATGAAACTTGCGTTTCCACTGCAGGAGAAGGGCAGGGGAGAGCATAAACCCTAAAACCCTAAACCCTAGTCTTGGAATGTAAGGAATTATAGATTTTGCCAGCTCTTCAGATTCTTGCTTCCCCAAAATGAATTTGTCCCCAAAACGCCAAGAAATTTGGAATAAGATGAAATCACCCAAAATTTTCCAAGTAAGCAATTCAGCATAGTTGGAGGAAAAACATTGTTGTAGTATTAGCAATGGAAAATCTAGAATTTTCATAAAAAATTTAATGAAAATTGGATAAGACATATAATTACTATGGATTTTCAAAGTAGAATCCCCTGGGCCACCGAAAACATCACATAGCTTGGTCATAATACCAAATTCTAAATAATCAATAAAGAATCAACAATCCACTAATCATAGTTAAGTATAGAATTGATTTCATTGCACTTTAGGGGAAACTTTCAATAGAAGTTTAATTGTCAAGAATGAATAGACGGACAATTGGGAGGGAGGGAGGGAGGGAGGGAGGGAGGGATCGATCACAAGAAATCATTTCTTAATCGGTATACTTGCTGGAACTACCATCCCAACTCATATGTAGCATTTGTTTTAAGAAAAAACAAAATAATACAACTTTTCAAGATTCCCATGCATGCCACTACTACCTGATTTCCTCGCATGCCAGACTAGACAGCTTGGTATTTCAGATGTGATCATCAAGTTTCTGGACTCATATGCTGGACTGTTTCGCATATTTTCTAGTATAGTGCCTAATATCCTCCTTGTTGCATTATTGCATAACTTTGGATAAAAGGTTCCATACATGTATCTTCTAGTACAGATGCAGATAATATACTAGTACTAGCAAACTTTTCCAACCAAGCATAACTCCCTGACTTCCAAAATTGATCAAGAAATTTTTTTCCGATCCACCAAAAACGTCATTTCCTCGAGAAACGTCCTTCCTATCGAATCTGCAAAACGGCAGCAATTGAGGGTTCGTGCCTCACCTGCACCCATGTCACAATCCGAATACTAAGTTAGAACCATGACGTATGCAAGGTGTCTTCAGCACTAAACCAGTTGTTATCCATTTCACAATTACAAACCAAATTAGTTCCTTAGGAAGAAAACGCAGCCCTTCTCTACATCACTGTCTAACCTTTTCACCCATGCTAAAGTCCAACGAGCAACTCTGCTATAGTTGGTGGTTTCGTGAACTTGATTTGTTCCGATCCTCCCTACGTCCGCACTAGTTTGCACACTATAGTTGAACTCAAACTCCAGGAAGAAATCAAAAGAGAAGCTATCATGAGTTGTGCTTCACATGTTATTTTTTCCTTTGTGTTTTGCCTCAGGATGGCGGTAGTCCTTGCATCCTGTGGTATTTAATTGTGGTTGCAGATGCTTTAATAGCCGTTATGCTAATTGTGCACCTGTCCATCTTGTCTCTTGAGCTCACAGTATGACGCTCCTTCATTATTTGAACACTTATTCCCCAACTTACATGGTTCTGCTATTTGTCAGTTTCATAACACATGTACTGTGTGAGGGTTAGTGGATCGATCCATTGGTGTCAGGACAGAAATTTCATAAATTCTTATCCTTCCATTTCCTATTGGATGTGCTCGTGGTTACTTGGTCATTCCTTGTTCATCCTTTCGCAAGTCCTTGTATACTGTATGGGTATGTGTAAGGTAATCGGTACAGCTGCTAGTACATAAATTTCTGAAAAAATCGTATTGCATGCTGTCCTAGACTAGAGAGAGAGAGGGAGAGAGAGAGAGTTCTTTACTTAACACCCCAAGACAGGGCTTATTTTGCCAGTTCAACATCCATAAGACTACACAAGTCGTTATTGACTACATCCGCTATGCTTCGGCACACCAAAAAATACCACAATCAAGATCTTGATCAAGAGGGTGGGTGGGACCATTTGCAAGACGAATTTGTCACAATCATACACCCTTGTCTCCACTGATACTCAAAACACTTACAACTATACAAGTGTAAGTGTAGTCTAAAACGATACATGCAATGTGGGTCTATCAAATTCTAAAGAGAACAAAATACTTAAAGTCATGGGTGAAGAAATGAGTTTCCAATCTTGAGTAGTCATGCCTCACCTGCACCCATATCCCACAACAAACACGAGATCAGTTCTAGGACGCATGCGAGGTGTCTACAGCATGACTACACCTTGTCATCGGAGCCGAAGATTGCCACAAATTACAATCACACAAACAGTAAGTACATGCGAAATTGAAGCCAAGAATGGGTTCAATGACCACCAAACCGCATCTCTCAATCAGTTAAGGGAGGGGACAGAACCTGTGACGTTGCACCGATATCCATGGCCTAAACCCTGAGGCACACGCTAGCCTTTATCCCCACCCTGCAGCAGCACTACAGGAGCCTGCAACGGCCCCGAAACAGCCTGTGGCAGCGCCAGCACAATAGTTTAGCAAGGTGGCAAGACAGCAACCCAACGAGGGAGCAATACTACCACTTCCCAAGGACGGGAAATGGGAAAGAATACCTGCCAAGGGGACCGCGAGGACCACTGTCTGAGGTGCCTTCGTCCCAGGGAACCGATTCTTTAGGGTGCGCCTACCAACGGTACCGGCCGTTTCTTGCCTTTTCCAAGGTGTGCCCATTGGCTGCGACATGGCCATTACCCAGATAATTGTCGTGATATATTATCGAATGCCTTGACGTGAGAGAGAGAGAAAGAGACGCAACATCCCATGACTAGGCACCTTCTAACAATTCACAAAGAGTTTTGCAATATGATATAGTTGTCATCCTCTAGTTTTCAAAGGCTAATCGGCATCGCTGTGATAGACTGGAGTTAGAATGGAAAGTCCAATGTTGCTAATTATATGCAGATATGTAAGGGACGGAAAGAAGCGAGATTGTGGTCTAACTACTAGAAGGTCATGCTTCTAAGTTAATCACAGTCATGTGCATATGTAAGTCACAACTCAATTCGGTTAGGCCATGTTGCCAAACCATCGTGGTAAGCCTATCTCCACAGAAAAATCCATACAACAAGAATAATGTTCAAGAGAAATTCGAATGTTCATAGACGACATGATAATCCAAAAAACAACAATTTTCCGGAGAACGAAAGTCGTGGGCAATTCGGGAATAAATTTTTGGAAAGTATCAAAAGCAGCTTCCAATGCCCAATTCAAGGGGGAATAATCTCACCTACGCCCATGCATCCCAACACACAATTAGTTTGTTAGAATACGCACGCAAGGTGTCTTAAATGAAACCCTAGTTGTTATCCTTTGCATGAATTGAACAAACAAAGCATTAAGCTAAAAAAGTAACAACATTCTAAAAGAACCTGTTCCGTGCTGGTAGAATCATCCATCATGGTGGATCGAAGCTACTGTAAAAACTTGACACGCCTTCCCTCCCCTTTTCTGCTGCCCTATGAGGATGAACTCACAGCAACTATAGAAGTGATTACAGCAGTTCAAAACAGAACAACAATGTGAGCTATTAACTACATGTAGTTACGTTTTCAATAAAACAAAAAAAGAACACGCAATAGCAAAGTAATATGCTAGCTAGAGTCTGAATGTTGGAGAGATGCAGCATTTGAATCAGGAACTTAGAACCCATTACTAAATCAGGAAATTGCGGGAAGGAGAAGGAGCCGTAGAACCATGTCTGGGAGATGATGGAGCCTGTGGTGATGGACTACCACCGTGGTACTGGGAGAATACTCATGATCCTGAGTCCACGTACTGATGCCAGGTGCAGGAGTAAAAAATAGAAGTGAAAGGAATCAATTCTTGGAGTGGTCAAAACTCGGTACGTGGTGAGGGAGTAAGGTGGGTACCTACCCCTATCAGGTAGTGTTAAGATAGACCTTTGTAGTGGTCATGTGTTATGAACACCACTTTTGATGTGTTCGCGATTTTTCGTGAAAAAATTACGAAAAAATTCCTCCCTTCATGCAAGATCATCATTTGTGGAACATTAGGGATTATGTCTGTGTAGTTCAAGCAAACTAATTCCCACAGGTGTCAAGGGAGGTGGGTGGGTACGAAGCGTGAAAGTAAATTTCATGTTCAATTTTCTTAAAAAGAAAAGAAAACCCCCATGGGATACTAGTAAAGAGCCGTCGAGCTACAGTTCTTATTGAATTTTGAACGTTAGAGTATTGTACATTTAGGGAGGCCTAAATTATAGTACAAAGAGAGAGAGAGAGAGAATATTTGAAGAGTTAGTTAGTTTGTTTAGAGTCCCACCATGTTGTCCACTAGACAATATATGTGATATAAGAAACTACATTCCTATGTTAAAAGGTAGACTTTATCCTAGTGATGACCTTGGAATGACCTTGTCATTACACAATCTTCAAAAAAGGTCCCTTTTAGGTTTTGTTGTTCACCTAGAATTTTTTCTAAAATACCTTCATCCTTGTTCAATCCTTTGTAGGAAAAACTCTATCATTACTATAAAAGAAGTATCTACCACTCAATATCAAAGTGCATGAAAATAAGCAAGAAATAGAAAAAGAAATCCAACCTCATTATTATTTGGTGTACATGAAGAGTTTTACATCAAAGATACCACATTTAAATCCAAGAATCCATCTATAGAAAAGTGACTCTTAGACTATGTATCTTTATTAGAAGGAACATTCTATCTACATTTTTAGTTGAACATCTAAAACTAGGTGGTAAATAATGGATGGTTGAGGATGGTGTTGATGTTTTAGGAGATAAAGAGAAGCATTAGTGTTAAATTAATAGTGTGTGTGGAAATGACAAAAGAATGGAAATTGGGGGTGGAGTGGGGATCAATTTCAAGATGAATGTATGAAGTAGTTAGGATAGATCTAGAAGAGGGGGAAAGTGTTGGTTATTTCAATTTTGCAATAATATAATAAAATATAAGTAGAATATTTCATGGACCCTTGCACTAGAAAAACAATAATTGGCAACAAGCCTCAAAGCTATTGATTGACCATGCACAATACATTGTCAATACTTGGTCAATCAACGGTGAGTATAAGAATTATATGCCCAAGGTTGATTTGCACACACATATATTTAGAGTAAGTGATAAAAAAGTATAACACATCTTTTCATGGCCCAAAGAAGATGTCATTATTAAACATGGCCCAATTACAACAATGTTTGGAATGGTGTTAGTTTTCTTGACTATTAGTTGAATTTGGGGTTCTACTACATCAATTACATCTTTGTATTGGAAGTCTTGCCCTCTCAAATTAATTTGTTGTTCAATAATTTTTCATAGACCTATGAAGTAATTTAATTAGACAATTTTGCATGTATTTTTAATTGAATAATGAATTTTGGAATGTCTACATAACAAGGTATATAACTAGTTGACAACAAAAATATACGTTGATTTTGTTATGTGTTTACATGTGTTTATTTTGGAGTACACTAAAATTGAAATTAAAAAAATATGGTCAATGTATACACCTTAAGGAGGTTGTTCCCTAGGAAAATAAAGCATAGAAAAATTCTTTAAGTAGGAGAACTAAAAAAGTGCAAAATATCAAGAAAATAGGTACTTCTATATTTTAATTTGTAAAAATAAGAAGATAATTTTAAAAATAAAAATAAAATTAGTCATTTGTAACATTTTTACAAAGATGGTCATTTACCAAAAGAAGCACCAAAATATTTTTTCCATGTTTCAAAATGCAAGCAGAAAGAAGCTTGATTTGATGACTTCAATACAACATATTTTAGACTATTTTTTTTAATCTTTCATACAATAGTTGCTAATCTACTTGAAGACCATCCCCTCCAAATTTTAACTCCAAATTCATTTTTGGATCTCAAAATAGTATTAAATTATCCATTCATAGGCAAGTATGACATCCAATATGTAGTCAATTTTTAGATAACAAAATATTTTTGGAATATGGTGAAAATTTAACAAAAGTGTATAACAACCAAAAATATCTTTAGTATAAATTTTGAGACATTCAGAGTCATAAAAGGCCATTTTTTAAAAATGAGACAATTTATAGTCTTAGATTATCTTTGACTTTATATTTAAATAATAATAATTATTTGATATTGAATTTTTTTGGTGAATTGAGACTTTAATATCTTAATACATTCACAAAACTTTGATTATATAAAAGTTGATATGCTCATAAATTTTTAATTTGTGAGAATAGAGATCTCAAATAACAAGGATGAATAGAAGTCTCTAAATGTCCATTTTTTTCTCAATTTAAAGAATATGGCCATATAACACAAAAGCCTTCACCAAAAAAAACCCAATGTATAACTTGTGATAGAAAATAGTACAAGTATTTCTTGCCATTGCCTTACTTATCTAAAACTAGTTTTCAAGTGCAAATTGATGGAACTTTACAATAGGTAACACTACCAACATCTAAAATTCAAGAGTAGTGGCATATTTTAAAATCAACATTTGAATATAAAATATCAGCTAGGCACAAGACTATAATTGTCATTGCTTCCTTCATAATAAATTTGAGATATATGGAATCATTTATTCCAAAGTTGTGCTAGGAAATAGAACAAAAATTTCTTGCAATTGCCTTTATTTGGAATGATAACAAGTCATAGCTACGTGTATAAATATTTGCCATTATTTTTGTACCTTGAATAGAGCTAAATTTTTTGTGACATTTTTGCCACTCAAAGTTTCATGGGTGGAATCAAAAGCCAAATTTAGGGAGACACCAACTCCATATTGTTGAATTGCATATAGCTACGACTTATTGTCTTTTCAAAAATCAAATACTTTGAATGATTATTAAATTACAATATACAAAAGAAGTTTCTATAAAGGGCCCAAAATGACAACATTTAATGACTTTATGCTAGCTACTAAGTCTATTAAAAAAAGGCATTTATGTCCAAAAAGATTTTTTAGTTTTTGTCTTCAAAGTCTTCATGATGAACAAATGTAAATTGATTGTGCATGACTCCAAGCATTGCACCCCAATGATTATTTAGTATAGTTTAAACAATTATCATTGGGAAATACTATTCAACATTGCTTGTAATGGTGTTGTTGTATGTAGAATTTGTGGTGTGAAAAGGTAGCTTTGTTAGATTGATCCTACTAACTAATTTTCCATCTATACTAAATATAGATAACCATTTCAGTTTTAATAGTAAATTTCATCCAAATGACATTTGCATGAATAATTAATGGTGAAGATGCTTCCAAATAAACAAGATAGCATAATTATTCATGCAAGTGTCATCACCATTAATTATTCACCACTTCAAATTCACTAATGTGCCTTGTGTCATTGCCACAATCAAAATAAAATTAAAAAGTGATTTTCTAATATTTTTTAATTCAAAAAAACTTTGAAAGTCAATAACTTTCATGTTGTAGGTCCAAACGCCATGAAACAAAACCCGTGCACCTCTCTTGATAAGGGAGCTGACCCATTACTAATCATAGACCCACTCTGGCAAGGTAGGGTGGAGTAATTTCAATTAGGACATGATTAGCAACAATTAATGCTGGCATAGTTCTCAAGTAGTTGTGGTGCATTATCTTTGGCTACAAGACTCTCAAAATTGGAACCAACCCTTGTTGGATTTTGCAACCATCCCTTGGTCGAAAATAAGATGGTCTATACTACCAATATGGGTAGAACAGAATCTTCAGCTTAATAATTTTGTAGTAAATATTTTTTGAGAAAAAAACATCTGAAAAATTAGGGTAACCTTCTAAACTCTATTTCTGCTCATGGGAAAATTTTCCCATTGTTGAAAACTCCCTTGTAGGTATGTGTATCTGTTTAAGTGGTCAGAAATGGGTTGGCTCCCTTAGAGAGCTTCCCAACCATACCAAAAATACAAGTGGGGGTGCACGGTTCTATAGTAGATCTCACTATAACAAACAAACAAAACAAATGAAACAACCTCATTTGAGGTATAGATATCCTTAGAAATGATTAAGGAGTGTTTAATGCTTGGCATCGCTTGAAGGATCGGATCTTGAGGTAAGTTTATATCAAAAAACTAAGTTAATGGTATTAGCTTCCTCACCTGGGATTTTTTTCCGCCACTCTTGTATAATTTCGAGGCAGTGGAAGATTACTTTGCACACACATCATACGTTTGTACTATTCTTAACATCTTATGGTACGTTCGCACTTGTTTTATGGAAGCAGGGTTACTGTAGCAGAAACTGAGTCAAGCAACGACGACTTTAGCAATGGGTGCCGTGAACGGGTGGTGCCGTGAGGTTGGTGGCAGCTTGTCGTGAACACAATGTTTCCTATGACCCCGGGGTTCACACCTCGCCGTCTTATTGAGGAATATTCGAACTGCCGTTAGTGGTGGCAGGTAGCACTGGTGGATGTGTTTTCAGATCGGCAAGGAATGAGTACAGTGCTAGCAGGCCCACAAATTGAGAAGTGAATTGGAACAAACCATAGCAACTGCATACGACTTCTGTTGCTGGAAGTCCATCCTCTGCCATTGAAGTCGTAGTGGTCACCCCCACCATGTGCTTCATTGGATGCTTCAATTTCAGAGGGAGTCGATTGGAGAAGGTAGATGCCAATGTTGCAATGAGTGGAGTAGTAGCAAGGTACTGAGGAAAAATCTGCAATTGTAGGGAGCTAACGGTGTCGTCGAGGATTGTGTTCGTGGAGGTGCCGGTAGGAGCGAGCGATGTGGTTCACCAGTGATAACAATAAAGACATAGCTAGTGTACGCAAATCCACGGGGAAGATGACGATACTTGTATCAATGTCAGACAGTAGATGAAACGCCTCAATCGATCTCCTATTCCTCTGAATTCATTGTGTTGCAAATGCATTCACCACTGCCGTAGTCCAAGATTTTACAAACTATTGCACTTATTGCAATATTTACAGAAGCTCACGAACTATTCATGTCGACGTTCTGCTACGTACACAATTGCCACAATCACCAAGTTATAGGCGAGGGGTCCACTTCGTGAAGACTTCCTTTTTTTAATTGACACAACACCGTTCCTCCGTAATGGGCTTCCGCCAACCCCTTTACTAAGAACCACTGCTACTAGCTAGAAATCTACATTTTCCTTGGATGCGCTCCTCTTTTAATAGCGTCGCTAGCGTGTGTGTTTATAAAAAACAGACGAACTCTGTGTCACGAAAGAGCGTTCCTAGTAGCTGCCAGAACTTCATCCACGTAGGCTCGGTAAATGTGAGTGACCACCAGTGTGGATGGACCTGCTGGTTACCTTCTATGAATGCCTTCTACAACCGCTCTTACACGGTGGTGTGAACGTACCATTAAGCAAATTTCTTACAAATTTCTTACAAATATCTTCTTCAAATCCATGGTTTGGTTCAATACCGATCATAATGAGCTTTAGAAAGATCAATTGCGATAACGGTATCAATGGTGGTAAACTTGAACAGAAATTCTTACAGCGTAAGTAGCAGTCAAGTATCATGATCCTATATCAAATGCTCACACACTCATGTTTTGAAAATTCTATAACTTAGTTTGATACTGTTGCAGTAAGTTAGCACCCTTCGCTCAAATGAATCCCAATTGTGTGAACTGAACTACCATTATGGGCAATTTCATTAAAATGGCGGTATGAAATTAAAATGGCGTGGAAGCAGGTCAAAGGAAAGAAGAAAACCCATGCAAACTAGTCATTATTTGCAAGGAAATACATGAATGACTAGTGCTTCTGGCTTCGAAGGGCCGAAATTGGTACGTTTACGGCCCACACATGGCCAAAGGTGTTGCCACTTTTGACCTTCCTATCCGACCTACCGATCCCATGAAGGATTTTGAAGTGGCATCTCGTGTGAATTTAGCCTATCCAAGCTCGCATGCTAGAAACCCTGGGTTGGAAGTCCATAATTCTAGTATTAGAAGTGTTGGGTTCAAGACAATGGCCACATTCACTACCATCTCTAGGAAGTTCAAAGACTACGGTAGATGCAGCTAGAAGAGATGTCGGATGACGCATTTCATGTCTTACAAAATAAGGAAGTTGAGAAACGGACCGGAGGAATACAAAATAATGCAAAACAAGAAGAATCCCGGCCTCAAGAACTACAAAAATCAAGAATCGTATGTTTATTCAATATGAAAATGATCTTTCCATTGAGATCCACCCTTGTTTGCACCAGAGCCTTGCTTGAAAACAGTGAGCTATACACTTGTTGATCAGCAATGGATGAAAAATAGAATCAATTGTGAAAGTGTAAGGAATGACTTCTCAATTACACAGTACAATGGATTCAACATTGCTAATTGTTGACATCCATAGATGTCATCCAGACATGTCTATTCTAGGTGTGTATGTCTATCCCATCAAGCAACAACCCGTTAATTCCAAAATTGTTGCCAACTAATGGTGTTGGGCATTCCTTACATGTCACCATTCGTGTATACTATATTCCACAGCTCCATTTCAGACCGGGCAGTCTAAACAATGATAGTGAAATCTAGGACATGTATAGATTTCAGACAGCCCTTCATGAATGTGAAAGGCGCCAATCTAACGGAATTTCCCATTTGATTGGGTTTTTTTTGATGTCGACCTCATCTTGGTCTCCACTCGCCTAGGATGAGCTTCACCTCCTTAGGAAAAAGCGCACGTCGTTGCCATAGTTGTTTTGAATGTACCCCGCAGAAGTAGGAGCGGCTAACTTTTTCTCATGGTGTCCCATTGCAGCAGTTCCAACAATTGCCAACAGTCCCATCTTTGAGCAATGCCAACAAGCGCCTATTTTGAAATCATATTTTAGTGAGGTCGGGGTAGAGCGCCCGGAGGACCTCTACAAAATGCTCATTCGTTGCAATGCTAATATCCACTTCTAGCGTTGTCTCCCAGCTTTATTGCATATAGTTGTATTTGTCCCTAGTTCCTAGCACAAGTACGAACAATTGCAGTCCATCCATGGCCGTGCCAAGGATGTCTAGTACTGGCAGTCAACTCCCTTTCCAAATCATGCCAAACCATGGCTTATTGAAAAGTTAATATCCATTGGTTCGCATTTTTTGGTGAGTTGTCATTGAAGGAACTCCAACGGACAACGATAGCGGCGTCCGCATACATGCCTCCCTCCAACATCTTGCACGACACAGCATGGGAGAGACAGTGACACTCTGTAAGTCTTTCCATCATGGCGTCGAAATTGGAACAGTTGATCCCTATTGGAATGAGAGTTGGAGTGAAGAATCTTTTGGCTCAACACTTGGTAACTGCCCACGACATAAGCCGTGATTTGAGTGGATGTGTATCGTCCATATCCGATGCTGTAAAGAGACCAAGTATAGAATGTGCAGCATTGGAGACAAACGATACACATCCACTCGTTAGCTTACATAGTGTGCATCTAACAAGTGCTGAGCAAGAAGATTCTTCACTCCAACTCTTCTTCCAACAACGGTCCACCGTTCCAAGTTTTTGTCCACGGAAGGCCGAAAGCAGTGATGGGAAGATTGACAGTGGGCGACTGGACCCCACCCCGTGCCGTTGAAGATGTTGCAGGAGGGCATGCAAGGCCAACATCGTCGTCATTGCACATGGAAGCCCCAGTAAAAAGTCTCCGGAAAATGCCCACCTATGCAAGTTCAGTTTTCCCTAAGCCATGTTCTCACACAATTTGAAGATGACTTCTAATGTGAACATTTCCGATGGGACTTTGAATGGACCACAATTGTTCTTACATAAGCTCTGCACTAGTTGCAATGAATATGACAACCAGTGGAGCTGAAAGACAACGCCAACAATGCTCAACATTGCAATGGACGAGCAGTTTGTGGAGGTCTTCGGAGCGCTCTGTAACGACCTCACGACGACATGATTGCAAAACAAGTGCTTGCAAGCGTTGGCGAAATGTTGATCCACGGATCCCTCTTCTCAATTGCAAAAGGGAATAAGGCTACCCTGAGGAGAATATGGCTGCGAGGGTCATAGGGCTATAATCATGCGATCCACACTTCTATTCATTGGGAATGCTCACCACTATATCGCTGAAAAGGATAATGAAGGACATCTAAATTTTCCTAGAATCCAATGGTCTATCAGGATCTACAGACCACGGCCAAGTCTTGCGGCCCTTCCAACATGCATTCGGTTGTCCTCTTCTTCGCTTCCTTACTCTTGTCGTCGGATCTTCGAACTCGATGAACGCATCAATCAGCTTGCACATCCAAGACAATCATCAAACCATTTCGGTTGCGTACCTTTCCATCCTCGGGCAGTAGTTTACGGTCATTTCGGACCATGTTTTCCTTTTCCCCAATAGCGGATGTCCCAAGGATGCTTGCCTTGTCTGACTCTCGAAGGATGTCATTGTGAGGTTGTTGCATGCCACCACCAGGACCATAAGAAAATGATCGTCAACTGCACTGCAAACCAATCCGAACATTGTCTCCGTGATGGATTCGCCCTTCCCAATACCCATCTCTGATGTTGTGCTAAGAACATGGACAGGTGCGGACCATCCCTGGTCATGTTGCAAACGTCCACAAGAAAAGTCAACTATCTCTTGAGATTATGTGGAGACAAGTTCGGCAATGTTCAGGACGCACGGGTCAACACTTTCCAGAGAGTATGACGGATCTTCCATGCGAAACGACGAGATTTGGCATCAAGGTTTTCTCCCATCGTCATCTTCAAGAGTACATGACGTGAAGCTCCAAGCACCATCACTTCAATCTTCATTGCAAGTCGACGCTCTTATGGGCAAATACTTGGAACCCTCTTCTGCCGGCGACTCGACAAGGGTTCGAAGAATTTTTGTCCCAACATTGTTCTTGAAGCATAGCATCATCTTCCTCGTGGACGTGCACCATCCATCTCAACGAGAGGCGATATTGATTCATTGGAAGAACAACGTGCCTTATCGGATGGAGATGATCCATATCCATCAGATTGTTCATGCTATGCTTCGAGAGCCAGTGCAGGGACGAGAACTCTTCGAACCATTCTCGACTTGCCAATAGGAAACAGTTCCAAGTGATTGCCTACAAGAGCATCGAGGGGTGGCGGGGATTGTCAACCGAACATGGATGACAAGAGCGACGTATCTTGGAAGGTGTCCGGGGTAATGCGTTCACGTCCATCATCCCCGTCGTTGTCCATGCAAGATCTCCCATACTCCCCAGAAAATGTTGACGAGTGCGTGTCCAACTTTCTGAACCATATTGCCAACCTCCACACAACCTCAAGGGGAAGCCGACTTCTATTGTGGACATCCTCAACACGACCATGGATGGTCTGCACTCGTTCACGCTCATGCGCCACACTACAAATGAGTGAAGGAAAGACTCAAATCTGGCATGGAGTCAACACCGAAAATTGGTTTGCACCGCAATTGCCAATCATTTTCCTCTTCTCTCTTGGTGAGTTGCAACGATCTCAGAACGACATGAATGAAAACATGCGCCTACTTGCTTTGAATTGGTGAAATGGTGATCCTCCGACCACTCTCGTTATATGCAAGAAGCAGAAGCTATAATGAAGGGAATAATACTACCATGACAACGGCAATCACACTACTCTTGAAAGGGAATAATACTATCATTCGGAAAACAAGGCTAGTATAGGGGACATCACCGTGGTGAGAGAACTAATGCTATAATGATGTGGGGGAAAATGTATTTCTATTCATTGAGAATGTATTGGGAGTATAATGCATCAAAGAATATTAAAGGGTGTCAAATGTTTTCTATAGCCCCCACTGATCTATAGTTTAGAACGTTTTACAAGGGAGGAGCCCCATCCGCAGCAAAGTCAATAGGTTTAGCTATCCCTGGAAGCACCCAAGTGTACTACGTTTAGTGGATGCTGCGTGCGAATGCCAATAGTAACATCGTCACCATCCACCATCCGAATTTGTCTTCGTGCTATGCCGTGGATGAACTTGTGGACCCCATGAGCTTACAAAGAGCTTGCACACAACACACGTCAAGATGAGTGATCCATTTTGGAGTTCAACATAATTGAGGGGGGAAAGAAGATTTCAACAAAACACACTCACCGGAAGAAGAGTGATGGATGAAAATGGTTTCTACATCAAACATCCTTGTCTTCGTGGAGTGCAAATATCATAATACACACGAAGAATGTGAGGGCATCCCGCGGAATGGCGACCTGTCCATGAAGGCGACTACAACACCTAGGGCCTAGGTCCTCCGTCCAGTGGAGCAGTTCAGACCGCGCGGTCTGAACTGGTGTTCCCTCCACCATCATCCAGTAGTTTAGGGTCATTTCGGACCGACCATTACCTTGTCTTGAAGGACTCATAGACGTGATGTCGATGTCGCCGTCGTCTTGGACCACGCAACTGTCGGAGGAGCCCACTCCTTCCGTCATCTGCATGCGTTGTCATTTATTAGACTTGCCGTCCAGTCGGTTGCCGTCGCCATTACGGCCACCCAACACACGAACATCGCGCCGCCCCACCTGCACACGCATCCATTTCGGATGGTACCATTGTCTTGCGGGATTAATCTTGTTCTTATGGTTGAAATGATCCGGGTCCTCATCACTGTAACGTCCGACGAACTCCAGGTACTCTAGCACGAGGGACCTGTCCTGGAAGTGCGCATATGTGCGCACTTTGAGTCCGAACTTCGAATTCCTCAGGGCCATCGTGAAGTGCGCAAGAAACCAGGGGTTCTTCGACAAGTACTGCGAGACGCTGCGACTGGACTTCAGCAAACCCAGAAGATATGGGACTACGGTGTTCTAGAGAGTGTGTTCACGCCGCCAACATACGATAACGGGAATATGGCATTGTGGACGGGGTTCAGAATGCTGCTCTTCGGGCAACAGTCGACGAGTAGGGTGTTGGACGCATTGGCCTTGAAGTTGTCCCATATGAATTTCTTCTGACCCCACACGGTCTTGTGGAGGACCTTCATGCGAAGTCGTCCCCCTAGGTGGTCCGCGAATTGCACGAAGGTATCCTCCTCGATGCTAGTGTCGCACGAGCTGTCCGCGGGGTGCGCTTGGCAGCTGCTCTTTGGAAACCTGGGTCGGGGAAGACACTTACACAACCACCACGGTCGTCTCTCCACGATCGAGATGCAGTCTTCCATGGTCAGCACGGGCATGTGCTTAAGACGCTCCATATCCCGAAATAGGAACTCCACTACGAGGATAACGATTGCGGACGGGAGTCTCGTCCAGATGCCTATATAGAAATTCTCTGCTAAGCCAATTAAGAACGAGCGTAATTTTGGATGATAGTGCACGGTGTATTCCTCGAACATATGACGGTTCCTAGGATTATAATCCGCCTTGGATGGCGGTGCGCGTGCGGGTGCCGGACCTTGCGTTGGACACTCGACGTGCTCTACTTGGTAGAGGACGCCTTCTACCTCCAAGATGACGAAATAACTATTCCAAGGGAAACCCTCCACGTGGGGAGGCGCCGATTTTGGTAACGGAGCCTGCATATGCGAGAACCCGGACTCAAAGCAGGAATCTTCTAAACCAATGATGCAGTCCACGATAGTAGACTCTAGACGATGCCAGCAATAGAATATCACGGGAGCAAGGGAATTGAACCTCACCTTCGTTATGACATCGACGACGGGGAGGGCGACTTCCTTAGCAATGGGCGCGAACACTTCCTTGCCCTTGATGGCAATGGGCGCTGGGATTTCCGGAGCGAAGGGGGATGCCACTTCCGTGACGACAGGACGACCAACTTTGACGACATCGGGAGTTGGGGATCGCAGAGGGGCGGGGGCGGGAGAGAGTACTTCAGGAGCCAGAGGAGCGATGACTGAGCTTGTCCGCTGTTCAAGGGAAGTGGATTGATGACGAGGTGAGACCACGACAAGTGGAAGCACTGGAGCCTTGATGTCCAATAGAGCATTGTCAGCCTGAATAGAGAAATGATAAGAGCGTGACTACAATGCCCACAACCACTAAAACAATACTTGATAATACAAAATTTCCGAACTGCACGCTACTAGTTATCGAAAATGCCTCTGATATATATTACAAATATTGTACATTGTTTACAACCAGAATCGTTTTTCACAAAGTGTACAAAAGTATGTGCACGAGTATGCAAAACATGTGAACGCTCTCCAAAGTCCGAAAAAAGAAAAAGACAGCCGCTAGAGGGAAGACCCCATGACTCTATAGACTCGTCGGAACGACCTTCGATCAGCCCAACGAACCACCTTCACATAGCATCCTCCGATCGAGGTCTAACTAGAGCTATGTGGAGGGGTTACCCACTATGGGAGCTTCGTCATCTTTGGCCGGCGAGTCCACCGGAGCCTACTCCACCACCGTAGGCTGCGCCGGAGCGAGAGGGGCCTGCACATGGGGAGCATACTGCTCAGTCAAGTTAGTGAAGGAGATCTCCACATCTCCCAAGTCAATGTCAAGGTTGTATGGATCGTCTCCGTGTACACTCGAACAATGCAGTGATTCTAGCACATGCATATAATGAAATTGACTAAGGTCGAAGTCATCGACTTCTGGTTCGGGAGTGGCACTCACCGAGATTAGCGATGGATTCATGTTGGACATCATTCGCAATCCTGATGCTGCGGAGGCCGTCCCCGAGGGAGAGTTTGTCGTAGAGACCCCCGACACGTTCTGCAGCTCGCTCGCAGGATTGGAGATGGGAGTCACCGGCATTGCTAGAGTCAGTAGATCCGGTATCATCTCCAAACGCGCATTGACATTCGCCATTGTCGCTCGGTTTTCCGCCAGTTGATTCTCATACACCAACTTCTTGGCCCTATGCCTCGCCTTCTTCTCCAATTCCCTGGCCTCCCACCACCGTTGCTTTTCCTCCCTCTCCTTTATCAGTATATTGACCGTCTGGCTCCACCTCTCCGAGTCCTCAACGTGCTTCCTCTTGTACCGATCCGCTATGATCTCCGCTTAGGCAAGAATGCTCGCCTTCACTTCTGGCTTGACCTCCTCCGTCAACTAGTGAGCACTCGACCCACCTTGAGCTGGAGCCCCGGCGCCGGAACTTGACCCTCCCCGAGTGGCCACATCCGCATCGGCCATCCTCCTGTAATCCTCCCTGCTCTTTGCAGCCATGGAAAGACATGCATCCAATTCCTCTTCGTCCACATCATCCAAGTCGATGGGGATTTCCCTAGAATTGTTTCTGGCCTCGAGAAGATCTTGCTCCATCTTCTGGATGTGCAAGATATAAGTCCTCTCATCAGCGGTTGCGGGCGGAAGCTCAAACTTTAGGGTGTCAACCGAAACTTGCACCATCGTAATCCCCTTGATTTTCTCAACAGAAGAGGGAGCGGCTTGAAAGTGTGACATCAAAGCATCCACATTCATCTGCACACTTGCAATCTTCTCCAATACTGATTCACCCGTGGGTTTGGGAGAAGTGGCGGAGAGCTCAGACCTCACTTTCCGAATCTCTTCCTGTGCATCTTTGGGGAGATCGGCCTTCAATCCATCCAGCTTGACTTGCATATTCTCAATCAGCATCCTTGGAGGTTTCGATAGCAAGTCCGTAGCAGGAGCCGATCCGGAAGCACGGCCAAGAACGAGGGAATCAGACCGTGCGGTCTGATTCTGTTCAGCAGCTGTTGGAGGAAGTTGGAGATTAGAGGAAGGACACGAATATAGGGGAAGGAGAAGGGATGCCAGACTTGAGGATGGCGAAGATGGTAGACTTGATGGAGGGGGAGGGGGAGGCAGAGGGGGAGGGGATGGCAGACTCGAGGACGGAGGGGCATAGGGAGGGAGAGGGGATGGTACACTTGACGACGGAGGTGGGTGGACATCAGAGGGTGGACATGAAGACGAGGGTGGACGGAGATCCGAAGGCGGGGGTGGAGAGGGAGCTACAGGAAGAGAAATAGGTGAAGGGGGTAGGGGAGATTAGGTGACCAAATCAGACCGCGCGGTCTGATCCTCTGAGGGCAACGGTAGGGGGGTTTGCGGGATCACCACGGACTGCGATGGCTGACTCTGCGGAAGGGGAGAAACGGGAGGTGTAGACACATGCGGAGGTAATGAATCAAACTGTACAGTCTGGTTCACACACACCCGTGCAGGAGAGGAGGGAGATGTAGATTCAGAGCAATGAGAAGTTTGCGACGGATGAGAGGAGGTATGATTGGAACAAGGAGAGGAAATACGTTCTGCGGGTGGATCAGACCGCGCGGTTTGATCTTGTCGAGGGCTGAAGTCCGGCACGCGAGTAGTCGGTGGACGGACCTCGCCTCTCCTACTTGACCGTGCGGTGTCGCTAACCTCTGGGTTCTGGGACGGGGACCCCACATTCCGGGGCTCGCTCTCCTCCTCAAAATCATCCTCCATTTCGTCTTCATCTCCGTGCTCCTCCCCTCCATCGTGGTCGTTGTCCGGTTCCACGATATCAAGGACGGGATCGTCCAGTCCTTTGGCCACCAGGTTGGACTCCTCTTCTAGCTCCCGCCGGTGCGTCGGGCTCTGGCCGTCATAATGATATCTGAGTGCATGCGGTTGGGGGACCAACACATCGGGCCAATAACTGTAACCAATTTTTTGTTGAACGCTTTAGTGGAGGAGAGCCCGATTCGTGGCCCACTGAAAGGACACGAAACTGCGACAAAGCATCTGACATCAACCAATGCACATCAATTAACAATCGTAAAAAGAATCAAATCAAAATCGGATGGTTCCATGTGAAAACAGAATCATCTCGCTAGCGTGGTCCTTACCGAGCATGCCGAGACTGCCTTGGCTCCAGCGAAGATGAGCATTACGGTTCCCTGGTCCCTATAGAATTTGTCGATGAATCGGAGATACACCTCGTATCGTAGCTCGCAATTCGAAATGCGCCATGGAAAATCGTGACGACAGACTTCACGATTCTTGTACATCTCATCTTCCGTCGCCAAAGGCACGTCTTCATCAGACAAGAGGCGTGGCACTTGGTCCTTGCCGTTAACTAACTTGGAGTTCACAAATGATTTAGCTGGCCGTTGGAGATACATCACTTTGTCCTTATACTTCATCGAGTACGTTGGCTTGCCCTTGCAGTAGACATATCTACATTCGCGCTTCAGCTTGTGGTCGGGGAAGAAGTCCGACACCATTTGCTCCACGGAGGCAATCCTTTCTTGACTGAAGAAGAGCATCCACGTGTGGACCCCCCTCGACATCGCGTTCTCGGACACCTTCTTCAGTTGCTCGAGGACCAATGTGTGCTCATGATTGACCTCCGTCTTCTCCAATCTCGGGAACAATCGGAAATCCATGATTCTGACCTCGCAATATTTGATAGAGGCCAGTCCCGACTCACAGAAGGTCCACCTCTCCCTTCGGAAGATGTACAACTGCGGGTCGAATGTCGAACTCTTGTGAACCCACTTGCACACCGACCCCCACGAACATTTCCGACAGTTTTGGAACCAACGGGCATTGTCCATGACGCGGTCCAAGCCCTCCAAGAGCTTATCAGGCATAACCATGGGTTTCTTCCCCGACCCGCACTCGTTCCTCAGCCACTTCTGGCCGACTTGTATGAGGTGCCACATGCGGAACCCAGTTATGCACAACTCCCCCTTCAGATCCTGCTAAGCTGCCGGAACAAAGTCCCCGTCGTCGAACACGTCGGCCGCCTCGATGATCCCATCCTTGATCCCCCTCTCCGTAATTTCCTTCGCTAGAACAATCTTGTGTTTCTTGTTCGTGGTCCACATGGCGAACGGAATGGCCTCGGTCCAACTTGTAGGCCTTTTGATATAGACCTTCGGCGGAATCTCGAGGATTTTGTTGCCAAGCTCACCCACTACAGCATCGGCCAGTTCGGCCAGAGTCTTCATCTAGTTCGGATTGATGGGCGTGAACTTGTAGACCTTCGTGGCGCCAGCCTTATCCGTTATTTCGTTGAACGGACGGCCGGAGTCGATGTCATACAGACCACTAGACTCGTGCTTCATGAAAACCTCCTGCCAAATAGACCACATTCGATCGGAGGCCATTATGATCTTCCTCTCCCCCATCTTGTCAAAATCGATGACCTTCCTCGAACCGCCAACCCCCTTTGCACTAATTGTCGATTCGAAGCTCTGTTTGACCTTCATTTTGAAATCCTATGCACAATTTGGGAACATCAGAATTCATCTTCATATAGAGGCTTAGACCGCGTGGTCTAAAACAAGAAATTCTAGTACAAGTCCACCACAACGAACTGGGCTAGTACTACAACGACAATGATGTGAACTTCAGACCGCGCGGTTTGAACCAAAAAAAATCAAGTGCAAGTCCATTGAAACGAACTGGGCTAGTACCACAACGACAATGACGTGAACTTCAGACCGCGCGGTCTGAAGTGGTCAAGGAACATACCTCGTAGGATTTGTGCATCTCTTCTTGCTAGGATGCTCGCGCGTTCTTCCGATGTTGTGAAGGTCTATTGGTGTTCTCCCAGAGATGGTGGCAATGCATTATGGTCGCGGGTAGCGATGATAAATATGGACCGGCGATATTCCCGTCGTTGCATTTTCACGATAATGCGTACAGGTGGTCTTTGTTGTCAGACCACACAATCTCGCATGTCCACTTCCACATCTTCTCGACGATCGCCACATCATCGACTGACCATGGTTGTTCCGGTGGACAGTTCGACAACTCGACAAACATGACGTCCAACACGTCAAGTAGACCCTCTTGTCCGTCTAATAGAGTCAAACTTACCTTTGACTTTTAAAAAAAATTTACCCTGCCCGTGAGGCCACCTGGATGCCATGTGGCAGACATGTGTCTTCCACGTAGCATCCTAAAGGGGCGCATGCGGGTGTGGGCGACCTCGGGTTTGGGCGACCACGGGTGTGGGTGACCACGGGTAGGGCGACTTCGGCTTCAGGTTGGTGGGCGATCGCGGGTGTTGAGTACGTGGCAAGCTGCGAAGCAAAGACACGAAGTGAGAACCCAAAGAGAAGTAACGCCCCACAATTACCCGCGGTCGCCCCCAAAGACCCGCAGTCGCCTCCCAAGGCACCCGCATGCGCCCCAAAGACTTGCAGTCACCCACCAAAGGACTTGCACGTGCCCCTGTAACTGCAGTTGCCCCCCAAAAGACCCGCACGCGCCCTTGTACCCGAGGTCGCCCCTCCTTGGACCCGCAGTCGCCTCCTCAAACCCGAATGCGCCCTACCAGACCTGTAGTCGTTCCCCGAGATCCGTGCGCGCCCCCTGGAGACCGCGGGTTCAACCGGTGGTCGCCCACCCGTACGCACCCCATGACCAACTCTCACCCGCGCTCGCCCCACCTATTTATCCACTCGCCCAAGACCTTTTGGGCACCTTTCATTGAGGCTTCTTGTCTTGTATCCTTTAGTGGCTACATGCGTGAACCTTGACTATTTACTATTTATTACATTCATCCACCTTTCTTACCTTAGTAGTTGTGGACCACCTAAACTCCCAAAAGAGTTTTTTGAGCCTTGGACACGACAATCATTGATGGCCACTGGAGTTAACAATGCCAGGGCATTGCCTATCTCTGCTGCTGCACAGACCGCCGGGGCATTACGGAAGGTTGCCAAAGACAAACATCGCAAGCGTAGGGGCACTATTCATCGGAAGCGATTGCACGTGCTCAATAGTGAAGCCCACCTTGCTTTTAAGGGTTGGAATGAAGAACCAGAGCCTTGGACAATACAAACTTGTGAAGACTACATCGAGTGGTGCCACATCGGCAAGTTCTTTCCTTTATGGCGTCATCATTATAATCGGCACACCAATAAGGCCAACTTGAAGTACTGTGAGAATCCAACATTCCTTCAAAGATGCATTGAATTGTGGCAAGTCCTCTACAAAACCGCCTTTGTAGATAGGAACGAGGTCCCCCTCTTCCTTGCTAGAGGAGCATATGCTGAGGTCACTCTAAACAAAGAGGTTGATCGGAGCACAATCAAGGGAAGTACGTATGTCACTCATCCAGAGAGGGGTTTCATCCCAAAAGGAGTTTTAGCTTTTCCTGAGGGGGGACTCAGTCCTATTCGAAGTGCATACAAAACGCAAACCCCTGCCACTGAGGTTGACATTGAGGAGTCTGAAGAAGATGATGACTCTGATGGTATGCGCGTCCATAGGGTCATACGAATCGTGGAGCAATCTATTTGCCCCAATGAGGTTCAAAATGAAGTTGTAGAAGGACCCACAACATCCACGGGACAACGACCAAGGCAACCATCTAGAGTACGGCGTTCAACAACACGAGTGGGACCCGCATCGATTCCAACTATAGTTCCTAACCCATCACTGCCAACACAGCGCACAAATGACGTCTTCGACTTTGGGCCCGATGAGGACACGGCTATGGAAGAAACTAACCGTGTTCCCATTTCTCCATCAACAATGGGCTCAAGCCATGACATTATGACTTTGGCAAAAGCTTTGGACCTCCTCAAGACCAAAGATGTTGAAATTTCTTCACTACAGAATGAAATGAGGAAATTGCGATGTGAGTGTGAACAAAAAAGTACACTCATCTCTCAACAAACTACAGAACTACAACGCCTCCGTGAGAAAGAGCCAGACACTTTCACTTTGTCGGATATGGATGACGCCTTTGTTGAGCAGAACCTCCAAAATGTGGACAAGGTTGTGGGGGACCTTACCAACCATATCCTTCAGTGTTCTCCTCTTGCCAAGCGCACTAGACGCTCCCCCATCATTCCAAATACACTTCCTACTATTGTCACAAGATATACTACCAATGACACAATTGACCTCAATGGGACCCAAGACTCTCTTTCGTTTCCTGTGGTTCCATCAATTATTCAATTGGAGAAAGACCATGGACTTCAAGAAGAAAATAAGATGCTTCGAAGAAAGTTGGCTGAGTTGACTACCATATACTACCATTGGAAGGTCGCTTGCATTCTCTCCGTGGATAGATCCCAACAAGTTGCGAAGGAGCTAGAGAAAGTTTCTAGAAACTTTGTTGCAAATGCTCCTAAACGTGAGAATGGATTGACGTCATGGGCATTGTTGGAGGACATGTTTCCCAATAACATGTGCATGGTGGAATTGCCACGAAAGGAGGTCATAGATTGGAGCAAAAATGGTTGGGACCACGAAAACCAAATGTCTAGCCACATAGAAGAGAAGAAACGAATGCTATTGTGGCCCAAGCCTGCACCTTTTGTTTTGGACCATACCAAATGCCCCATATGTCTTGAACAATTTGGCCCCAAAGGGGTTAGGGCACTAGGATCTTGTCCACATGTATACCACCCCCAATATCTCATCACACAATGCTTGATTAGATGACGTTGTGTGATTTGTTCAGCACCATTCCATGATCGCCTATATACCATGTTCAACTTGACGACCTACATGCCTCCTTCTTGGGAACACACACGTGATACTACGGCTGACACAACCTTGTGGGGCCAAGATTTGGTTTGGAGTTGGCGAGAAGGACAACATGATCAAGAAAAAGGACCTGCTAGCTCGCAATTGAATTGGGAAACAGACCCAGACGAAATTGCCAGAGTTGCACCAAGGCTCATGGGAAAGGGGCCACAAAACGAAGGGAGGAGGGCATTCTTCTTCCAATGCCTTCGTGGATATTGGGACAAGACCTCCTCAACCTTCAAGTGGGGTCCTCATCCGCAACGACACCGTTGGAATTTAGAAGGAGAAAGGGTGGCTAATCAAGATGATAGTGCCTCCCTAGAAGACTTGACTAGTATGGCTTACCTGGACTCTACGTACGGACCATATTACCAAAGTTAAGCACTTGACTACTTGTTGGAAGCACATTCTCCGCAAACAACAAGGACCCTCCAAGCTCTACAGGACTCCAACGTGTTGCAATCAATTTTGAAGGCAGACGGACCAGCTTCACGAACCCGTGCAAAGCGAAAGCTAGGGGTTGGGGAAGCATCGACCTACGAAGAAGGTGAAGGAAGTGGCTCTCAAAACAACCCAAATGTAATTGACTAGACATTCGTAGGAATCATGCAATTTAGCCTTACCTCCCATCATAATAGATGACAAGTAAGGGTTAGGTTTTAGTTACACTATGTTTCTAGTTGTTTTGGCAAGTACGATGGAGTGGTTTAGGGTTTGCTTCTTTCATTCCACTTCTACGACTTCCTAGCATACCTATGTACAGCAATTCCATATGGCATTGATTTTTATTTAATACTACCTTTTTTTCCTCTCTACCAAAGCACCAATTTCTGAAATCATATCGAGAATGATCTTTTCAAGTTCTTCCAAAAATAGTTTGTATGAATCAAATCAACAAAGCTCTTAAAGTTTAACTTTTCAAATTAATTTCACTTGCATTGAGAAGAAAACCAGGTCACTACTCACTAGAGTGGAGCATCATTGTCCAATTAGATATTTTCTTTCATATTCTTTAAAATCGTGAGGTTCTAATTATAGGAAGCTTTTCCTCTAAGCTTTCAAGATACTTGGCCAAAGAAGGAATAAAAGGGGTTCAAATACAACATGCCCCTTTTCGTGGATGTTGACTTGTTGACTTCACATTACCATACCTTCAAATGGTTCACTCTGTCCTTGGAGGTCAAAATTCTGATTCATAAAAAACATGAGTAGGCCAACTTACATATAAACCTACCTAATTCCTCAATATCCATTGTAATTTTCTTCAAATTACGCTAAAGCTAGAATTCTAAAAAATCCTATATACAAGGAGGAACAATGCAGCAAATCACCCGAGACAAATAAGCTCAATAAATTTCCTCGATTAATATGGTATTTGGGGCATAATTGGTTTTTCGTTCTCCACTATTCATACGAAAATCATTAATACAAGTTGTACTTTAGATTTCATGACGACATTCTCACAAAATAGTGAAAATACTATGTCAACTTTTACAGTCAAGAATCAAGAACTTCCCATCAATCCCATGTTCCTATTCGATTGTAATTATATGCAAGAATCCCATTCCATTCATCATACCATCACCTTCTCCCAAAACATGAGAGAGACATATTCATCCATATAGAAAAGTTGTAAGATCCCAAAATGGTGTGGCATTTTCTCCCTTCCATGCACACCACTAGTGTGCCCACACCAATTTAACTATTCAAGTACACACATTGCTTCAAGACACCATATACATTGTTTTATCTCAAAACATTGCATTTCTTTATAACACCAGGATAGGCAAAATACAAAATAATCATGGTGAAAGTATTTATCCTCATTGTATTCCTAGGTATTTTATTTTGTGTTGAGGTAGTCCTTCAAAATGGGCTCCGGACCCATTTGTTGTAATTCTGCATCAAACTTCCCTATGCTAGCTCTATTCCACTTATACCAATCTGAAAAAAAACGACTTTCTGCCCTCAAAGCTTCCAACTCCGATACCATCAATGGTAATCTTTGCTCATGAAACTTCACCAACTTCTCAAGCGTTGCTACTTCTCTAGCAACACTACCATATGTTGAGGAAGAAGCGAAAAGCTCTACTTTTGGAACGTGCTGGACGGCAGCCTCGTAATATTCTTTCTTCTTCTCCATTATTTGAAGTTCTAGGCTTCGCCTTTCATTCTGTGCCTGCTGACGTTTGCGGACAAGGGTTTCGAGTTTTGATTCCCATATCAAATAATGGTCCATTTTATGCACCTTCCCACTCTTCATTTCCTTCAAATAAAAATCGCGATTTCTTTTGAAGGAATGGAAGCCCTTGTCATTCTCTTTGATGACGTTCATTATGGCCTTCAACCCTTGCTTCAACACCTCTACGAAAGTGGGATTCATTTCTTGTTCCTTCAAAGTTTTCAATTGCTCGTTCTTTGCACGCAATGCTAATTTTGCACTTTCTATTTTGGCAAGCAACATTGCCTCTTCATTTTCTGAATCGCTTCCTCCACCACTCCCGTCACCCTCTCGCAAAACGGGGTCCACTCTCCAGCCACCCCATCATCCATGCCTTCTTCATCCGTATCTTGTACTATGATCGGCTCTTGAGCTGATTGACCACTTTGGTTGACTCCCACATCCATAGCCGGCCTAGATTCTTGTATGGCAACCTCCTCCTCATCGCTGTGGAGAGAATGTCCATCGTATTCATGGGTGTGTAGATCAGAGCTAGAAGTCTCTAACCAAACCACGCTTTCATCGCAAACAAATGACTTCCCATGCTTCACCTTGGATAACATCTTCTTTACATCCACAGGTTCATCTGGTGGTAAAATTTTTGCAGTCTCTGGAATGATCGCAATAGGGACCTCCTTCAATGTTGACCAATCCACCTCCTTCTTCAACACATATTCAGCATACACCATTCTCACAAGAAAGAAACAGAAATTGTCGTTTCGGTAAGTTGAGTCCTCCAAATACAAGTGCTTCCACACCTCACAACATCTAAGTATGAAGCCCTCGTCCTTCGAGTATGCAAGATTTACTTTGTTTTGCTTTAGATGTTCTTTGTGCCAACACAAGGGAAATAATTTGTTGATGTGGCACCAATCCACGTATTTGCAAACGGTTTTGTAACTCCAAGGCTCAGGTTCATTTCTCCAACCTTTAAATGCCTTAATCTTTGGATGGATCAAAATGGCCACACGCTTCTTGTGAATTTTACCGGACCGTTTCCGACCCTTGTCGCAGATGAGCTTCATCTCTTGTCGTGTAAGGCGTTTGATTGTGGCAGGCGTCAATGGTGGGGGCTCATTCTCCATAGTGCTCAATCTATACGATCAATTCTACTCGGATACTATGCCAAATATACCAAGCCTAAAACCATGGTTGTCCAAACTTAAATCTATTACCTCGTGGTAATTCACATTTACAAATACATCAACATGAGCATTTACAATCACAATCAAGTTTCAAACAATTCGGTGTGATTTACAATCAATGGATGAAAGTGACATGAGGAGACATAGAATATCCTCCTCACAACACCCACCTCCCCTCTCAAGCTTGCAATTAGCTACTTCTAGGTGGATAAAAGACAAGGCGCAAAAGGGAAAGATGGGAGACTGCGGGTTTAGGGTCTGATTTTGTACCCGCAGTCGCCTCAGGGCGAGCACGGCTCTGGATGGGGCGCGTGCGGGTCGGGAAGGCCACCGTGGGTCCAGGACCACCGCCAGCGACCGTGGGTGATGGCGACTGTGGGTCTGGGGGCGACTGCGGGTACGGTGGGGCGACAACGGGTCTGGTGCGACCGCGGGTGAAGGGAAACCAAACTGGGGGCGCATGCAGGTCTGGGCGACCACGGGTCTGATGCAACCACGACTGGGGGCGCATGCGGGTCTGGGGCGACCGCGGGTCGCAAACCCCCGACCGCAAAGGCACATACCTTCACTGAATAGTGAAATTAGATTGCCTTAACAATTAGATTGACTTACCCCCAAATGAACCATGCAAAGAATTCATATTCAAACCCAAATGCATGCAAGTAGGTGATGTGTCTGTACAATACTCAATATTTTGGGTCCAAACATGCACTTTACATTAAAAATAGTTTATACACTTGCATTGCTTTTCCAAAATGAGATGCTCATAAGGTGGCCAACGTTACTATTCCCGCTAGAAAACTATTACATCAAATCCTATGAGAGGACAGAGTCCCAAAAGACGAATTCGGGTGGTTTCATGAACCATGGTTTACCCATGAGGAGGTCCACTGTCACGACCCTCATCACAAGGCGTGCCCGTGCCACCTTGGTGAGCAAGGGGGACATTGGGGGTGACGCCCCAAGCCTTGCAAGAGATGAGGTGAGGGGGACTAGGAGTCCCGAGCGATCAGAGCGATGTAGCGCTCTGATCCGGACGAATTTGGGGGTGTGTGATATACGCTTGGAAAGGTCTTGAGAAGACGCTTCCAGCCGTCCAAAGAACGCGTGATTTGGACTTGCGAGTCAAAAGTTATGGGCGTTCAAAGTTCGGGGTGTCCTGGTCGCGCCGGGAGCGCCCTGGTCGCGCCGGGAGTGCCCTGGCCGCGGCGGGAGTGTCCCGGCCGCGGCGGGAGTGTCCCGAATCTTTGGAGGGCGATATCTTTGCGAGTACTTGTCCGAATGGAGCAAGTGAGTAGTCCATCGGCATCTACGCGTCGCGTAGATGTCGAAAATGGGGTCGCATGTGCGATTTGGATCCCGGACCGCAAAGTTATGCCGGGTGGAAGTTCGGGAGTCCCAAAGTAGGGCGAATCGGGAGAAATGGGTGGTCTTCCAAGATGGGGTGCATCTTGGGGGTTCCCGGTGACCTCTAGTATGGGGGGGGCTGCCGAATCCCGCAGAGAGTACTATGAGGAGGGGTGGTCTCCCTCCTCACTCCCGGATGGTGCCATGGTGAGCCTAAGTGGCCCCGGGTGGTGAGGTTAGTGTTGGAGCCTCACCACCACTTGTGTGTTACCATGGAGTGCTTGTGCACTCCTTGATACCGGTTGGGTGGTGTCCCACTTCACACTAGGCCATGGTGTGAGTCCCGTTTGGTGAGTCCCGATTAGTGAGTCCCGAAATGAGTTGGGTTGGGCCTAGTGGGGAGTTGGGTCCCATTCAAGGGCGGTTAGCACCGGTGGGAGTAGTGCCTCACCGAGTGCTTGGACATCAATGGAAGTTCCGCCCCATGTCATCAAATGACATGCCCGGTGTCTTGTGGGAGTTAAGTATTGGAAGGAAAGGATTGGGAGTCACGGAGGAATGGGGAACCCCGTGACTTGGGTTGGAACCTAACATTGTGGGTGCGTGGCATGTGCAGTGTTAGGAGAGCGTGAACCTTAGTGGCACTAAGGTGCTAAGTGTTTGGA